>JAEQBH010005567.1:0-136806 GCA_016808115.1 Tetrastigma voinierianum | reverse complement strand
TTTCATTTTATAAAATTCCGAAGCTTTCATTTTGGAGGGTTTCATTTGCTCTCTCTTCTCTCTCTCTTTCTTTCATTTTCTAGAGGTGCGAACACCCCCTTGAGGATAATGACTCAAGGAGTGCTTGAGAAAACAAGCCTCATAGCTTTGAAGAGGAGGGTGGCTAGCTTGGTTTTGGGGTTATTGCAGGTTGTCCTCATGCCTTGAATGTTACAGGTACAGCATTTATGGTTCCATACCTTCCAAACTAGGGTTTAATGCCATTTAATGTTGTTCCTTTGGTCAATACTTGCCATGCTTTAGGGTTCAGTGCATGCTTAATGCTAGATGCACTGATATCCTTTAGATTCCATTTACGAGCCACTGAAATGAGGTTGAATGATAGGGTTTTAAAACTGAATGGGACTTTGAATGCTTAGTACTTGGTTTGACTCAAATAGGAGTGGTTCTAGGGTTAGGTTTTATAGTTAAACAAAGATCCGGTTTTGGCTTTGACTATATGTCACTTGCCATAATACGAGAAATAACGGGGACACTTCAGCCTTATGTTATCAAGCTAGACCCAAACCTTCAAGGTTCTGTTTTACACTTCACTTTAACCATTTCGGTCGGTCGGTGAACATCTGACCTCACGTTTTTAACGAATCCAAAAATCGAACTAAAGTCTCACCAATTTTCAAACACTAATGCAAATCATTCGTGGGATGAAAACCCATCGTGTTAGGCTACAGGTCATTTATCTGCGGTGGCGACTACGGCGGTAGAGAGGAATTTATAGGAAACAAATTTTGTTGATTCGCTCGCCTGCAGGTGGCCTGTGAATCGAAATGGCGTTCTTGGGGATGGTGCTGACTACGTATGAGTTGAAGTGTACTTGTAATCCTCGTACAAGTGTGGGTGACCTTTTTAGACCCTTTTGAATTTCGGTTCTTTGTGCGCAAGTTTTCACTACTTGGCGATTCTTGCCTTTGTTTGTTTTTCTTACGGTCGGTTTTATTTGGACTAACATTAACCCCTTTTGCTGAAGCTTGTTTTTGTACTCTTTGTTGTGTTTCATTTTATGGTGTTTGACTTGGGACAGAGGATATGGTGGGTGCAAGAGTGAGTGCACCCGATTGAACAAAATTTGTGAAATCGGTGTGATGACGAATGGATCCGCTACGAGGAACAACAAGTCGACAAACACACTCCATGAATCAAATGGCATCGGATCGATGAGGGAACACATACACCATCCTAGAGTTAGTGCCCTCTCACGCATCATACCTCTAGCGAGGATGTAGCGGTGAGACCACACCTAGTACCCACACTTCCCTTTTTCATGGTATGGAGATGAAAATCCATATTCACACATCACGGGTTTTGAGGAGGTATGCACTACCTTGAGGAAGGTATAACGGAGCATGGAGTTGCTCAGAAATTTGAAGGCATTTCCGTTGACCCTCAAGGACAAAGCCAAAATGTGGCTCTGCCGACTCACTTAGTAGAAACGATTAGAAATTGGGCCGTCTTCAGGTGAATTTTGAAGAAATTCTTTAGTGCCACAGACCAGCCCAGTTTAAAGAGCGGATCTACACTTACTCGGCCTATGACAATGAAATTCTACCCGTCTTGGAGATTCATGGATACCATCGGTCTTGTCCACATCATGGGTTCGATACGGATGTTAGTGAATCATTTCTATAATGGTATGTCCCACCTTGTAAACAATTCTTCAAAAACCATGTGTGGAGGTGATTTTACGAGCAAAAGCAGGATGAGACCATGGATTTCTTGAGTTATGTGGCTGAAACTGAGGTTGGGATGAGCCAAGCAGAAGGTGGAGAAAATGAGGCCCTCGGCACACCAAGGGAGGAATTTTACACTTTCGAGGATATGGAAATGAAGCAAAATCTCTGACCACAACTAGGAAGGTGGAGGGCTAGAAGGAAAGAGGCTCCATGGTGCGAGACGTGTGAAAACGCGCACGAACCTGACCTATTCACTGATTGTCAACCTTGCCAATCGGAGAACATCATCATTGCCCTATGGGTGAAGGATTTGATGTTAGAATATGCAAATGTTGTGGTGTCTGACCCCTGACCTAATGCCCCGTATGTAATACTACAATTCCAATTGGAAAAATCACCCTAACCTATCCTGGAAACCTAATCCCCCTGCCTATGTGCCCCCAGGTGCCAAACCACAGTTTGGTTCCTCATCTCAACCACAGCCACCATCATCCACTTCTCCAGTTGAACAAGCGATACTGAATTTGAGCAAGGTGGTGGGCAACTTTGTGGAAGAGGCAAGGGATCAATGATTGGCACAAGGATTGATGCGTAGAGAGCACGAAACGAGAGAATAGATGGGCGAGGCAATCTTAATGAGAAAATAGACAGCTTGCGTTCGATCCATGAATCAGCCATTACGAATGCGGGAGAGGTTCCACTACGAGCATTGAAATCGAAAAAGGAGTGCATGAGGTAGGACTTCATCTAGCAATTCGAGGAATGGATGAGTCAAGGCTATAATCACCACGAGGAGTGGAAAAGGGTTGATCGGCCCGATGCCCCGAGCCAGTTGAGGAAACCAAAGGAGAAGAATTGGGCAGAACCTGCAGGGGACTCGATGAAGCATTGCATGCCACCTCCATTTCCCAGGCACTAAGAGCGAAGAAGGCATCCCGGGCGGAGCATCCTAGAAGTCCTAAGGCGGTGAGTGAACATACCCCTTTTAGACATCATCAAACAAGTCACGTATGCAAGTTTTTGAAGGATCTTTGTCTGATCAAGAAGGGGTTGAGCATTGAGAAAAAGGCATTTTGACGAGTTAGTGCCATAATCAAAAGCAGAACCAGTCAAATACAAGGATCCTGGATCTCCCACAATTTCGGTTAACATTGGTGGAACTTGCATAGACAAAGCCTTTAGATTTAGGAGCCGGTGTAAACCTCTTTGCCATACTCGGTGTATAGCGGTTAGGTTTGGGAGAACTTAAACCAACTGACATCACCTGCAACCTTGGCCTATCGTTCGGTGAAAATACCAAAAGGGATAGTGGAGGATGTGTTGGTAAAAAAGTAGATAAGTTCTACTATGGAATTGGATTTAAATTGGTTCTCGACACAAAAGCGGAGCGGGGCACCTAATCGAAGTGCCAGTATGAGTGGAGCCATTCACGGCCATCAAATGCCATTATCAGTGCCCAGGAAATGGAATTAAATCACGACTCACATTTGGCAACATGACCTTGGAGCTCAACATTTTCCACTTGAGCAACAAGCAAAAACCTGGTGAGGATGATGGGAACCGTCGATGAAGTTTGCACAGTGGCACACGGGTAGGAAGGCATGATAGCAACAAACATCGGAAGAATTGATGGAGGTAATGGGCGGTTAATGAAGAGATCCACAATTCCTCCTGCAACGATGTGTACCACTAGAGACCCGAGTTGCGAAACAATGGCGAGCATACAGAGACACTGTAGCACACATGTGTGGAGGAGCTTCTCTACTTGGACCCTCCTTGAGATCCGATGGCTCACTTAGCCAGGTGGTTCTTGCGAGACACTGGAGACCCTCCAAATTTTTGTTGAAATTTTTACTTTATATTATTTTAAGTCTTAATTTGGGTTTAGTGGTTACCCTTTACTTTTACTATTTTCTTTTCAAATATTTTGCATTTCTGAAGCTTATCTTATCACGATTTTTGTTTTGAAATGTTGCGGGGATTTGCGGTGCGAGGAAAATCTCATTTTCCTCCTGCATTTGCGGTCACGATGCGAGGTGCCTTTATTCAGCCATGCCATTCCCTCCCCAGTTCAAACCGTTCGTTTCTGTCACTTCTATTGGAGAATTTTCTACGGTTTCTTTTGAAAAGGCGATAATTTTGAGAAAATATCTTGACATAGAAATATACCATGCGGCTACATTTTCTACACTTTTACAAATCTGTTCATTACCTATATTTTGGTATTTCTACTCTTGCCTTGATTGAAAGATTGAAGCCACATGTTACCTTAATGTTAGAACAATTCCATGCATGATTTAGTTTTTGAATTGATTGAGATTTTAGCATGTTCAACCTCGAACTTTCCCCTTTGATGATTCACACCTTTGCACACAGTTGTACCGATATTGTGAAATTATGTACCTCCTTTCACTTTACCAAGTAGGCTGTAGGCTTGTTGATGACCCATAATAGGTTAGTTTACCTATGTTTGAAGGCAATCTTAGTCTTCAAAAAGGAAAGAAAAGCAAAAGAAAAAGAAAGAAGAAAATGAAAAGAAGAGAAAGAAAAATAAAAGCCGTAGCTTTGCCTTGAAACGAATACGATTAGAAGTGTGGTAGCCTTTAAGCCGTGCTAAACCTTAGTTGGTTGGGATTATGACTTAGTGTTAAGTTCCTTAGATGAATTGGATGGGTAGAGTTTAGCGTGTTGTAGGGCTCGATTCTCGAAGTCGTTCGGATTAGGGGTGGGAAACCTGTGAGTTATCTTTTGGCTTGATGCCACAAGCCTTAATTGGTTGGGAGTCATCGGTGGACCCAGATTACAGGACTTTGGTGAAGTCGAGTCTTTAGCATTGCACCTTCTGATTTAGTCCAAGTAAAAGAAATAGGTATAGCTAATCTATTTGGGTTGTTCAGCAGGTTTAAGGCCATGGAATTAGCTAGGTTGGGGGAGGAGGGAATAATTTTGCAATTTATTGGCTCAATGCAGTTATTAGGAATCATTAGATTTTGGTGGAAATTCAGGTTGATTTCCTAGGATCCGATGTTGGCCTAAAACTTGTTCTTATATGGTTTCTGTTCTCTCATGTCGGTTTTCAAACTAGGTCTCAATTGTTCATTTTAAAGGTAATGCTTATCTGTATATACACCTTTTTGAACCGTATACACTTTTTGTAAAATCACTGCGGCCTGTCCTTATTATTTTAGAATTCTTGGGGACTAGCGTGTCGGTTGGGGGTGTGATTAGCGCCCGAGGTGCAATTTTGAACCCTATTAGAGATAGGTTTTGGGTGCTTTATGCGCACTAATCATATCAATTAAACAACTAATGTGTGCCGAGTCCACCCGGTTCCACTAATGCCATTTCGAATTGTTTGGTTAGTTTTGTAGGTTTTGAGGACTTCAGCAGCGACAGCTGATATTGGTGTTGAATGCGAGATTCCTCGATGATTCTGGCCCAGGCGATGAAATATAAAGATTCAATGAAGAAATGAAGACAGTGATGAACAAAGGTGATGGGGATGCGAGTGTGCGAGAATGGGATCTGAGCAATTCGGAAATTTCGCTATGATTGCGAAAATTTATTTGGGATGGCATTCGCAACCATAGCGAATTTAGCAATCTCTAAGCGAGATTGGGAAATTAGCTAGGCTAGCGAAATTTCGGCTGGCTAAGCGAAAATCAACGTATTTAGCGAAATTAACCAGTGCTATCCATATAAATTCGCTAGGCTAGTGAAATTTAAGCTGGCTAGCGAAATTCCTTTGTTGATAAGCCGAAGACACCAGGCTTCGTATCCTACGCCAGGAATTTGGCTAGGCTAAGCGAAATTTTATCTCTTAATAAAAATTCTCCTCCATGCGAAAATGGCTACCACATGATTTTGTTAGTAATTAATGCCAATATTTCTTGTTTTGGTGTATTACCACCTTGTCCCTTTGTAGCCAAGTATTTTGAAGCATTCTTGTATTTTCACACTTTTGGTGGACTATATAAACCCTAGCAATTTTGTAACCTAAAACCCAATTTTGGCGACTTTTCATTTTTATGAATTCGGCTTTCATTTTAGGGTTTCATTGCTCTCTTCTCTCTCTTCACTCTTTCTTTCATTTTCTAGGCTGCGAACACCCCTTGAGGATGACAACTCAAGGA
The DNA here is from genome assembly GCA_016808115.1 of Tetrastigma voinierianum. Lineage (NCBI taxonomy): Eukaryota > Viridiplantae > Streptophyta > Magnoliopsida > Vitales > Vitaceae > Tetrastigma > Tetrastigma voinierianum. The sequence goes on along the minus strand of JAEQBH010005567.1, from coordinate 130,943 downwards.
TGCTTGTCGCCTCATAAGCTGACGAGGAGAATTTAGCTAACTAGTTTTGGGGTTGTTGCGGGTTGTCCTCATGCTTTAAAATGTCTGATGCTTGCATTTATGGTTCCATACCTTCAAACTAGGGTTTAATGCCATTTAATGTTGTTCCTTTAGTGTCACTTGCAATGTAGGGTTAGTGCATGCTTAATGCTAGATGCACTGATATCCTTTAGATGCCATTTACGAGCCACTGAAATGAGGTTGAATGATAGGGTTTTAAAACTGAATGGGACTTTGAATGCTTAGTACTTGGTTTTACTCAAATAGGAGTGGATTACAGGGTTGGGTTTTATAGTTAAACAAAGTCGGTTTTGGCTTTGACTATATGTCCAACGGCCATAATACAAGGAAATAACCGAGAGGACACTTCAATGGCCATGTTATCAAGCTAGTGACCCAAGCCTTCAAGGTTACCGTTTTACACTTCACTTTAACCATTTCGTGGGTCGGTGAACATCTGACATACATTTTAGCAATCTAAAAATCCAAACTAAAGCCTCTGATTTTCAAACACTAATGCAAATCATTGTGGGATGAAAACCCATCCCCATGTTAGGCCCTGAACCGCTATCTTTGCTGAGTAACTTGACTACGTCGTGGGAGGAACATAGGAAACAAATTTTGTTGATTCAGGCTCACCCTACCGTGGCACGAATCAGGAGTTATGTCATGAGATTAGTGAACTCAATCCATAAAAGAAGACTATCGCGACATAATTTTTATAGGCGATTTATTTATGTCGCGACAATGGATTTTTATGTGACAAATGCGAAAAGTTCTTGAAGAAGGAAATGTCGCCACATTCTAACTCATGTCATGACTACGATCAAGCATTTGGAAATGAAACTCATGTCGCGACATCTCATTCGTGACATAGGGGTGAAGAATGCTTGAGCTTCTGTCATGACAAGAACAACTATATCACAACACAAAATCTATGAAGTCGGCTTTGAAGGGTAGAAACTCGGGTCACACTGAAATTTAATGTTGTGACAAAATAGAAAACGATAGAGACAATCAGGCGAAATTGCTTTAGACAAAATTTTTGATGTTGCTATAGACATTTCATCTTATGACAGAAGACGGTAGATCTATGTTGCGACACAGCATTGAGTCAACAATGAAGATAAGAAGACTGCAGCCGCAATAGAAAATTTTTAAAGTGCGTGACAAACCTGACATGAAATTTAAAGTGAACTCACATTACAGCGAAACGGCCTATCGCTGACGAGAAGAAAGATAGTAAAGAAAACAAGGCAAAATTCTTTGTTGGGATAATAAAATTTGCTGAGTAAGAGATTTCTGTCATGATAGAGAAGTTTTATTTTGCGACAAAGCGGAAGAGACATGAGATCAACGAGACATATATGTCACGGCAAGGCTTGATATTTAGTGAGGTTGGTCAGCGACCGGGAGCAGCAGCGATTAGGTCGAGACAAAGAAAAAGTCTGTCGCAATAACAGACCAGGTGCAATTGTGAGAAACTTTGTAGCGACACAAAAATTCTATATCGCGACACAAAGCAGCGCAGCGAAAGACGCGAATCACGACAAAGAATTTGATGTCGCGACATGCTTGTCAGTATTTAAGCTGGTATTGAAATTGTCGCGACACGAGAAAAGCTTTGTCGTGTCACTAAACTAGACAACCTCACGAATCATATTGCGGCATTTGCCAACTATATTGCGAACATTTACTTAACTTATGTCGCGATAAAAATTTGAGAAGAGAGGATAAAAATATGTGCAGCCGAAACTACGTACCATGTGAATCTTTGAGTGACAAGATGAAAACTTTGTCTCGACAAAACTTTCTATGTTCAAAATAGAAGTTACTAATTGGAGCCATAATTTATGGAGATCCACAATGATTAGTTCACACAGAAGTGAGGCCCATCATTTGAAAATCTATATTGACATCTAGAGACCTTTGTGCATAGCTTAGCGAACCGAGGGAACTTAAGTTATTAGAGACTCTTGTATATTATTTTTCTTTTATTTTCTTTTCTTTGTTTGTTTTTAGAGTAGCATTTTAGCTAGCTCTTTTTTAGATTGAACGATGTCCCAGTTGTAAGTTTATTTGGGTTCTTTGTAATAAAATTTTGTTTTCCTATTCTTAATACGATTAAATGAATTTGGAAATTTTCTGGAGTTCATTTACCTTATCAGTTAGTCACTATTATTTGTGATCCAGCTTTGAAAAAGCGAGGCTCCATCACAGTAATATATTTGTGATGAGACTTATCTTGGTGAATTCATTTGGTTCTTGGGTTGTGATAGTAAAAAGTGGATTTTAGAGAAAATAAAAATAAAATAAAGCATAAAGTAAAATTAGGAAGAAAATAAATGTAAAAATAAGAAATTCCTTGGAGTTCCAGGTCATTAGGTTTCAGGTTCCTTAGGCAAAGGAGGGGTTTTCCTTGGTCTTTTCCTCGCATTGGGGAGGATAACCTATAGTTATCTCCCGAATCGATTCTTGGTTTAGCTATAATAACTGGCCCTAAATAAATATCCTTGAAAAATGGTATTTGTTTCCCATTAATGGTCTCGGACAGTGAAGAACATCTTCGATGGCACATATTAGCGGCGAACATCACTAGATATGGCAATAAGTATCCAATGAGCCTGAGCTTGCAGAAATACTAACCATTGAGGTGAATCGGAGGGATCGAACCTAAGTTGAAGGAAATAAAAACATCACCTTGAATCGCCTTCCAATAACCTATAAATGATAACTAATGAATGTCATTGGATCTTGTAACGCCCTGAAAATACCCTAACAGTTTGATAACATGTTTAGGGTATAAAAAAAATTAAATTGCATTTTTTTGGGGTTTAAATTGATAAAAAAAATTCAATAAATAAGGGTAAATTAGTAATTTACCAATTCGGGACAGGTCATAAAATAAAGAAATCAATATGCCAAAGTGGAATAATGGGTTAAGTTGAAGTGTAAATGAAAGAGAGATGAAGGACCAAATAGCAAAAATGGGGAAAAAAAAACTTAATTAAAAGTGAAGGCCAAACAAGGCCTTAATCTTGTAAAAAGAAAAGACCAAAAGTGGTCTTGTAAATTAGGAGGTTTCTCATTTTCACAAGGGAGAAAGAGACACATGGGTAGAGAGGAGAAGAAGAAGGCAATTCCTTGGTGTTTTCTCTCCATATTGTAGAGATCAAGTTTGGTTCAAGAAGAAGAAAGAAGAGGCTTGTAAGAGATTAAGGTAAGGAAACCTAACTAAAACCCCTCTTTGCTTGTGTTTGGGTTTGGAGAAAAATACCCTAACTTTGTGTAAAGTGTTCTTGGATGGTTTTAGTTCAGTTTGAGGCTGTTTTACGTTGTTTTAATTGGTTTGGATTGGTTTTGAGGAATTTTTGTATAAAGGAAATAATGAAGTTTCAAAGGAGTTGCTGTCAAAAAATTTTCAAAACCCTTGTTTTTGTTTTGGCTATAAGTTAAGTTATAATCAATCAAATTAGTAGATTCAATTAGTAAAGAACAAAAGCAAGATTTAAGAGGCTACAAATGTATAGAAGGTACTAGGAACGAAATTGTAGCTTGAAGGCTCCTGAATATGGGCTTAAATGTGAGTTTCGGTGGCGATAGGTATGCTGTTTTTGAGTGTAGTTGTAGTATTTTGTAGTGAGTTGGTTTCACTCATCGAATTGAGTTATTCAAAATTATGGGTAAACTAGACTTCACAGAGACAATTTAATGTAAGTGGTGCACAATTTTAACCTCAAAGTGCCCGAAACCCGTCAAGTGGAGCTATTCGAAACAATCGATTACGTTTTTTCAAATTAGAGTAGTTTGGATGTAAAATGCAATAACTTAAGTTTTGGTGATCCAAATTGGATGATTCAAATTGGAGAAGAAACCTTAGAACCATATCTAAAAATGCGTAGAAGAAACTAATACCAATTTAAGGATTTAAGACCCCTGAAATCAAGAATAGTTTAGTAACCAAGTGGGCTGGGCATATCGACCAATTTGGCATTAAAATCCGTAACTTGAGTTTGGGTGATCTAAATGAGATGATTCCAATTCCTACTGAAAATATACTCATAGAGATATCATTTTCTTGAAGGAAGAATGAGCAAAAAGGGCTCATATGTCCCCATAAAAATTTTCAAGTGAAGGTGTATTGGGTAGACATCTGACCCAACAAAATCTAGAATGCTAGCGATTTTTTTTTTTTCTTGGAGTTTATTCTTTGATTATAAACATATTTGTGATGGATTAGGGTTGGTGATGAAAACTTGACCCAAGAACAGGATTCTGAGGATAGGAATCAAGGAGCGACAACCTTTTTGGGTTTGTTCTTCACACTTCTTTCCTTGTTTCGGTTTTGTGTTTTGTTTGACAAACTAAATCTAAAAGGTTTTATATGAATATGCATGTGTGCTCCGTTTGAGCCATAAATGACTTGGTCTTTTGTCCACTTCTCTCTATATATTTCTAAAATGTTTGAAGGATTATGAAATAAGTGGATTTATTGAAATGAATTGCGATAAATTCTTCATTATTGATTTGATACAGCGATTGTGAAATGAATTGCACATGAAAAATTGCATGGTATTGGAAACGAGTATTTGGATATATAAATTTATATCTCTAATTGCTATGAATGATTTGAGCACCTTTAATAGAATGTTAAGCATTAAATTCGGAGTTAAGGATAGATTGGTATACCAATAAGGGTCAAATGAAGCGCGTACTACGTAGAGGCAGTAATGATGTGTCACTCAGATGAGTGGCCAGTGGAATGATTATCGGTAGTGTTCTAAAATGATTTTTAATAACCGATCGACAACCTAGTAAGACCGTCTTGTATTTATAAAACTTTTTATACCAGCTTGCGGCCAGTGGGACCATCATAGGTGATTCGTTATCTTATGCACGAAAGCATAAGTTAAATTAGAAGCAAGGGAAAAATGAAAAGAAAATTGTGAAATGTATGATTTGTGTTAAAATGATTTATTGCATATGAAGCGCATGATTGAAATGACCAATGAGTGTAATTTGAATGTATATGAAATGAAAATATACATATATGTATTGCATTGGTCATTGAAAATAAAATTTATAAAGGCATTGATTTAGAAAAATGCATAGTTGCTTAAAGCGGGAAATGAAGAGAGAAATGTATAGAACCACTAGGCATGAAAATGCCTTGCATTGTTTATCATCGTAGAATGCAGAGTGAGCAGTGCGAAGGAAAAGACCGCAGCGATTCCAGTTCAGCGTCGAGCCTCACGGAGTTCAAGTAAAGCTCGACCATGCATTCATGAAATATATTGGACACACGCTGAGCTACGATTTTGTTTTGTAAATATTTTTGTATTGAAAACGGCTTATAATGTTGTAATGTATAAATGTGGTAAATGGACCAAATGGACATGAAATGCCATATCGAAAAAAAAAAAAAGAGTTTTTTTTTTATCAAATGATGGGCCCCCTTTTATGTTAAAATTAATTTATTTGCATTATATATATATATATATATATATATATATATATATATATATATATATATATATATATATTTTCATTGAAGTATTTGAAATGTCTTTGAAAAGGAATTGTATTTGGATTCGTAAAGCAGAGGGCCAATTAATCTTCAGTTCGGTTAGACCTCCAGTCGGCCGGGTATGGGGCGCCGGTTGTCTGGTATCTTGGTATTATTAGAGCTAGGTTTAGGCGGTTCTAAAATGATTTGAAATTTTTGTAAATGATTTTTTGAAATTGTTTATGACATGCATTGCATTTGCATATAAAGGATAGCTGATGACTCGATCAGTCTTGTCGGTGTAATGAGTAAGCATGGATGGTTGGGACCCGTAGGGTCGGTGACTCGAGGAAGTCGCAAAAATAGCTGCTAGTGTGTGGAAGGTGGGCAGCGTCCCATGCTCCATCGATTCGTGAGCAGGTCAAGCGAGTGTATGGATATCCTCTAGAAAATAGCTCAGGCATTGCAAAGAGCAGCACAACTAGCTACAGTTGTTCCTCAGCGGATAGCCATAGAGAATGACAAAATATCGACCCATAGATTTTCTTGGGAAGAAAGATGATGAGCCTTCCATGATGGAAGTGGCTCAGGCGAAAGAATGCTTCGACAAATGCATTGCACACCAGAGGAGAATCTAGAGTGTGCGACCTCTTTACTACATGATGAGGCTTACCAGTGGTTGGTTACATGGGATTTCTTCCTGGAGGAATTCAAGAAGCAATATGTGGATCATATTTATCTGAGCAGGTACCAAAACAATGGTGGTACTGGTACCACCTTATAGAGGCCAAATGGTACCGGTACCAAGGCAAAGTGGTACCAATACCACTCACCAGAACCAAGTTGTCTTAGGTACCAAGACAAAGTGGTACCGGTACCAACATGCGGAAACAGGAGTTGAATGCAGGGTACCAACTAAAAGTGTCTCGATACCCACTTTGCTTCCTCGATCTGGTTTTTTGGTATTCATGCATTATTAAGCCCGGTCGCTGCGAGGGTGTGGGCCTAATAAATGAATAACGAGGATCCAAATAAGAATGAAACTAAGTGAAAAACGCACTGTACCTCGCCGCCTCGGCTGTTTGAAGTGGGCAAACTTAATGCCCCTATGATAAGATAGTAAGTTCCTAAACACATTTAATTGTAGGGATGCCTAAGACTAGATATTAAATGACACGACACTCCTGCTAATGCTACGATACTTCTGTTACATGGGCAGGCACGTTCTAATCGGTGCTTAGACACTTCTTCTAGTGCTACGGCACTTCTGTTATGTGGGCAGGCACGTTTTGATCAATGTTTCGGCACTCTATGGTACTGACACTTTTGTTGCAGCGGCGAGGCATGTTCTAATCGATTAGCCGGCACTTTGCTTTGTGCTACGACACTTGATGTATGCAAATTTTTTGGGTACTTATTGTGCTATGTCCTACTCATTTCTTATTACTAGTCTGAGTAATCACGGTTTATGATAAAAGTTTGAATAATGAATAAGATTAAAATGTGATCAGTTGCATTATGAATGTACCTATGGGTACCTCTATATAAGTGTAAGTTCTGTAGTACCTACGGGTACTTCTGTACAAGTATAATTCTGCTAAAAGTATAAGTATAAACTCTGTAACTCCTACGGGAGATCTGAACAAGCATAAATCTGCTATAAGTATAAGTATGTATCCTACGGGAAAACTGAACAAGTATAAGTTTGTTACAAGTACAATTAAGCGTATAAGTTTATTATATGAATTCATGAAAAATGCTGATGTTTGATAATGTACATTTGTTACTGTTATATGATTTCTATAAATGTGTATATGCATAAGACATATGTTTCCCACTAAAGCGTAAAGCAGCACGTGTTTTCAATCAGGTGTAGGTACGGAGGGAGGATGTGTCAGCGATCTTCCACTATCTTGATGGGCGACACATAGTAGGGGTTCATCATAGTAGGTTCCGCGCTCTGATTTGTAAATGTAAATATATAGTTTTTGTATATGTAAATGGGACTCAGGACTGGATGTATAGGATACTATAAACACCACTACAGTGGTAGTATTATTTTGTATTTTTGTATACAATATGTTGATACAGTTATAAGACTTGGGCTGATAATACGAGCGAGTAAGAGTCCAGTCCAGTCTCTCATGCCCTCGCTCCTCCATGGTGGGACGGGGGAAGGGATGTGACAATCTCAAGGAAGCATTTCTATCACGACAAAGAAAACTCTGTCGCGACATAACATCCGGAGTTCACAACAAAGAGCAACTGAATTCTGTCATGACAAGGAAATCTCTATCGCGACAACAAGTTGAAGAGCATTACAAGAGGAATGGCAACAAAGAAAGTTATTTTGCGACATAGTGAAGAACTGAAGGCAGAATCTCTGTCGCAACAAGGAAGCTTTCTATCGCGACTATAAAAGCTGCTTGGTTATAAATTTTCATGACGAGGAAAGAAACTTGGTCGCGACAAAATTCGAAGGCTGAGAATAGCGAGTCGAGAGTGCGTACCCAGCGAATTTATATGTTGCAGCGAATAGCCAAACCGGTGACAAGGGACGAGAAAGAAAGTACGTAGCAACAAAAGAAAACTCTGTCGCGACAGAGTTGATAAAGAACCATAGAAATCCTGTCACGACATAGAAAAATTTATCGCGATATAGTAGACAAGCTGAAGAGGAAAAATGCTTGTCGCGACAAAGAAATTGATATCGCAACAGTTTCTAGAAGCAGAAAGAAATGAGAAGCTGGTTGCAAACAAAAAGTATGTCGCAACACAAGACATTCCTATTGTGACAAGAACAAGACTGCTGCATCAAAACTCTGTCGCGACATTATTAAAGTCTATCACGACGCCAATCGAAAGAAAGCTCGAAATAGCAGTGCGACAAAAGCGCATCTTTACGGCGAAGCGGCAGCAGGCGAAAACTTTGTCGCAACAGAACTTTCTATGTTGCGATAGAGCGACCAAATTGGGCCAGAAATTTGGGGATCCACAACACCATCTTGAAATGCGTGACATTGGAAGATACATAAATAGGCGCATCCCAGGGCGCGTCGCGCGTGCCCGCGAATTCGGGACTTTTGGGTAGTTGAAGACTCTTTGTATATTATTGTTCATTTATTTTTCTTTTATTTCCTTCTTAGTAGATTTAGTTTGAGTGTTGTTTTTAGTTAGTTTTCTTTTTATTTTCCGGAGTTGAGTAATGAACTTAAGTGCAGCTTCGAGCTATGATTTCTTATAAAATTTTCTCTTTCTCTATTGTTTTGAATTAAATGGAATTTGGAAACTTTATGGATTTCATTTATTCATGTTCATTTACACTTTCAGTGAATTTTCTTGATCAGTTAGTCACTGATATGAGTTAACCAATTTTGAAAGGTTGAGCTTCCTCTGGGAATGGGTCGATTATGATAGTCATTTTTCTGCACAAAGTGGAAGAACGCCTTAGTTAGAATTCTTGAATTTATTTGATTGGTATTATTTTTTAACTTAATTATTCCCATTACTAGTATCGTGTACCCAAGCAAATTATTGTATCTTGCTTTGATTTCAAAGAGGCCCTCTGCGTGACACAGAGATGGAGAATCCTGAGGGTATAGAGCAGTTATTTGTGGGTACGGTAGACTAATACTTTGGAACTAATGAACTCTAAAAGATGACTCAGATAAATCACCAACTTACTCATAGTTGAGGATAGTTTGATGAAGTATCAGTTTAATAACTCAGAGGTTTCTCCTCTTTTTGATGAAAGGATTATGATCCTATGTTAGCAAGGATCTAATTAAGGAGATGAAAATTTTCATCAGATTGAAGGATGAGGTGCCATCTATGGGGGCAAGAATTTTTCAGTCCTAAGATCTGGGTATGAAGTATTGAAAAGGAAAAATACTCAAGTCTTAGAAAGAGGATTATATCCTACAAGTAGCTGATTAGATTCATGAGTCAAAAATGAACATGAATCTCTAATTAGTGAAAGGTATGGTTAAGGAGAAATCGAGCTATACCCTGTGCATCTTTGAAAAATTCCAGCTTTCGACTTATGAAGCAGCTAACATTCAAATGATATAGAAATTGACAATTAGCAATTGTTCTATGTCCCATTGTTGTCGAGATACGTTGAACTCTCAATTCCATTCTTATTAATATTTTATGTATACTAATTAGAATTACTTAGAATTATTTTATTCATTCCGAATCATCTTAATATTTGAGTTCAGTAAGTAGCTTGAGTAATTAAATTGGATTAGTGTATGATTCATCATCCATCTCGTGGGAACAATATACGGGACTTAATGAAAATCCACTTTTATTACTTGTACGAAATACATTGCCACTTACAATGATTTAGACCCGATAAAATTTTTAATGAATCGGTTACAAAAAAAAAAAAAAGCGAGCATATTTTCATGAAATTGGTCAAAAAGTTTTTGGCGTCGTTGCCGAGGATTAGATAATAATCCTTTGGCAGTAGTGTCATAACTTTGTTTGAACAAATTGATTCTTTGTGCAAGGGATATAAGTAGGTGAAAACAAAGCAAAAGCTATTAGCCCGACTGATACTCCTGAAGAACTCCAAAAGTTCCTATGATAGATAAATTATTTAAGAAGATTTATCTCTAACTTGGTAGGTAAAACCAAGGAATTCTCTAACTTGGTGAAGTTGAAAGATATGGAAGAGCTTAGGTGGGAGGAACAACATCAAGCATCCTTTGACAAGATAAAAAAGTACCTCTTTAAACCTCCTATTTTAATGCCTCCTATACAAGGTTATCCACTTAAATTATATTTATTAGCCACAAGTGAGCCAATAGGTTGTCTTTAGCACCAAAGCAATTCAAAGTCATGAGTAGGCAATATATTATTTAGTAGGGTCTTAAATCGAGCATAAACAAGATATACTCTGATTGAAAAATTACATTTGGCCTTGTACTTTGCATTTACTAAAATGAGACATTACTTGATCAAGTCTCGAGTTTATGTGGTTTCTTAAACTGACCTTATGAAGTACATGCTTAATCAGCCACTGATTACAAGGAGAATTGGTAAATGGTCCCTTGCTTTGTCAGAATTTACCTTGGTTTATTTTCCACAAAAATCAATCAAGGAATGACATTGTAAATTTCTAGTGATCATCCTTTGAGATTGGAGCAGAGCAAAGTATGGGGGAATTTATGGAGCTGAGAAAAAAACGGATCCTTAGCATTTGATAGTTCAAGCATAAAGAATTTAGGCGATGTGGGAATAGTGATCATCTCAAGGGAGTAAAGACTACATTGTCTTTCAATGGCCTTTAGATACTGCAAATGTCAATTTGATATGAAGCTTTGGTGATTGGCTTAGAATCTGCTAGACCTTGGGTAAAAGATGTTCAAGTCATTGGAATTCTTAATTCCCTACTTTGAAAATTAAAAGGAATTATAAGTGCAATAACCTATTAGCTCCTTACTTTACTCTTGCCACTCAATTGTTAGACTCTTTTTTAACAATGTGGAATTTGAACATGTGCTGAGAATCAAATTGGGAGGCTAATGAGCTTGCTCAAATGGCCTATGGTGTAAATGGGTGAAGAATTGACCCATAAGCTCATCATGATAGAAGAATCACCCTTCAATTTTTTTAATGGGGATAACTGGGCATCTTCAGCGATGGCATGAATATTGTTGGAGTTAGAGGCTTGAATTGAGATAATATTTAGAGAGTCAAGCGAGAGGTTCCCCACATAACGGCGGTGACTTAAACTGGAATTATGTTCTACTAGAAGATCTAGCAAAAAAAGAATTTGATGGGTTATTTCTCAAGGTGGTTGTCTTTCCGGACAACATGGAAGTTATGAGTAGTTCATGAAGGAGTTTGTGGAGCCCATCAATCTGGAGTAAAGATGCGATGGTTAATTAAAAGACACGGCTATTTTTGGCTGACCATTATAAAAAACTACATCACCTACTCCAAAGGTTGTCAACAGTGTTAGAAATATGGAAGAATACAAAGGATTCATATTGTTGAATTGCATTCAATAGTAAAGCCATGGCCATTCAGAGGGTGGGCCATGGATTTAGTGGAAATATTCATCGGCATCGTCAAGGGCCATGACTTCATCCTGGTTACTTGACTATTTCACTAAGCGGTGGAGGCAATTCCATTGAAAAGCACCACTTGAAGGATGTGATTCGAGTTTATCAAAGGAGCAAATTATTCTTGGGATTCCCCAATCTATCACTATTGATCAAGGAACAATGTTCATTGAAGAGGAGATGAATTACTTTGTTGTGAATTATGGGATACAACTTATCAAATCAACTCCTTTTTATGCCCAAGCTAATGGACAAGCATAAGCATCAAACAAAGTGTTGATAGGAATCATGGAGAAAATGCTAGGAGAGATCCTAGGGTGTCATAGGATTTTATCAGACAGTGATAGTTATACCAAGAGCTTCCCGAAAGGGCTTTACAAGGGTAGAGTCCTTTTGCTCCGACTTATAGACAAGATGTAATACTCGATGGAAGTGGTGAATTTATCCTTCTACAAGTTTCAGGGAAAATAGCCTTACTCATAATTACTACCTAAATAGTGTTGTTTTCACTCTTTTAATTACCTAGGGTTTTGAGCACTTTTGCATAATAATTAGCCCTAATTAACCCGATTGGCATGTTAAGGACATACTGATGCGATCCAAATGTTATGGCAGTTTTGTTGTTTTAAGACTATTTATATACCATATATGGGGATTCATCTCAAGCATAAGAAATCAATAAAAATCGAAGCGAAAAAGGTAGAACCGAAGCATATGAGAGATACGTGTATGGAAATTTCTGAGGGTTCTGAGTTCCGACCCACAGGAAATTTTGTATTCGCGACCCTATGAAATTCGCAAATTCGCGACCTATGAAATTGAGTGAGAATTTTTAAGTAGCCTAACGAGAAATTTCCCCAAGTACACGCAAATTTTATGACTTCTGAAATTGCCACGCCTGCGGATTTCCTGCAGCTGTTGACATCTGCTACTTTTGACTTTTGACTTTTTGTCCTTTTGGATTTCTTCCCAATTTGTCCCCCTGTAATAGTATATTGTTTTTGTTATTTTGGTAATATGTAATCGGGTTTGGTTATAAAGGCCCCTAGAAAAGACATTGTAGATAGTTTTTCATTATTGTAATTTTTGGTTTGCGGAAAAAACTGCGGCCTGGCTCCGGTTCTCATTTTCTTTCCACTTTCTCAGCGAAGCGACCTCACGGGGATGTGACTCAGAGGATGAGTGGCTAGAACCCCTTCCTCTTGGAAGTAGAAGGCCAGTGGGCAAAGGATCTAAGGCAAGCTGGGGGGTTTCATGGTTTTAACACAGGTATTCACTGTCATCAATGTTTTCCTTAAACTCTAGGTTAGATCCCTTCGAGTCACTTTGAATTGCCAGTACTTTGTAAGCTTTATGGGCTCATTTGATGCTTATTACTAGATCCAGTGATGTTCGTTAGTTATCATTTATGATCCATTGGAAGGTGAGTCAAGGAGACTTGTTTTTCTCTATGAGACCATTAATGCTCAGTGAATACCATTTTCAAAGGATGGTTATTTTGGGTCAGCTTTCATAGCTAAATGTAGAACCAGTTTGGGAGATGACTATAGGTGCTCCCTAATGCAAGGAAAAGACCCGAGAGACCCTCATTTTCCCTAGGAACCTAAGTCCAGTGACCTAACACTTGAGAATTTTCTTTTACATTTAACTTAACACTTTTAGTTTCTACACAAAACTCCTCACTTTTAAGAAAACCCAATCCAAAGTGGATTCACCGGTTTAAACTTCAATGTGAGTAATTTCCACAGAAAACCCATCTTTGCGGTATGATCCCACAACCTTGTACTATACTAGCTATGCTACGCCAGTTCGAGGTGTTAGGTTATAAATATTGTTGATTCAGAATTGTAACACCCAAAAAATACCCTATAATTTTTATAATAATTTTATTTATATTCCGAGTATGAATTGAGCCAAACTTAGGTTTTCGGGCGATAAGTGTGAAATGTGAATGCATATGTGGGCTTATGATTAAATGTTATATGCTAAAATGAGAAATTGATTGAACCCAGAAATAAACCCAAGTTTAAAAAGGGCAAATTTTGAATTGGTAAAATAAGGACCTAAGGGTCAAGAATAGAATAAGCTTAAATTCTAAAGTGAATTAAATGATAAATGAAAGTGAAATGAAGACCAAAAAGGAGAAAAATGAGAAATGGAATTTGTGTGTGAGCCAAACATGGCCTTAAAGTGGATAAGTGATATTAGACCACATTTCGTCTTAGAATGCTCATATGAGCAAAAATGTTTGAGGGAGGGAGAGGAGAAAAAGTTAGGGTTTGGAAATAGTTGGAGATTAGTGTGAATCTCTCCATGTTTGTTCAAGATCTTACAAGAAGGAAGAAGGAAAAAGGCTAGGGCTTAAAGTGCAAAGGGATTTAAGGTAAGAACCAAACCCTAGAATTTCTTTAATGATGTTTGGGTTAGAAAAACTCTAATCCATCCATGGGTTTTGCTCATGGTTGGTTAAGGTTGATATTAGGATGTTATTGGGAGTGATTCCCATGTTTTGTTTTGGGATTTTGAGGATTTTTGAAGAAAAATCGCAAAATGAGGAAAGTGGAAAATGCGGGCAAACGGGCTCATGTCGCAGCATTAGGGGAGCCCTGCCAGCGGCATAGACCACATGGGCGTGGGATACCTTCTTGCGCGACAAGGTCGAGTGCAAATGGCACCCCTCGGGTACCCCATGGCTTAGCTACTATTCACAGCGAGCAATTTTCTGATTTTTGTTTTCGAACACCTCGTATTCGTAAACTGATAGTTTAAGGACACTTAGTGTCTTAACCCAAACCCGTTAATGAAGATTAATTGCGTTTATCCACTAAGAGTGGCGTAATTGTTATTAACTAGGGACGGGTGAGGATCACCTAACCTAGAGTAGAGATCGAAGGAAAGGAAATGAGAATGAAACGGCTTGGTTAGTTCTTGTTATACAGTAGATTCAAGTATTGTTAGTTCTTTGTTCACCGTAATCATTTTCGGATTCCAAGTGTTTTGGTAGTTTACCAAATAAATCTGAAATGGGTATATGGAATGAGTATATCTTTGAAATGATATTTCAAAAATGCACATGGATTTGAAAATGTGATATTTGAAATGTCTGACAATTAATTCCATGTGAGTGATTAATTGAATTGTAAACGAATTGGTCAATTCTTGACATCTTGAATTGAATCGATATACCAAAGGACCAACATGGCGGGATGCACCAATCGACATCCGTCATGAAGGCAAATCGAAATTGTGCAATGTCCCACATGGCGAGATGCACCAATCGGCATCCGTCATGATGGTGTATGGCATTGTTAAAATGTCCCACTTGGCGAGATGCACCAATCGGCATCGTCATGATGGCGTGTGCCATTTTTAAATGACCTCATGATGGGGTGCACCAATCGGCATCCATCATGATGGGAGACCAAAATTGTTAAATGTGTAAACACATTACCGAATGACAAAAAGGACGAGATTCACCGAATAGAATCCGTCATGAATGTGAATTCTATAGACAAAGTGAAATAACAAACTTTGTTGAGTGTAAATGGGATTTGTAAACTAAATACATCCTTGGGAGTATATGTTTGAATCTCATGATTTGAGTTAAATAAATGGAAAGCATGTCACATTTGATATAGTCAATGATTTATAAAGTGAAAGCATGTGAAAATGAATAAGCGTGAATATAGTTTGATACAAAAGGTATGGTTTATGATAAATGCATGTCGTGTTAAACTAAAAATTGGAATAGAACTGTATAAAACCACTAAGCATGAAAATTCTTAGTGTGTAGTTTTTATTTATGCGCAGGTTTCGAGTAAACAAGAAATAAGGCAAGATCAAGAAGCGCAAAGTCATAGAGAAAGTTGCGGCGTATAAGTATATACCCCGTCATATGCATATCATTTCTTTTGAACATGTGATATTTTGTGAACAAGAGTCAATCTCTGAAATTGTGTTTTGTATATCATTGTAGTAATGGCATGATCACACGCCATTTTATGTCGTGTGTATATAAAAGTAAATGTTTATGGGCCTACCATTTGAAATGCTTCCACGTAAATGAAAACTCTAAAATGAAATGATGTAAATAAAATGTTTTGATAATATAAATTAAAATGGTGAATTAAATCGGGCTCACAGTTGGATCAGTCATTCAAGTCGGTAGGGGATTCAGGTGTACTTTAAAAAAAAACAAATAAATAAAAAGTAAATAAAAAGAATTAAACGAGCATCACGGAACCGGTTCGGACCCACCAATTGGGTCAGACCGAGAAGGGGTGCTATAAGAGCTCTCTGGACTACCACATCGCACATGCGAATCACTCCTCAAGGCATAGGCCATGATGATGGAACTCGAATCAGCAGATGACATAAGAGTACAAGCCTTCAACTACATGTCAATCCAGAAAAATAAAGTGGCTCAAACTTGTAACAAGAGAATCAAGAGGAAAAGCTTTGAAGTATGAGAGCTTGTTTGGAAGATTATTCTGGTAGTTGGTTCTAAAGACAAAGAATTGGGAAAATGGTCTCCCAAGTGGGAGAGACCTTTCAAAATGCATCAAGTACTACCTGGAAACGCATATGGGTTAGAAAACCTACAAGGAGAGTCACACAAGAGGTTCATCAATGGGAAATACTTGAAGAAGTATTTCCCTACCATGTGGGAAATTGTAAAAAATTCCCAAAAGAATTAGGCCGATTCCATGCCCTTTAAAGGGGTAATGTTAAGAGAATGTTCTATGTTTTGGAGAAAATGAGGCTTTTTAGCCACTATGTTCTTAAGCATTCGAGTTCTCTAGCATAGTTCTTTGTTCTATTCTATGTTTTGGAGAAAAGTAGGCTTTTTAGCCACTGTTTTCTCAAGCATTCAAATTCTCTAACATAGTACCTTGTTATATTCTATGTTTTGGAGAAAAGTAGGCTTTTTAGCCACTGTTTCTCAAACATTAAAGTTTCTCTAGTATGGTGCTTTGTTCTATGTTTTGGATAAACATATATCTAGTGGAGTTTTTAATAGCTGTTTCTCAAATATATATACTTGTCCAACGACATACATGTTCGATATATCAATAGGCTTTGTAACCCACTTATTTTTCGAATCTCTCGATGTTGTACATGTACCTGATATATGCAGTATATATTCTCAAAGAAAGTATGTCCAAAGACCACTTTTAATCAAAAATAGGGTACAACATCCTTCCACGAACATCAACACATCAAAGGTAGGCTAGTGCCACCACTAATCCAACGATCTTGATATCATGGCTATAAGTGTACGATGTACTAATGTTTAGTGATTTTTCCATAGTATTCCACAAACATGGAAACACACATTTAAAGGTAGGCCTATATGCTACCTTGATCCACTAATGCAATGTCATGGTTGTAGTGTCGATGTCTTGGTGTTCGATGATTTTTAAGTGGTCATTTCATACACATATCGACACACATCAAAGGTAGGCTAGTACCACCTTGATCCACTAATGCAATGTCATGGCTCTAAGTGTGTGCAGTAGCCAGTGTAGTGCTCAATAGGTCTCCAACAACAAATCAAGTACATCTCGAAGACATTCAATTCTCTATTTCCGCAGAAAAATGGTTGGCGATGGACACCTAGCAAAGGTAAGAAAGGGAGATAATAGCCTCGAAAGAAAATCATGTCATCATAGGCTATGGAGTCTGAAAGTCTGGTCGAAGAAAAGAATAAGCACAAGATTTGATTGATTACCTTGATGAAGATGGGACCTGGGTGGAAGCCATTGATCCAACACAAGAAGCTCCTAAACAAACAAATCGAAGAAAGTTACAATCATGTAATGACATTTTGAAATCTCAGCTGCCGAAGGCGAGATATTCAACGAATGTTAATCTATCTAGCCAAAAGCTACCTTTAAGTCGTTTCAGCCAGTAGACAAATCGAAATTCTTTGTCAATGCGAAACTTACAATCTGTCAAAGAAAAAGCTCAATTTTAGGTGAAAGGTCACTCAACCTAAGGTTGTTGAAAATAATTCAATATGCACTCAAGAAAAGTTCATAATAGTCAAACAATTTCAAAGAATTTTTTCGAAGGTGTATTCATGACTTTTTTCAGAGTCTACATCTAAGAAATTTTTTAAAACAAGTCGAACACCTTCAAAGAAATTTTGTTTTTTTGAATGTGTATTCATGACTCTTTTAAGAGTCTACACTTAAGAAAATTTTCGAAACAAGCAAATGACTTCAAATAATTTTTTTTTTTTGGTTTTTGAGTAATTCATGATTATTTTTCTTAATATATACACCTAAAAGTATTCAAAACATTCAAATGGCTTCAAAGAATTTTTTTTTTTCGAAGGTGTATTCTGACTCTTTTAGAGTCTACTAAGAAAATTTTTAAACAAGCTAAACAACATCAAATAATTTTGTTCTAAGGGTGTACTCATGATTATTTCCAAAGTATACATCTCGGAAAGTGTTCGAAACAGCTAAACGACTTCACATAATATTTTTCGAAGGTGTATTCATGACTCTTTTTAGAGTCTACAATTAACAAAAATTTGAAACAACTTCAAAGAATTTTTTCTAAAGGTGTACTCATGATTATTTTCAAAATATACACCACAGGAAATTGTTGAAGCGTCAACTGGCTTCACTTTTTAGAATTGTGTACTCACGATGATTTTCAAATATACACCTCACAAGAAATATTTGAAATAGCCAAATGGCTTGAGAATTTTTTTCGAAGGTGTAGTCATGTCTTGAGATTGATCTTTGTTCTAAAATATCCACGTATTTCAAAGAAATGATATGCATATGATAGGGTATATACTTATACGCGGCAACTTTCTCTATGACTCTGCGCTTCTTGATCTTGCCTTCTTTCCTGTTTACTCGAAACCTTATCATAGATAAAAACTACACGTCAAACATTTTCATGCTTAGTGGTTACGCTGAGTTCTATTCGATTTTTAGTTTAACACGACATGCATTTATTATAATGCATACCTTTTGTATCATACTATACTACGTACTTATTCATTTTCATATGCTTTCACTTTACAAATCATTGATCATATCAAAATGTGCATTTTCACATGCTTTCAATTTACTTAACTCAAATCATTATATTCAAGCATATACTCCCAAGGATGTATTTAGTTTACAAATTCCATTTACACTCATCAAAGTTTGTTATTTCACTTTATCTATACAATTCACATTCATGACGGATTGCGTTCGGTGAATCTTGTCATTTTTGTCATTCGGTAATGTGCTTACACATTTAACAATTTCGGTCTCCCGTCATGATGGATGCCGATTGGTGATCCCGCCAAGTGGGACATTTAACATATATACACCATCATGACGGATGTCGATTGGTGCATCCTGCCATGTGGGACATTGAACAATTTAGTTTGCCTTCCATGGCCGGATGTTGATTGGTGCATCCGCCATGTTGGTCGTTGATGCCGATTCAATTCAGTGTCGAAAATTGACCAATTCGTTTACAATTCGATTAATACTCACATACGATGGTGTCAAACATTTCAAATATCACATTTTCAAATCCATATGCACTTTCGTAATATCATTTCAAGGATATACTCATTCCATATACTCATTTCAAGTTTATTTAGTAATTATCAAACACTTGAAATATGAATATAATTTCGGTAAACAAAGAACTAACAATACTTGAATTGGAATAGAAGTCCGAAGAATTAACCGAAGCTATCGGCTCTCATTTCCTTCCCTTTGATCTCGGTCCTGGGTTAGGTGATCCTCACCCGTCACATTTTTAGTGGATAAACAATTACGTCACTCTTAGTGGATAAACAATTATTATACATTTTTAGTGAATGAGAATTAATCTTCGTTAACGGTTTTGGGTTGGGAAGCCCTCTTTTTCCCAAGTTAAGGCTTTTCTCCAAAACCAAAATCACAAAAGAAGGAAGCTAGGGTTTTTGTTCATACCTTTAATCCCTTTTAATCTTCTTCACCTAAGATGTGATCATAGAAACAGAAATGGGAAGAAATCACACCATGATCTTGATCTTCTCACCTTTTTAGCTTTTTCTTCCTTTCTCCTCTCAATCTCATAAATTCTTTTGCTCATAATGAGCTTCTATACCAAAATTTGGTCTTTAAGCCTCTATTTCCTCAAGGCCTTGTTGGCTCACTAAAACCCATTTTGGGTTAAGTTCTCCCAAATTTATTATATAGCCCACATTTCATTTTTATTTGCACTTCAAATCTCAATAATCACACTTAGACATATAACTTAGTCTCAAATGACCTTGGGTCCTCATTTCCTCCTTAAGCCTTGTTTATTTTCTCATTATTTCATTTCTCATTTTCTCATTTTTAGCACTTGATTTACTTTCCTTTCTCATTTTAATTCTCTTTGGCATTTAAGTCCATTTTCATTAGACCCTTAGGTCCTTATTTTACAAATTCCAAAATTTTCCCTTTACATTTGGGTTAATTTCCAAGTTCGAACAATCAACAATTACATTCGATATTTATTACATAATCATTTACATTTGACATCTGTCATATATCAATTTATCGATTTTTCTGGAAAAACCAGAGTTTAGCTCAAATCATATCAGGAATATATAATAAAAATTATTACAAAATTACAGAACATTTTGAGGCGTTCCACAACAACAATGCCAACTAGAGAGGCGGCGTCAAAATCAACGTCAGCCTGCGCAGTAAAGGGGATCGCAAAGAACAACAAGCAGCGCCTTTGTCGCAAGCAGCAGCAGTGTCATCGTCGGCAGTGTCGTCCTCGGTGGTGGCGGTGATGGTAGAGACGGTGATGATGGCTTGGAAAGAAGGAATAAGAAGATAAAAAAGGTAAGGTAAAAAAGTTTCCTTTTCCAAACAAGATGAGGTTAGAAAGTAAAAGTAAATTCTTCTTAGGAAGGAAAGAATGTAAGCTAAGTTGCTTGGAGAAGAAGTTGAATGGTTATTCTTTGGAATTACAATATCCTTTGGTGGAGGAAGAACAAAAGCTGGAGGTTTAAACTTGATGATGGGGGGAATTTTTCTTGTGGAACCAACAGTTGCTTCCTTATTTGATCTGACTTGGCTCATTCTTGCCATCGGAACTCCAATTCATGGGCCGAAAGCTTCATTTTGGGTCTCATGGTTGGAAAGCGAGCCTAGAAGAACATTTTTGGGGCTTTAGTAAATGATATGGCCTTAGGGCCATAATATGTGAAATTTTGCACACAACTTGAAATTTGCCTTATCCGATGGGGTTAGGCTTAAGCTGAGCCCATGAATAAAAGTCAGAAAGTGGTCGAATCCATTTGCACAAACTATAAAAAAAAGATAGAGGTATTTCAAATTTTAAATTTTTGAAGTCGAGCAGTTTTACCGGATGTGAGGGGAAGTGGGAGTTATATCTTAGATGTGGAATATTCTTAAAGAACAAGTCTCCATAATGGAGACGTGATTAGTGCCCAAAAAGTGCTATTTTGAATTTTTATTCAAGTTAGGTTTGAGTGCTTTGCGCACTAATCATATGAATTAAACCGATTGTCATGTGCGTATCCCTTAGTGTTTTGATTTGTTTTTGGGATTGTTTTGGACAGTTTTGCAGGTCTTGGGAACTTCAGCAAGCTTGGCTTCTTATTGGTGCTGAATGCGAGAATCCTCGATGATTTCACCGAGTTGAGGCAATGAAATGTCAAGATGCAGTGAAGAATTGAAGGCAACGTTATGAATAAGAAGTGCAGGAAGGGATGCGCGTGTAGCGGGATTAAGGCAGGATTTCGCTATGATTTAGCGAAAATTTATTTGAGATTCTTAATTTGCAATCTAATGAAATTACTAATATAATGAAAAATTTAGCTAGGCTAGCTAAATTCAGTTCGAGCTAAAATTTCCAATTCATCTCACGAAATTTCGCTAGGCAGCGAGAGAGCCATTGGAAACTAGCGAGAATTTTGCTGTGCTGCTTCGAAATTTGTTGCATGCGAAATTCTTTTGTGTTTGGTATTTTTTGGTTAAGCGACCACGTTTTGATATTTACCATTTTGTCCCTTATGTAATTTCATATTTTAGGCATTTTTGTATTTTCACACCTTTGGGGTTGACTATATAAGCTCCTACAACTTTGTAACCCTAAGCAACTTTTCATTATATAAAGTTTTCCCGCAACTTTCATTTTAGGTCTCATTTTGCTTTCTTCTTTCTCCTCTTTCTCTCATTTTCTTGGCTGCCAAACACCCCCCTTGAGGATGACAAATCAAGGGATGCTTGGCTAAGCCTCATAACTATGAAAATGAGGGGTTGCTATTTGGTTTTAGAGTGCTTCAACGGGTTGTCCTCATGCTTTAAATATTACAGTGCTTTGCATTTATGGTTCCATACTTTCCAAACTAGGGTTTTAATGCAATTTAATGTCTTTCTTTTGGTCAATACTTGTCATGCTTTAGGGTTAGTGCATTCTTAATGGTAGATGCCAACGATATTCTTCAGATAGCATTTACGAGGCCATGGGAATGAGGTTAAATGCTGAAGTTTCAAGCTGAATGGGACTGCGATGTTTAATACTTGGGTTGACTCAAAATAGAGTGGTTTTTAGGTTGGGTTTTATAGCTAAACAAAGATTGGTTTTGGCTTGACTATATGTCAATTTCCTAATGCGAGAAATAACTTGGGGACAACGTAATACCCCAGGGTTATCGAAGCTAGTATTGACCTTCAGTTACCATTTCACACTTTTCATTTAATCCATTCTGATTTAATCGATGAAACAACCAACCTCCCATGTTTTTAACCAAATCCAAAAATCCAAGCAAAAGCCTCACCATTTTCAAACAACGTGCAAATCATTAGGTAGGGATGAAAGCCATCCCGTGTTAGGCCCCAGACGTATCTTTGGTAGCTTGACTACGGTAAAGGCTATAAAAATATAAATTTTGTTGATTCCGCATCACCCTACCGTGGCACGAATCAAATGGCGCCGTTGCCGGGGATGGTGCCATACTACGTATGATGAGTTGATGTGTACTTGTAATCCACATTACAAGTGTAGGTGACCATTAATCCTTTTTGAATTTCGGTGTGCGGGAGCGCGAGGATTTTCACTTGGCGATTCTTGCCTTTATTTTGTTTCTTCACGGTCAGTTTTGTTTTAACTAACAACGACTTCTTTGTAAGCTTTGTTTGTGTTCTTTGTTGTGTCTCATTTTGTGCTTAACGAGGTGTTTATGCGACACTAGGGCAGAGGATGCTCAGGTGGGTGCAAAGTGAGTGCACGGTTGAAGCGAGCTGTGAAATCGGTGTGCACGATGACGAATGGATCCCATGCACCGGAACGACAAAGTCGACAAGCACCCCCTATGAATCAACAGCGTACGGTCGATGAGGATCACATACACACCCTCCCGAGTGAGTGCTCCTTCTGCATCATACCTCTGTGGGGATGTGGCGTGAGACCCTACCTAGTGCCTCTGCTTCCCACGTTCATGGTATAGAAAATGAAAATCCATATTCACATACGGGATTTCGAAGTATGCATAACTTTTAAGGAGAATTTATATGAAGTAATAGGTGATTGAAGTTGAAGGCATTGCTGACCCTCAACGACAAAGCCAAAATATGGCTCAGTAGAAACGTCGAAGTGGTAGATCTTCAAGCGGGTACGAAGAGTGCCGGTCTGACAGACTAACGGTTTGAAGAGCCAGGATCACCTCTTTCGGCCTATGGCTTGATGAAAATTCTACCAATCTTTGGGAGATTTGTAGATACCATCAATGCATGCCCCACACCATGGTTTGATATAGGATGTAATTGAATCATTTCTATAATGGTATGTCCTGTGACTGTTCTTAGAGAGGAAACCATGTGTGGAGGTGATTTTTAAGTAGAATCCGGATGAGTATGGATTTCTTGAGTTATGTGTTTGAGGCTTCAAGAGTTGGGACAGACCAAACCCAGAGAGAGGTGGAAAATGGGGCCCTCGACACACCAAAGGGGAGGAATTTTACACTTTCGGAGGGACATGGAAGTAAGCAAAATCTCGACCCTATTTAGGAAAGTGGAGAAATTTAGAAGAAAGAGCTCCATGGAGAGTCTGACGTGGCGAATCTTGCAGGCCAACCCATGCCAATTATCATTACATTGTCCATCGGGAGAGAAAACTATCAGGAGTGCCCCATCGATGAAGGATTTGATGTCGGTATGCTAATGTGGTGGACGATACAGAGCCTGGCAAGAGATGCCTGCGATGGCACATACAATTCAATTGGAAGAATCACCACTAATCTCTGGAAACCTAATCCCCACGCCTGTGTGCCCACGGTGCCAAACAACGAGTTTGGTTCCTCATCTCAACCGGTTACCACCATCCTCTTCTCTAGGTTGAGCAAGCCATCTTGATTAGGGCAAGGTGGTCGGCTTGATTTTAATGGAGGAAGCAGGGGATAAATGAACAAGCGCACGAAAAAATTGATCTTGTAGAAAGTACAATGAATAAGAAAAATGGGCTTGAAGGCAATCTTAATCGAGAAAATTGACAACTTCTGATATTTAATCCACTGAATCTGACAAATTCTTTGGAGATACGAGGAGGGAGGAAGGTTCCGCTTCCCCAGACATTGCAAATCAAAAGGTCAATGAGGTAGGCTCATCAGCGGTCGGGGATAGATGAAGTAGAAAGCTATAATCACTGAGAGTGGAAGAAGAAATAGAGCAGCAGTCTCACATGACTGGCGAGAGAAGAAACATGCGAGAAAGGAAGGCTGAGCACGAGAGGAGTAATCCAGTGAAGACGATGAAAAAAACCATGCCTCCGTTTCCCGAAGCGCGAGAGGCGAAAAAGCTGAGCCAAAGTAGAAATTTGGGAGGTGCTAAAAATGATGAGTGAACATCCCAGCACTTTCGACATGATTAAGCGAGGTCCCGACTTATGCTAGTTCTTAAAGGACACATGCACGGTCGAAAGGGTTAGGCATTGAAAAGGAAGCCTTCCTAGCAGAGACAGAGTCGGTGCCCGTAATCAGGCCAGACCCAGTCAAATACAAGGATCCAAGATCCCCTACAATTTCAGTCAACATTGGAGGACTGCGTAGACAAGGCCTTTGCTAGACTTAAGGGCGAGTGTAAACCTCTTGCCATACTCGGTGTATAAGCGGTTAGGTTTGGGAAATTCACTCTCTGACATCACTTTGTCATTGGGCGATGGAGTCGGTGAAGATTCTAAGGGGTAGTTGAGGGGATGTGTTGGTAAAGATTGAATAAATTCTACTACCAGGTAGACTTTGTAGTGCGATCACCAGGAGCGTTGCAAGTGGGCTGATCATGTGCGGTGTCTGGAATACCATTTTTGGCGGCCCTTGCCCGATACAATCGTCAATTGAAATGGGTAATGCAACTCATTTGGCAACATGACATTAGACTCAATATTTTCACTTGAGTAACAAACACGAAGCTAGTGGAAGGTGATAGGAAGGCTTAATGAAGTCTGCTCAATTGGTGGAAAGGCGAGGAAGCGAATCCATAGATTACGAGGTAGCTAGCGAAGATGAAGCCGGTTGATTGGGAGGCGTCGCTGGTCACTAATGCGAGGCTTGATTGGTCATGAAAATCACCTTTGTGAAGAAAATCCCAACAAGAATGGACCAAGCATGAAGAATTTGCCAACCACAGGAGCCCTTCTTGCAGGGTTAGGGCTCCTCTCCTTGACCCTCCATGAGTAGATCGATGAAATTGAGGTACAGTTTGGTGTTCGCACAAGCAAATTGCAGCTCAAAAATTTTTGTGGCTTTTGTTTAAGTGGTCAATTTTGATAGTTACTATTTTTAGTAACTTTCCCTTTTAGTAACTTCTGTTTAGCAATTTTCCTTTTTTAAGTAGCCTAAAATTAGTGTATTTTTAGGTTTTTAATAAAATAATAATTAGTATTTTTTTTTTTTATACACTTTAATTCAAAGAATTTTATTTTTACGCGAGATGGGTTGATTTAGCGGGATTTCGCTATTGTAGTAGAAATTGACTCTTGACTTCCCTCGCGGCCTTATATAAGAAGAAGGGGAGGGAGGAAGCGTCGTCTTCATTTGCAGCCCTGCTTGGGACGCTGTGCACTTGACTCTTTGTAGCCATCTCCACTTTATGATCCGCGCCCGGAAGCTCTGCTGCTTCTTGGGACAGGTGTGCGCCATCTCTGAGCCTCCTGTTGTGCCTGGCGTCGGCCTTGGGAGCCACTGGTTGCACCACCTGCTGTGGCCCAGTCGCCCTGCCTTCCGCGTGCCCTTGCCTGTGCCGCTCGTGCCCTGGGTTAGCCCTGCACTGCTTTCCCTAGCCTTGCCCTGCCTCCGCTCCACTAGCCGTGGTTGGTTTGGTTCAGCCGAGCCCTGGTCCTGAGTGTGCGTGCAGTGCATTCCTAGCCCAGTAGTGAGCACGGCTAGCATCGACTCTCACGTATAAGTAGTGCGTACCGGAGGTGGGTCCGCCCGAGGCCGAGTCGGGACCCAGCACTCGGAAGCGGGAGGAGCGAGGCCCCGGCCACAATCCCCCGATCCGGTCACGAGGAGCCTGAGGGTTCGGGAGATATCGGGCGAGGATGATGGGACCTCGGGCCTCCCAGTGCAGTGAGAGACGATCCGGGGGCCGGCCCTCGGTGGCCGGGACATCAGGCCGGGGAGTCCTCATCATCGGAGCCTCGGCCATCCCCTTCACCGGTGCGAGAGGGGCTCGTCGCCCCATCTATTGCCCGACCTCGGGATCGGGCGGCCGGTGTGATGGGGACTTGGGTGCGGGGAGCGTGAGAGCCAGTACCCGGAGATTTTCATGGAGAGTCGTTCTCGATGTCTTAAACGCTTGACGTGACCAGTTCGAGACTCCATGAGGCCCGATTACAGTACTCCACCCTTTCTGGTGCAGCGACAGAAGCGGTTCTCACATCCTGGGTGAGTACTTAGGTTCTACCACTCCATGACTTCCGGTGAGTCCGTGGGCTCAGATTCCTGATTGATGATCGACCAAAAGTGCTTGACGGCCGGACATTTCAAGCACATTAGGCTGCTGCGTCGACGGGCCAATCTTTGGGATATCGAGATTAGCCTTAAGCAGGCCACGACGGGAGATGGTCCATTGCACAGCGAATACCGCGATAGGACCAATTCTTTTTGGGAGGCGGCTCCGCCTGGATGCTTCCGTGGATCACACCTTTCGGACGGCTGTTCGCTACGGCCTTCGTCGGCCGCAGGGAACCATGCGAGGCCTATGCCGGATCTCGGAGGATTACGGTTCGGTCCCTCGAGTTGGTCGAACGACCTGGCGCACTTGAATAAGGTCCGCCGTAAGGGCTGGCTCGGTGAGAGTGCACCATTCGCGTCGCGACTACTAAGCCCCCGGATCTGGAGCATTTGGGATTCAGATCCAGTATTGAGGAGGATCGGATGTCCTCGGGTCACATCATGGGCGAGCCATGGTGATCTTGGAGTTCTTTTCTCCTCCGGCGGGACGGAGGTACGGATGGTGGCGGAGGATCCGCGAGGGGAGATGATCTGCTCGGTAGAGGTGGAGAGGAGCCTAGTGCGGATTTGTCTCCCTCCGTCTCCTCCTCCCACCCCTCCTTCGATGACAGCGACACTCCACGGCCTTCATATTACACGCGGCCTCTCGGGAGCATGTTTATGTCACTTCGAGGGGTAGCATGTGTTATGGATGTTGTGCGTAGTGGGCGCCACCTGACATCGATGGATCGAGAGATTTGGCCAGGCTGAGACCACTTTAGAGCATTGTCATACCATGCTCAGGTCGGATCATGAGTCACCTCGATCTCACTTGGTACATCGTGATATAGCCAATGGCGACCTCCTTAGACATCTTTGGCCCACGACGGCGACTTCGAGATCCACCACCAGCGAGATTAAGGTGGTCCTCCTGTCTCTAACCTACCTATGACATGTTTCTACTTTGGGTGGGAGGAAAGTTAGAGTTAGGAAGTGTCTTCTATTATATGTTTTTGTATGCAGGTTTTCGGCTTTATCAATTGCCTACTCATTTTGTACGAGGATTCATGTATTAGCCCGATAGTAGCGTTATTTACTGTTATGTTTAGCTATATTAAGCATGTTTTAGCCATTTTGGTTATATCAAAAAGCTTTATAAGCATTATTTCCAGTTTACTACACTTTTGCAAATCGTTTTTGTATCTACATTTTGTGTTTCTACTCTTGCCTTTAGTTGAAAAATTGAAGCACTGTATGTTACCTTAATGTTAGAACATTTCTATGCATGATTTAGTTTTTGGTCAATTGAAATTTCGGCATAGTCAACCTTGAACATTCCCCCTTTAGCTAATTCACACACTGCACACCAGGTTGTACCAATAGGTTGCGAAGCTATATACCTCTTTCCACTTTGCAAAGCCGGCCTTAAACCTGTTGATGACCCATAATAGGTTTGTGTTACCATGTTTGAAGATAATGAAGTCTTCGAAAGGAAAGAAAAGCAAAAGAAAAAGAAGAAGAAAAAGAAAAATAAAGCCGGCTTTGCCTTGAAGCAGAACACGGTCAGGGGTATATGGTAAAGCCTTTTAAAAGCTCGATGCCTAAACCTTAATTGGTTGAAGTCATCGACTTAGTGTTGCTACACGGGTGGATGGGTGAAGGTTAGCATGGCGCTGATTCTTAATTCTGAGTCATTGATGCGGGGTGAAGCACACGAGGTTGGCCAAGTGATCCTTTTGACGATGCCTAAACCTTAATTGGTTGGGAGTCATCGGTGGGCCACCGTTACCCGCAGGACTTTGGTGGTCGAGTTTTTAGCATTGCACCCTACATTGCGATGAGGAAGAAATAAGAGCGTGGCCCAGCCCATTTAGGTTGGTCAGGTTCGAGGAAGTAGCTAGGTTGGGGGGGAATAGCTTTGCATTTTATTGGCTCAAGCTGGTTACCTTAGGAACAATTAGATTTTGGTGGAAATTCAGGTTGACTTCCTTGGAACCAATGTTGTCCTAAGACTTGTTCTTATATGGTTTTTGTTCTTTCATGACCGGTTTTCATACAGGGTGTAAATTATTCATGCTAAAGGTAAAGCTTACCTGTATATACACTTTTTGAACTACATACACTTTTGTAAAAGCCGGCAGCCATCCCATTATTTTAAGCATTGCTAAGGGGACTAGCAACGTGTCGGTTGGGGGTGTGATTAGTGCCCAAAGTGCTATTTTGAGCCTGACCGAAGATAGGTTTTGAGGTGCTTTGCGCACTAATCATATGAATTAAGCGTTTTCATGTGCATGTCCACTTAGTGTTTGATTTGTTTCGAGATTGTTTTGGATAGTTTTGCGGGTCTTGGGAACGGCCAAGCTTGGCTTCTTATTGGTCTTGAATACGAGAATCCTCGATGGTTCACTAAGGCCCGAGCGATGGAATGTCAAGATCGTGAAAATTGAAGGCAAAGTAATGAATAAGAAGTGCGAGAGGGATGTAGTGGGATCGATAACAAGCGAGGATCAAAGTGGGATTTTATGTGATTGCGAAAATTTTGCTGGGATTGCTAAAATTTTGCAATCATAGCGAAAATTTCGCAATCCTAGCGAAATTTTGGCTATGTGGAAAATTTCGCTAGCTAGCGAAATTCACTGTTCCTAGCGAAAATTTCCAATTTCGCTATCTCATGGAATTTACCGCTGAGCTAAGCGAAATTTGGCTAATAGCGAAATTTCTTTATAGCGAGTGCTTTGCACTGTGTTTTTGGTATTTTTGGTTCTAAACGACCACGTTTTGATATTTTACCATTTTGTCCCTTATGTAATTTCATATTTTAGGCATTTTTGTATTTTCACACCTTTGGGGTTGACTATATAAGCTCCTACAACTTTGTAACCCTAAGCAACTTTTCATTATATAAAGTTTTCCCGCAGCTTTCATTTTAGGTCTCATTTTGCTCTCTTCTCTCTCCTCTTTCTCTCATTTTCTCGGCTGCCAAACACCCCCCTTGGGATGAATGACTCAAGGGATGCTTGAAAACTAAGCCTCTTGAAGGAGGGTTGCTAGGCCGGGTTTGGGGCTGCTGCGGGTTGTCCTCATGCTTTAAATGTGCAGTGCTTTGCATTTATGGTTCCATACTTTCAAACTAGGGTTTAATGCCATTTAATGTCTTTCTTTTTGGTCGATACTTGTCATGCTTTAGGGTTGATTGCATTCTTAATGGTAGATGCCTTTGACATTCTTTCTAGATGGCATTCTGAGCCATGGGAATGAGGTTAAATGCTAGGATTTCAAACCGAATGGGACTTGAATGTTTAATACTTGGGTCGACCTAAATAGGAGTGGTTTTTGTGGGTTAGGTCTAGCTAAACAAAGATCCGCTGCTTTCACTATATGTCAATTGCTCCCACGCGGTGAAATAACCCGAGGACACCAAATACCCCAGTATCGAGCTAGTGACCCAAGCCTCTTGCTGTTACCATTTCACACTTTCATTTAAGCCACATGCTTAATCGTTGAACAACCAACCTCCCATGTTTTAACCAAATCCAAAATCCAAACAAAAGCCTCACCATTTTCAAACATCGATAAACGCCATTCGTGGATGAACCATCCTCTCGTGTTCACCTTTAGACTGCCATACTCGTGCAGCTTGACTACGGCAGTAGGAGGAACATAGGAATATAAATTTTGTTGATTCCGCATCACCCTACCGTGGCACGAATCAAGAAGTGGAAGAATTCATGAGGATCAAACCTCTTGAATGGAGACGTGTGTGGGTTCTTGAGGAACAAGCTTCCTTAAATTCAAGACATGGGCAAGCATTCTGGAAGTGGAGAGAAGGAAAATGAAAACTCGCAACAAGTCTTCTACGCCTATGCTGAGTATGGTATGAGGAAGTTAACTAATCGAACCAATCGATCAACGATTCAACAACCAATTGACCTCACGTCAATCTACTTAAACAAATCCTTAGCTTTTCAATGCTTTCAGCAATTTCAACATTCTAATCTTGGGCTTTTAGCCAAGTTTCGAAATTTTCAAGCAAGTTATTTCATTCATTTGTAGTGAAATCCAATATTTTCTCTAAAGAATTACAACATTCCTGTTGCAAGTTCTATTTAAGTTTTATCAATTTTCCAAGACAATACTACTTCATAGTGAAATCCAATGTTTACTTCAAGAATTTAGCATCCTCAAGCTTGCAAGTCCTATCTAAGTCCAACGCTCAAAGATCATGTTATTTCATTCCTTCATATATGAAGCCCACTTTTCTTCAACAATTAATTTGTAATATTTCCATTCGTACGCTTCCACTTCTGATCTCTGTGAAACTGGTCAAGGAACCACAAAGGGAGCCTACATAGCTCTGAGCTAGAAGTTTGATCTTACGTAGTCATTCCATTTGGAAACACTTAAATTTCTTTAAGTACACCCACACGCTTATATTTTGTATGTTTCTATGTAAGATTCAAAAATCACCATTAAAATAGTTATATTTTTGTGAAAACCATCAATGTTATCAAAGCATTTTGGGTTGTTTTTGGCTTTAATCATTCTAATTAATTTGTTTATATATGCTGGCTTTGGATCTTGATTCGTGACTGGATGTGACTTACAAATAATACATGTATTTAGATAATGTTTTAGAAAGTTTTTTGATAATTAAAATCCTTTCTGATTTGTGCCAAAAAAAAAAAAAGGGTCTTGAAAAATCTTGTATTGTGTAGAATACCAGAAAAAGAAGAATATGAAAGATTACAAAAAAAAAATTGATAAATATATTTATTCATCCTGAATAGGGTTTCAAAAATCATAGAATTTGTTTTCAAAGTAGTTTTTTTTTGTTCCTAAGAAATAAAATAAATCAAAGATAAATATGGATAGATAGGATTTTTGGTTCAGAATCACACTTCTTCAAAGAATACACACCAAATATGTTTCGAATTTTTTTTTATTAAAAAAAAAATTATGATTGTGTCGAAATGTATTTAAAAAGAATATATTTTTCCTGTGGTTCAAAATCACAACGGATGTCTCTGAAAATAATTTTTTTAAAAAATTGGATTCCGAATAAGAAGCTGTATATTTTTTTTATGATGATCTGTTCTCCGGAACGTGATATGTTTCCCAAGAGCTTTAAAAGCTACAGAACTTGGAGATCTCTAGACCTTAGTAAAAATAGGATTCCGAATAAGAAGCTATATATTTATTCCTACCTTATTTATAAATTGACAGTATGTTTAAATTCCTAATAAACATAAGCTTCCGAATCTGAAACATTTGGCCCTCAAAGGCCTCATATCTAGGATTAATTTGTTCCTAGAAAAGAGAAAATTAAAAATAAAAAAAAAACGAAAAATAATGGGACTTGTTCAAAGATATTTATCTTTGGATAAGATGTATTATCCAAACGAAAAAAAGGAATATATTCCTATTTTTTTAAAATATTAATATTAAAACAAATGACTAATGCGTTAATGAAGAGTAAGTGTCCTATCACGAGTGGTATCTCCATGAGCACTTCAAGATAGAGAAAGGATCTGAGGCATGAGTTTGGGGCTTGCATGCATAAAGGTATAGTACGTATTTCATGCATTTCCGTTCCACTAAGATGAAAGATCTTAAGGGGAATGAATCATTTGTCATTCAATAATTAATATGGCTTTATACGAGTTGGTTCATATGAAAGGATTGTACATTAAAGATGTTTATTTTCTTTTATAAAGAATTTATTTGAAATATTAGTATTAACTAGAAGATAAATATCTACTTGGATTCATATAATTATTAAAACCAATAGGCAGTTAAGCTTATTGATTAAAGCACTTCCATCTTTTCCCTAGGACCTAAGTGCTAATCTAGCCAACTACTATTTTTTTTTTTTTCCTCTGAACCAAAAATAATGGTAAGACTAATGAGGACTGTTAATGCCGTAAGAATCTTGGACCAATGAGAAAGAATAGCACATATGATAAGGGAAATTGGGTACATTGAAATGGATTCCAATGACAAGGACAACGATTTTGACCGTCTAGTGAACCACATAATTAAGATCAATGCTCGCATTCAAGAGATAGTTTGGGAAGGGTGTTTATTGAATAGTATTAAGAAATATAAGGCTTTAAGGTAAGGCATCTAGTCTCCTAATGAACAAGGAATTCTTGATTCTCTATGGAATACTTATGATGAATCCTTAAGGAACACTTATGATCAAAGAAGAGCTTATAGAAAACTTGTTCAGGAGTTCATCAAAGAATATGTGAATTGGGTTGCAAAGAAGACTTACAGTCATTCATATGGTATGTCCATTCAAAAATGAAGAAAACAAGTAGCCAAAATTCCTATGCTGCCTAAAGTTAATTATGAATTTCCTTTGGAGCTTAAGAAAATATTATATAAATCCATTCAAGTTCATAGGATGTGGTTATCATGAAGTTATATTTATTTCTTTGATATTTACATGTAATGCTTTACAAAGATTGTAAATATTTGTGTTCTTTTTTTTTATAAGTACACAATTTTGTCCATACTGGGACTTGAATCCTAAACCCTCCCCGCCCTATGCCTACAGGTAGCTAGTAACCACTAAGCTAGGCCTCATGGCTAAATATTTACGTTTTTAGTTCGATGGATTTATGCTTCTTTATTAAAAAAATTATCTTGCATTTTATTTTGTTGCAATTATAAATTTATTGACTAAAATTATTTAGAATTTGTTAAGTACAAATTAACTAAAGTTTAGTAACTTTATATTGAGAACAGTTAATTAAAAACGATTCATGGAACATAGGAGCTTTAAACATTGGAACATAGTGAACTCTTGACTCACAAATATATAAATTAACACTTAATAACTAATTTAAAATTCATTTATGTAATGGGAATTATACTTGGAAATTAGTGGAAACCAAACTCATTTTAGCTGACCATTCGAATTATAAAGTGAAAGAAGTGAGGTAATTTGTGACAGAGCTAAAAGTGAGTGTGTAAAATTAGTAAAAATGCGGACAGTGCGTGCAGAGTATACGTCGGGATTTCACTTAGTGTAGTGACTAGTCAGTGTCGTTCCCACGAAGAGAGCGTGCGAGTGCGGTTTGAAGTGACCCTAGACAATATTTGGATCCAGTCTTATAATTATGACTAAATTAAGCGGTTAGGGAAAGTCTAATATTAAAATTTTGATTTAAGGTAATGATGAGAAAACTAGGGTTTTGCCTTCGCCTACCACACCTTATGGATTTTAACCTAGATAGCGCATTTATTTAATATTCCATATGATCTATGTTAGCGGGTTGATTGTGCCTACAAGCTATTCTCTCTCGAGATATAGTTGCCTATCTCGCTAGTGGGATGTATTGCATCTCTGCTGAGACCCCTTGACTCCGAGATGCATGAATGTGCAAACCCTAGTGTTACACTTGGAATGCGGGATATCTACGTTTGCCAGTTGGCCAAGTGTTGCTTTACCCATGTCCCTACGAGTCATCTTTTCTCGATATCAGACTCCTAGCATTAGCATGCCACAATTGGCCAAATAATAACATGTGATTAAATTCAAGAGTAAAGTGACCATAGAAATTCATATCGATATTAAATAAACCACAATTAATGTATTAATCCATAAAAGTGCGGTTAGGGTTGAAAAACCCTAGAGGAAAGAGACCAGTTCATAGTGATTTTCATTACAAACTGAAATATTCTTAGCATTAAACGAATAAGGAAAATAAATACAGAAGAAGTCGTCTTCGCGATCTCTCGGAATCCTTCTCTGCCAAGCTCTCTCTATCCATCTCTCCTTGTGTTCAGTCTGCCTCCAATCCTCCCTCTTTGCCTCGAAATTGCTTCCTATTTATACCTCGAGATCCGGGCCCATCAATGGCCTAGAAAATCATAATTTTTAATGCTCCCGTTCTAGAAAGGGAGACCTTGCTACGCCACGGCGAAGGGGGCTACGTCGTGGCGTACCCAAGGCCTCTCGAAATTAATGAATCAGGTTCGTTGCAGCGTAGGGCCTCCATGCTGCTACGAAGTGCTACACCACAGCGTGGAGTGCCTCGCTGCTGCATACCCAAGGCTCCATTGCTGCACTTCTTTGTTGCTTTCTCTGCTTTGGTTCTTTCTTCTATTATTTAGCTTCCTTTTTTATTCCAATATCGACATGTCCTAAAAAATTATAGTATGGTGGATTAGCGCAATATTAGTGAATATGAATGTGAATCATGCAATTGATCTATAAAAACACAGAAATTTTACTGAAATGCATGCATGATTCACTCCGATCATGGCCCACTTTTATTTGGGTCGGCTTTTGGTTGCCTAGCTCAGGCCTATGTGGGCTACGGGCCAAAACAAACCAGAATATTAAAAAAACTAAAATATTTAATTTTCCTAATTTTATCCTTCTTCAAATAAAAAATAAATTAAAAAAACACAAACATCTAATAATTAATACATAAAATGATAGAGACTAAACAACATAATAATATTTAGAGTCTTAAATAAACCTAAGCAAGTAAATAATACGAACATATCAGTACTAACTAGCTAACTTCCTGACCACATTTCCAATTAAAGAAATTGAAACATCAAAGCAAATAGGTCAAAACACTACTTATATACAACCACAGGTATTTATTTTATTGGATGATTCATACCATTTTTGTATTAGAGATAGATTGCTAGACACTTTTTATTTGATTGCTTGGCTTTGAATCCTAGGTTGAAACTAGATTTGAAGGGATTTGTTTGAATCATTGTTTAATGCCTAGAGATAAAGATATCCTAAGGTTTAACATGGTCGATTAGGATTCTTGAACTTAATGACTCTTAAGTTTAACAGTTAATGCAGAGATGACCTTAACCTATTTGAGATGTATTGAAAACTGAGAGAGATCAATTGCAGCACTAAAGTGATATCCATGACAACAAGTAAACAAAACACACTCATTTAAATCCAATTCCTTCCAATTGATCATAATTTTGGTGAAATCTGCCCTGTGGTTTTAGGATATTTAGGTTTTCTTGTTTGAGTTTTGAGTCTTTATTGTTAGTTTAGGATTTTATTTGCATGCTTGACTTCTTATTTGTCTTTCAACCAAGTCAGTACTTAATAGAACAATCCTTGTGGGAACGATAACTCACCTATCACTTTATTACTTGTTCACGACACGTGCACTTGCGCATACAAAATAGCACAACACCAAGTAGGGTATAGTGTGGAGTAAAATGAAAGTGTTGCACAATATATTGCATATGGAAAGGTTTGCAGTCAACCCCTTGACTCTCTGGTCAATTAAGGGTCATGATGTAATACTAGATACCACTCATGAGTTGCTCAAGATCAACGGTTGGTTTGAGTGGCCAACATAACCGAAAACCTAATGGGTCATACACTTAGAAGTAGTGAAGAAGTAAAATGGACATGGATTGGACCTAAGTAAAGGAAAGTGATTTGGATGTGATCCAAATTGAACAAGGTTGCTAGAAACTTGGACCATCTCAGGATTGAATAAATTCCAGGACCATTTGGATGGGTGTTGGAGGATTTGGGCTTGCATACAAGCCTAAAGCCCTTGAAAGAGGCGGCTAAGGCATGGGCTTTAGGCCCTATCTGCTTATGAGTCCTAAACTCATCTATTTTTAGTCCATTTCTCTTATATTTTTTCAGCAGCTTATGATTCATTTTAATGAAGAATTATGGAATAATCACCAACTCCGTGTTTTGCAGGTTTTGAATGAAAAAGAAACAAATCCAGCAAGAAAATCAGAAAAAATGGCTAAGGCAAAAATGTCGCTACATAATTTCAAAATGTCACATCATAATATCGGGCATTCGCAATAGCTCGAAGAGGTAACGGTAGGCACAAGTCTCGACGAGGAATTATATGTCGCAACAAGACAAAGCTAAAAACGAGTTATATTGCAGATAAAGATTGGCGTGACTGTTTCACCCAACCTTTCTCACTACATAATATGAAGGAATAAATGATAAATGTTGCAACAAAGAAATTTATGTATGTGACATAATGAAGATTAGAGAAAGACCAGAGACTTATGTCACGACATTGTACAGAAGCTCCACGAAGAAAGATAATAAAGGCATTAAAACATTTTATCGCGACATTGATCAAAGAAAATGGCAATGCGATTTATGTTCTGCGACACAAAAAAACTATGTCACGACACAACAAAACTATGTCATGACTATAAAATTTGTTTAAAGTGAGTCGAGAGCCGAGTTGGTCGTGACCCGAGTTTTATGTTGTAATGAACGCATTTGAAGAATGATAGAATCAAAGGTAGGAAATATGTCACGAAAAGCATTTTTCAAAAGTATATGCATGACATAAAGTTCAAAAGTCGACTATATGAGCAAAGAGGCTATGTCGCGACAGGAGAAGTTTTATGTCAAACTTAGCCCGCGACAAAATCTTGAGGGAACTCTATCGCGACACAGAAATTTTATGTCGCGACACAATAAAGAGCAACAAGAAGGAAACTTTGTCACAACAAAGCCTTTTCTGTTGTGACATACCATTTGAGTGTTAACACTACAAGGCATGAAAGAAATGTCGCAATAGAAAACTTATGTGCATTGATTACAAGACTAATTCGATTGATCTGATGTCGTTTGAAATCTATAAATAGAAGCACATAGGGCCTTTGTGCACCCAGCTTATGCTTGAACATTTAGGTAGTTGGAGTCTCCTTTGTATATTATTTTTATTTTCATTTTTCTTTTATTTCTTTTTTGTCGATTTAGATTTAGCTTATATTTTAGTTAGTAATTTTCTTGGATTTGAGCAGCAATCTGAGTTGAAGTTTCAAGATAGGTTCATTGTAAAAATTTAGATTTCATTACTGTCTAAATTGAATGGAATCTGAAAATTTTCTAGAGTACATTTGTTTCAGTTTGCTTGCAATTTCAATGAATTTTCTTGATCAGCTAGTCACTGTTATTTGTAATCCGGTTCTGAAAGACTAAGCTCCCTTTGGGAATGGATTGATGTTAGTTATCATTTTCTATGCAACTTGAAATAATGTCATAGTTAGAAATCTTGAATTTATTTAATTGGTGTTGTACTTGAAATTAAGTGTTCCGAATATTAGTAGCTTGTACCCAGAAAAGATATGTATCTTGCTCTGATTTCCATGAGGCCCTCCGAGTGACACAGAGATGGAGATTCCTAAGAGTATAGAGCAATTACTTGGGGGTATGCTAGACTAACATTATGGAACTAAGGCACTCTGAAAGATTACTCTAATAGATCCCTAATTTACTCATGGTGAGAGGATTAGTTGGTTGATGTATTAGTTTAATTGATTAGAGGTTTCTCCTCTATTTGAAGAATGATCTTGATCCCATGTTAGCATAGATCAAATCAAGAAGATAAAGAGTTTACTCAAATTTGAAGGATGACATACCTATTAGATTGGAGAAGGCTTATATTATCCTGTTGTAGAGTAGGAATTCTTTAGTCCTAAGAATTGGAAATGAAGTACTAGAAAGGAAAAATACCTGGTTCTTAGAAAGAGAATTATATCTTACAAGTAACTGATTGGACCCATGTATCTAGAAGGAATATGGTTCTCTAATTAGTGAAATGTATAGTGTATGGAGAAATCCAAACTATACTACCTTGCATCTTTGACAATTTTAGATTCAAACTAATGGCCTAACTATGTTATAAAACGATGCATAAATTATAATTATACATTGATCTATGTTCCAGTGTTAATTTTACTCAGTGAACTCTCGATCAATTTTTTGAATTTTTTTGGTCATAGTTATAGAATTTTATTTAGGCATTCTTTATTAGTTTAAACAAATCAATTTTATACTTTTGAGTTCAAATAGTAAAGATCTTGAGTAGTTAGGGTAATTGATCTTTAAATGTCAAATCAATCCTCATGGGAATGATATCTGGACTTAAAATCCATTGTATCACTTATATGACCTGTGCACTTGCAGAGAATTGGACCAACAATAAATTTTATTATTTGATTAGTGCCCAAATAGTGCTATTTTGAGCCCTGTTTATTGCAGGTTTTGAGCATTTTTTTGTGTACTAATCAACTTAAATAACCCAATTGACACACTAAGGTCCCAACTATACTACTGATAATATTTTGTGGTTATCTTTGTAGTTTTGCAAGCCAATTACACCATTATCCTTCAGTGGAAGCTCAAATCACCCAGAAGGGCAGGCGAACTCGAAGCTGCATGTACAGTCGGATGGCGATTGGGCTAAATACGAAGGGGAGAGGGGGCTTGATACGGAGATTATGCAGTGTTGCAAATTTTCACAACTTGCAAAATTTCGCGGAGTTCGCGAGGTACATAACCTGCCTTGTTCTTTATTTGATAACTTTTTGAAATTTATTTTTGTAATTTTTCCCAAAGTATCCTGATATAATTTTGTTGTTTTCATACTTTTTTGTAATTTCCCTTGACCTAAAGAGTAGTATATAAGTCTCGGTCGAGCTCACAATAAATCAGTCAATCACTATCAATCAATAAAATTGGCACCAAAGCAGCTCTCCTGCCTTGGTGATTTTCCCTCATTTTCTCTCCTTTCTTGCACTTTCTCACCTGTCAAACACCCTTGAGGATGGCCGACTCAAGGGATGCTTGAAACTAAACCTCCCTCATCCTTGAAGAGGAGGGTCTTTGGAATCATGGTTCGAGGTAAAACATTGTCCTCCTATTTGCCCGACCACGAGGCGTTTATTATCATTTATGTTTTACGCATCTCACTTTGGCTTAAATCATTATGATGTACCACTGATTGGCGATTAGCGCGAGCTTTTAAAAACCGATTGGATACTTATTGCTAGATCCACTGATGCTCACTTAGTTTCCATTTATTTGTCTCTGCAGGTTAGATCGAAGGACCATTTTTTACTGCTTTTAAACATTAATGGTTAATAACTGTTGTATATTATGAGAAAAACTTTTAGGGTTCAGTTTTTATAGCCAAACGAAGATCCGGTTCGGGAAATGACTATAGGTCATCCTCACCCAGCCCAGCGAGGAAAAGGATCCCGAGACAGCCTAGTTGCCTTAGAACCCAAGCCTGTGGCGAGACTTCAATAAGTTCTCTTACACTTCATTTACCACTACATTCCCAGTTTTCAAACCATCAATCCTTTGCTTTTATAAGAAACCCCGAATCAATTAAATCACCATTTTCAATCAAGCGCCAAATCATTTGCATGAAGAAGCCCATCCACCCGAGTTTGACCCTAGAGCCACTATCTTTGTAGTAAGCTAGGCTAAAGTGATATGAGTTTTAGGATATAAATGTGTGTTGATTCCGGTACACCTACGTGGCATGAATCGAATGGTGCTTGGATTGTCGGGGATGGTGCCGCAGTGTGAGTGAGAAATTTGTTGAACTTGTGATCCACATCCTGAGTATTGGTAATTCTCATTCCTTTTTATTTACCATTATTTCCCTAACAGTTCAACTTTGTTAGGGAAATTAATTACACATTGTGCATATCAGTTTTCTTTGTTTTAATTTTAACCAACTTTAACCCTTTTTGGTAGCTTTGTTCTTGGTTTCTTGTTGTGTTGTGTTGTGTTCTTGGGACTTTATGCACCATTAGGATAGGAACATTGCAGGCGGGCTAGAGAGAACCAGTGCTCCACAAGAAGAGGGGTGTGAAGTGAGTTTACCGGCAACTAAATGGAGCCTCCACAGGGCTGACCGAGTCGGTAAGAGTGCAGAAGAGCCGATGCACATGGGTCGATGAGGGGACTGATCTACACCCACCCAGGGTGAGTGCACCCTCATGCATCGTACCTCCTGCAGAGGATGTAGGTATCAGGCCTTATTTGATGCCCCTGCTCCCAACTTTCCATGGCATGGAAAATGAAAATCCATATACACACATCCGAGATTTTGAGGAAGTTTGCACATGACCTTGAGGAGGGTGGGGGTGATATGGAATTGTTGAAGTTGAAGGCCTTCCCCTTAACCCTAAAAGACAAGGCCAAGATTTGGCTTAATTCTCTAAGGCCAAGAACCATCAAGAATTGGGGCGGGACTGCGACGAGAGTTTTTTGAAGAAGTAGCGATTGCACAGGGTAATAGCTTGAAGAGGCAAATTTATACATTTGCAGCCCATGATAATGAAAAGTTCTACCAGTGCTGGGAAAGAAATATGGAGACCATCAGTGCATGCCCTCACCATGGTTTTGACACCTGGATGCTAGTCAACCATTTCTATGATGGGATGTCCCTTGCCATAGACGGCTTTTTAGAAACGTGTGGAGGATTTCTAGTAAGAATCGGATGACCATGGACTTCCCTCGAATTATGTGGCTGAAACCCAAAAAGCTTGGGATAAGCCCTAATCGAGGAGCGAGACGGGATGAGGCCACCATCAAATCAAAGGGAGGCATATACTCTCGGAGGAGGACATGGATAGAAGCAAAACATCGCCTTAGGTTAGAGTTGGAAGAGCTTGAAATGAGAAATCGATGAGTGCAATGAGTGGCCCGAGGCATCTATGCCTAACAACCATGATTCAATTGTCGGTCCAATGAGCACCAAGAGAGCATTGCCCAGTGTTCCTTGATGAGGACTTTGTGGTTGAACAAGCCCGATGTTGTGGGCGTCTGAAATGCAAGCCCAGCCCCATACGATAATACCTACAACCCCAACTGGGAGGAACCACCCAAACCTCTCCTGGAAGCTAAAACCTCCTCCATATGTGCCTCCTATCTTGCTGCGATGGCATGGATCCTCATCCCGGCCCCGGCCGCCTGTTCCATCATCTCCAGTTAAACAAGCTATTATGAACTTGAGCAAGGCGGTGGGCAACTTTATGGAGGAACAAAAGGAAATGAATGCCCCGGCTAATCAAAGAATTGACACAATGGAAAGCACACTCAACAAGAAAATGAACAATCTGCACTCAGAAATTTCCCAACATGGCGGCTGCAAAATTGAAATTTCCCAAAATATAATGACTTACGGTATTCAATATCAAGACTAACCAACCGACCCAGCGGATGTAGGAAAAATTTCCTCTCGAGACACAACAAAATCGGTGCATGAAGTGAGCTCCTCCAGTGAGCCAAATTCCAGGATGGATGAGATCAAGACAATTATCACATTGAGAAGTGGTAAAGAGCTGAAACAACCAACACCCAAAGCAGTGGAACAAGGCCAGTAGGCTAAAGAGGCTGAACTAGAAGAGGTGGTGACTAGGGAGACTGCAATGAAAAATAGTACACACCCACCTTTTCCTCAAGCACTAAAGGCTAAGAAAAAAGCTATCAATCGAAATTTGAAATCTTGAAGTGCTGAGGCAGTAGAAGTCGACATCCCCTTGCTTGATGTGATCCCAGAGCAAGTCCCCACATATGCAAAATTTTTGAAGGACTTGTGTACGAGTGAAAGAGAGTGAATGTTGACAAGAAGGCCTTCACTGGCCGAACAAGTCGATGTTATCATCGATTACAGGAACTCCGTGATATAAAGATCCGGGTTGTCCTACTTAGTCTCGGTTAATATTGGGGCACTTGTGTGGAAAAGCCTTGTTGGACTTGGGTGCAAGTGTAATCTCCTCCCCTGTCGATGTACAAGCAGCTCGAGGTTAGGAGAACTAGAGCCTCCATCACATTGTCTCTTGCAAATAGATCCATGAATACCAAAGGGAACAATGGAAGATGTTCTCATCTGATTGACAAATTCTTATCCAGTAGATTTTGTTATGCAATCTGAGAGAACCCAGTACGGTAAGGGGCCAACCATGTGCCTATCATCCTAGGGAGACCATTCTTGGCCACCTCCAATGCAATTATCAATTTGCCGAGAAATGGTGTTATGCAGCTCACCTTCGAAACATGACCACAGAACTCGACATGCTGCTTTTAGTAAAAGCACATGCGACCGGAGTGGAAGATGGCGGATTTGCATCGTGACACAATCCTGGAGAAATAGGCGACCAGCGAGGATCTGAGGATGTCTTTGGCCCGAAAGATTAGGTGAGTGTTGAAGGCGACGGGAAGCTGAAGACATGAAATTTGTCTGAGAATTGCTTTGGAGAAAAAAAAGCGAAATTACGCCTTTGATGATTGAGGAAGAACCCCGGTGGGCAAGTGGAGCAAACCTTTGCCTGTGGAATTAAAATATGCCTATTTGGAAGAGTAGGAGTAGTGCCCAGTTTTCATTTCCTCCCTGCTCAGCACTTCACAGGAAAGTAGCCTGCTGCACATCCTTAGGGAGAACAAGCAGGCCCTAGGGTGGAAGATTACTGATCTGAAGGGTATTAGCCCAACAATTTGCACCCATCACATCTACTTGGAGGAGGAGGCAAAGTCAGTAAGGCAGCCAGGCGAATCCCCATGTCTGAGGAGTGGTTGGGGCGGAAGTCTAAAGGCTGGCGTAATTTGGTATCAATATGCACTGATGGACAGCTTGGGGATGGGCGGGATGCTGGAGGGAGTGGGGGCAGTGGCGCAGTGAAAGGAGAGAAGATGCCCACCTGCCTTACCACAGGTTGGAAGGTATGTATTGATTATAGAAGACTAAATGAAGTGTGAGAAGGATCTTCCTCTGCACCTTGTGGTC
This sequence comes from Tetrastigma voinierianum, assembly GCA_016808115.1. Classification (NCBI taxonomy): domain Eukaryota; kingdom Viridiplantae; phylum Streptophyta; class Magnoliopsida; order Vitales; family Vitaceae; genus Tetrastigma; species Tetrastigma voinierianum. Next base: position 87,791 of record JAEQBH010005567.1, on the reverse strand, counting down.
GACTTCTTGAGGGTTTACGATCGCGCTTCTCTTGCTTCTGGATGGCTATTCAGGATATTTTCAAATTGAAATTGTTGCAGAAGACCAAGAAAAGACCACCTTCACATGCCCATTTGGCACATATGCATACAGGAGAATGCCCTTTGGCCTGTGTAATGCCCCTGCCACGTTCCAGTGATGCATGCTTAGTATTTTCAGTGATTTGGTAGAGTGCATTATGGAGGTCTACATGGATGACATTACAGTCTATGGAGGGAGCTTTGAAGAATGCCCGATCCAACTTTAGAAGCGTCACACTTGCAGTGCATAGAGAAAAACTTGGTGTTGAAGGCTGGGAAAATGCCATTACATGGTCGACAGGGAATTGTCTTGGGCGTATATCGGAAAAGGGATCGAAGTTGACAAGGCAAAAATTGACTTGATTTCCAAACTACCCTCCCCCACAAATGTCAAGACTGTAAGACAATTCTTAGGGCATGCAGGCTTCTATAGGAGGTTCATCATGGACTTCTCAAAAATTGCCAAGCCTCTTCCTATTTGCTAGAAAAGATGTCGGATTCATTTGGGATGCGGGGGTTGCGAAGGCTTTGAGGGCTCAGGCCTGTTTAGCCACTACCAGTAGTGGGGGCTGGCCCTAACCTATGATTACCTTTCGAGGTGATGTGCGATACAAGCAATCTAGCCATTGGAGCAGTTCTCGAGCAAAGGGAAGAAGGAAAGCCTTATGTGGCCTATTATGCAAGAAAAACATTGAATGAGGCACAGAGGAATTACACAACCATAGAAAAGGAGCTGCTAGGTCTATGCCTTAGATAAGTTTCGAGCTTATTTGGTTGGGTCAGACATAATCATATTCACGGATCATTTAGCCTTGAAGTACCTACTCACCAAACAAAATGCTAAGGCTGGGCTTATAAGATGGGTTCTCCTGCTGCAAGAGTTCAACTTGCAGATCAAGGACAAAAAGGGTATGGAAAATGTTGTTGTCGATCACCTCTCGAGATTAACAATAGCACACAACACTCACAACCCTCTAATCAATGATGAGTTCCCTGAGAAGACCCTGCCCCTGGTTGAGAAGACACCTTGGTATGCCCACATTGCGGAATTACTTGGCGGCGGGGGCTACCGGTGATTGGAAAGCACGAGGCCAGAAATTCTTCTTTGCGAAAATTCCTCCTATTAATGGAAGAATCCTTCTTGTACAAATCTTTGTCTTGATTAGATAATCAGTGCATTGCATGAAGTAGAGCAACAAAGGAATAATCAGCCCTTGCCATGAGGTACATGTGGAGGCCATTTCTCTTCACAGAAAATCTTCGGGAAGGTCTTTGCCCGGTTGGGTTTCATTAGCCCTTTCTTTTCAAGGATTCCCATACCATGTGTAGGGAATGCAACAAATGCCAAAGGTTGGGGAAAATTTCTCGCCGTCACATGATGCCTTTAAACCCGATTTTGGTAGTTGACCTATTTGACGTATGGGGCATTGATTTCATGGGACCATTCCCTTCCTCCCTTGGATACCTCTACATTTTAGTTGGAGTTGACTATGTGTCAAAGTGGGTTGAAGCAGTCCCTTGTAGAGCAACAGACCACAGGGTGGTACTGAAATTCTTAAAAGAGAACATATTCTCCAGATTTGGGGTCCCCAAAACCATGATTAGTGATGGAGGGTCGCATTTTTGCAACAAACCTTTTAAGAACCTCCTCACTAAGTATGGTGTCAAGCATAAAGTAGCCACCCCATACCACCCTCGGACCAGTGGCCAGGTTGAGCTAGCCAACAGGGAAATCAAGACAATACTGATGAAAGTGGTGAACTCTGGCAGAAAGTTGGTCTCTTAAACTCTTTGGACTCTTTGTGGGCATATAGAGATAGCTGGGAAGCCGTTCTGGGCATGTCTCCTTATCGCTGGTTATGCTGAAGCATGTCACACACTTTTGTGAGTATAAGGCATGGTGGGCAGTGAAGAAATTGAACTTGGATATGGGCAAAGCTGGTTTCAAAAGGCTCCTCGATATCAACAAGCTAGAAGAAGCGAGAATGATGCCTCTTATTCAAAATTGCAAAGATAAGATTTGAAGAAATTGGCACTTGATCAACTAATAGCTCATAAACATTTAAGCAAAGGGGCAGTGTTGCTTTCTACTGACTCGAGCTCCACCTCTTTCAAACGGCTTAAATGAGATGGACCCTAGGTCATTCGTCATCGGGAGAATTCCTCTCGATAGGATCGGTAGACTTGTTCAATTCCAAAGACAATGAAATGATAGGGTGTTCTGAGTCCAATGGGGCAAAGGCTGAAGCGTATGCGGTCTGACAGCGAGACCAGGAGGAGTCCCCTCCTTGACCCCCACGTAATTCGAAGGACTACTTGAGTGGGTGAGCTGTTGGCATACTCGAAGTCACTAAAATTTTTTTAAGAATTTTATTGCTTTATTCTTGTAGTTCTATTTATGATTTTCTCGATCCTTATTCTTGGCATATTTTCTTTTTTGCAAATTTTCTCATATAAGTATGCCTTCTCATAAATTTTGGTTTACTACATTTCGCAGGCGTGCAGTGGCGGGGATTGTTTTGTTGCTTGGAAATTTCCAGGTTGCGAATTTTCGCAACCTGCGCTGTTCATCTCCCCTATTGTTCTACTTTTCATCTTTCGCCTGCGACCTTTTCGTTTCCTGCACCCACCATTAATCTTCAAAAAAATTTTGAGCCAACCATTTAATGGGCATTTAAGGGTCATTAATTGGCCAAAACCCTTCACTTACCACCCCCCCCCCCTCTCTATATAAACCTCCTATTATCCTTTTAATTTCTAGTTTGAAGTCCCCCTCTCCACCTCCTTTCCTTCTCTTGCCCAACCATGGTGAAGACCCGCGGAGGACACACCTTCAGGCCTAGGGTGCGTTGCTCCTCCCTCCCCATGGCGGCTCAAATACGAGGCCCGACCACCGCGGGTCGTACCTGCAGCTTACCCCTTGCTTGCCGTAGGTGTTGTTCCGCCTTCTTTGGTATGCCTCGTACCATATGCGCCCCTGCTCTTTGCTCGAGGCGATCCTCTGTGAGCTCTCCTCTGCTTACACTTACTGAGGTACCACACTAGGGTTGGCCCCACTCCACCCTCTTCGCCAAATCCTAGGCCATCCCAAAGGTCCCCACCATCCAAGAGAGCCCGGACCTCAGGCCCAGGAGAGTCCCTCCGGCTCGAGCCTCGGGCCACGGTCACCCACGGTGTTCAGGCCTGTTGCAGCCCCTCCTCTGGACCTGTCCCCAGCCTCCATCATCAGGCGGCCACCCTTCCACTGTGGCCCTATTCAAGAGAATGCTGATTGCATTGGGAGGGATCTGCACGACAAGGTTCATTATGATCTCTTGGCCTTTGCAGAGACCGGGCTCGGTCGATTCTCCTGAGTGCGGGGAGGGTACTCCTGGAGCCATTCGCGGCCCAGCGTTGGTTTATACCCTCGGTGGTCATTGATTTTATCTGCGATGACCTCGGTGAGCCCAATCAAACTGACCATTCATTTCTCTATAGATGGTTGAACAGGGATTCTTCGAGCTTCGGACATAGCAGCTGCTTTCCATCTGCCGGTGGTCCTTGCCAACTCGGCTAATTATAGGCAGTGGCCCCATCCCTCGACCCGGGGAGATGGTTATTCACACTAGCCCGGGGACACGACGGTTGGGACCATCGCATTCGAGGGCGACTTCCAGCGTATGCTCCACGATATACCACATCTGCGGTCTAATGTCGCCACCTCAGGCGTATAGTCGGATGGAGGCGTTTCTGAAATCTATACGCATCTCAGGATTCTTGGTTCAACTGGTTGAGCTTATCATAACAACCTGTTCTACTGAATGAGTTCATCGCGAGCTTTGACGAGCTAAGTGCACACCCCTCCTGTTCTGAGACTTCTATGCGGTGTTGGAGCACAGTCGCTTCACTATGAGCGAGGCTAGAGTGTCGACGTCCTTGAGCCATCCTTATGGTTGATCGATTGTGATTATGCCCCGTTCCTATCACCTCCGCCTCGGATCCAGATAAAGGACCGGTAGGCGTAGACCGCCCCTACGGAGGGCATTACCTCGATAGTGCGCATCGCGAGGAGCATCGAGTTCCTATCACCGGTTCCTGCTCCGTTAACCACGCTCATGCGTCTGCGCCTCTAAGGCCTGCGCCCCGGTGCCACCCCTACGGATGTTGTTGGGCTGACCTTCGCCGCGCCTCCACGATTATATCATTTATTTCCACCGGGATTTCTGTATCATGGATGCAGGCCGCTGTTCTCTCCATCAGCATCATTTGTGTTTTGCCATTACATTCCCTCGCGGAGAGGATGACTCCTGCTTGAGGCTGCCAAACAGGCGACCATACTCGCGCCAAATTTGTGTCCTCAGCCCACGGTCGAGTCACTGGAGAAGCACACGCAATTTCCCATCGTACCTTCCGTTTGCTTCCGCTCCTTCTCGGTGGGACGGTACCTCGGCCCGGCCCTCGGACCCCATGATCGCGGCCCCAGTAGGCTGCGTGATCGCGACCCTCCATCCGCACCTCAGCCCGTCGAGGCGAGAGGGCTGACTCTTCTGACTGCGGCGAAGGTAGCACTTCCTTCTCTAACCAATCAGGACCCATTACGGACAAGTGTCACGTTTAGTTTGGGGAGAGTTAAGCGAAGGAAGTGACTTTTAAACTTTTAGTCCTTTGTGCGGTACCAAAGCCAAAGAAGCCCATTTTATGTTTAGTGGCTTGTTGTTTGTTCCTTTTTGTGAAAGTTGTTTGTTTGTTTTTGAAAAAAAAAAAAAACTGAACACATAGTGACATACATTTCTATACATACCATCCTGACTCATTTCTTAATTCAAATTGCAACCATTTTTGCCCCCATTTTTTTTTTGGGTTTTGCCAAGCCTGCAAGTTGGAAAATTGACACACCGCCCAATGCCATTGATGTGGATTAGTTCCATGCATGATTAAGTAGATGATCATTTGAAGTCTCATGGTGTTCAACCTTCTTCTTCCACCTTTAGCTAACCACACACAGTGCACATCAGTTTTCTTCAAATAGGCTGAGAAACTGCATAACTCCCTTACTTTGCAAAAACCTACCCTAGTTTAGGTTGACCACTGTAATAGGTTGAAGACCGAAGAAAGAAGGTCAATGAAGTCTTCCAAAAGAAAAAGAAAAGAAAAAGAAAAAGAATAGAAAAGTCGCGGCTTAGCTGTGAAACCGAGCACGATCCGAGGGGTATAAAGACGAAAGTCTTAAAAACCTAAAGCCCTAAACCAAGCGGTTGGGAGCCCTTGAACTTAGTTCTCGCTACCGTGGTAAATGGGTGAGGTTTAAGCGAGGTTATAAGTGTTGGAGTTCGAGATCATTCGGTCAGGGTGAAACTGAAGAGTTAGTGATCGAAGATCCTTATGACTTGATGCCACTAAGCCTTAGTTGGTTAGGAATTGTCGGTGGACCCCGTTACATGGACTTTGGTGGTCGATCCGTCCCCGTGTGCACCCTACAATACAAAAGAAATGAAATAAGAGTGGGGCCATATTTATTTAAGGTTAGTCGATATTTCGTCTTAGCGATAGCTTAGTTGGGAGAGCTTGACAGCAGTTATTGTTAAAGCGATCACATAAACACTTAGATTTTGGTGGAAGTTTCAAGTCGATTCCCTTGGGTAGGATACTCTTCTGAAACTTGGTTATGTATGGCATTCTTTCTCCCGAGATGGTTGTTGCGCAGGGTCTTAGTGATTCACACTAAGGGTAGGGCATTACTTATCCATATACTTTTTGAGAATACCGTTCCTTTTGCATGAGCATAACTTGCCTGCTCTTTCCTTCTTTTTGTCATTGCTAAGGGACTAGTAATGTGCCTATTGGGGGGAGTGATTAGTGCTCAAATGATGCTGACCACAGGCTTTGTTTATTGGGGTTTCAGGCACTTTTTGTGTACTAATCAACTTAAATAACGGTGACACACTAAGGTCCCAGTATACTGATAATATTTTGTAGGTTATCTTTGTAGTTTTGCAAGCCCGATTACCGTATCGCTGAAATTGGGCTCAAATGCAGAGCCGAGGCTGAACTCGGAAAGCTACATGTACAAGTCGGTGGAAATTAGGCTAAATCTACGGAAGGAGGCTTGATACAGAGGAATTTTGCAATGTTGCAATTTGTAACCTGCGAATTTCACGGGTTGAAATTTACGCCAACCACCTGTTGCTATTTGACCAACTTTTTGTGTTTTTTTTTCCCAAACTGTCCTCAATTTGTTGTTTCATACTTTTTTGTAATTTCCTTGACCTCACGGGCGTATAAGCCTCGGTCAGGCTACGTAAAATCCGATCGATCCTTTATCGATCGATAAGAGTGGCGCGAAGCTTTTAGCTCTCCCGTGTGGTGATTTCCCTCATTTTCTCCTCCCACTTTCTTGCACTTTCTCCACACCCTTGAGTACCCGCCCGGGGATGACAACTCAAGGGATTGTAACTAAACCTCCCTCATCAGCAAGAGGAGGGTCACGAAGTCAGGTTCTTGAGGTAAAACATTGTCCTCCACATTGTGTATGAGCATTTATTATCATTTATGTTTCTACATCTCACTTTAGGCTTAAATCCTTGTGATGTACCACGATTGCTTGATGCTTGGCAGAAGCTTTTAAGGCTCAGTGGATACTTGTTATCTAAGATCCACTGGTCTCATGGATTTCCATTTATTTACCTGCAGGTTAGATGAAGGACCGATTTTCACTACTTTGAAACATTAATGGTTAATATTTGTTGTATATTATGAGAAAAACTTTTAGGGTTGATTTTTATAGTGACGAAGGTCGGTTCGGGAAATGACTATGGGTCATCCTCCCCAGCGCGAGGAAAGGATGCGGACATTTCGGTTGCCTTAGAACCCCAGTGATGCTTGAGACTTGAGGAGTTCTCACACTTTATTTCACTACATTCCAGTTTTCAAACCATCGATCCCATTTGCTTTTATAAGAAACCCCCAGTCAAAGTGAAATGCAATTTCAATCAAGCTGTAAATCATTTTGCCTGAAGCATCCTAAGTTGGAGGCCCTAGAGCCATTTATCTTTGCGGTAAGCTAGACTACGGCGATGGGTTCTAGGATATAAATATTGTTGATTCGCGATCTGCTCTTGTGGCGTGAATCGTATTGCATCTAGCGTCGGGGAAATATTTTCTTATCCTGAAATGTCCTTTACAAGTTTTTGGGCCATTCTTTGAGGGTAAATAGTCTTTGAAGCGACACCAGGAAGTTTAGGCGCACACACACTAATCTCATCAAAGAAAATGGTCCTTTATAAGTTTTTATCATCGTTGTCGGGGATTGATTTGATTTGAAAGAGAAATTAAATATTAATATTCCAACCAAAGAGAGAATTACTAATTTGGACATTTTTTTTTCTCTATTTTATCAAAAATTTCAGAAAATATACAAAAATAGTTTTAGCTGCCATAGTTGAGTAAGCTACTGAAAATATTTATTAGCTTAAATTGATATAGATGTTTTCCATTGATTTAAGTTGATCTTAGTGTGTTTCCATTTCAAGAAAGACAATACATGCATAGAAAACCAGAAGCAAAATTGCTGCCTTTGGACACATAATTGGAAAGAAAACTGAGAAATATGAGAAGTAAAAAGTGCTGAATCAGATACTATGACGAGACGGAGAATCTGACGGAACACTCGGGCGGAAGAAGCCGACGGAGAAGGCCTCGAGGCAAGGGACTATGGAGGATTTTGGAGGCCGGTCATAAGAAGAACGATTACTCTACTATGAGACGAAGCCTGCTATAGAGACTGACAACTTTGAATTAAAGCCCGACTTTGATTACAATGGTCTTGATAGCATCAATATACGAGGCCATCATATTAGAAGACCCAGTAGGCATATGGGGAGATTTCGGGATAGCGAATCTGATAAAGCTAAATAGGGTGAGATCTGAGGTGATCAAACTACAACTTTTCCCTTTTTTACTAAGAGATATGGCAGCCACTTGGTTTGAATAATTGTCATATGAATCAGTGAATAATAGGGAAGTGTTGGTGGAGGCCTACATGAGTAGATTTTTCCCTCCTTCATGGCTACCCAAATAATGTTGTTTCATACTCTTAAAACTCTGGGTTTTGAGCACTTTTTGCATAGTAATCAGCCAAATTGACCCAGTTGGCACTTTAAGGACCTAGCAATGCTTCTAATCAATTTTATAGCAGTTTTTATAGTTTTCACAAGCTATAAATATTGAAGATAAGGATGCAACTCAAGCATGAAGAAATCAATTAACACTCCGAGTTACAGAACTAGAAGGTAGAAGGCAGAACGAGATGCAAACAAAGAAGAAGGAGCAAACCCCTGCTAATTTCGCAAGGGATGTGAAATTTCGCAGGGCTACAAAATATCCTATCCCTTTTTTCTCCTGCCTCTTTTTGACAATTTTTTTTTTTTTTTTTTGTTCTCTTCGCATTTTATCCCTATAATAGTATTTAGATTTGTTTAGTTTGGTAATTTGTAATTTCAGTATGGCATATATGCCAAAGCCAAGACTTTGTACGGAGATTTTTCATTATTCAATTTTTGGTTTTTGGGAAGCTTGAGACGAAAGCTCCCGTTTCTTTCAGTTTCTCTCATTTTCTCACTATCCAAACACCCTCCGAGGATGACAACTTAGAGGATAAGTGGCTAAACTCCCTTCCTCCTTAAAGTAGAAGGCCACTGGGTAAAGGATCCTAAGGTAAATTAAGGGTTTCCATGCTTTTCACACAAGTATTCACTTTGTCATTCTTTGTTCTTACTCTTGACTTTAGATTTTGTCACTTGAGATCACCCCAGATGATCGATGTTGGTAACCTTTCGAATCGTTAGATGCTTAGTAATTTAAGATCCATTGATGTTCGTTAGTTATCATTTATGAGCCATTGGAAGGTGAGTGAAGGAGACTTGTGTTTTTATTTAATAAGAACATTAATGGATAGTGAATGCCATTTTCAAAGAGATTTAATAAGGGTCAGTTTTTATAGCTAAATGTAGATCCGATACGGGAGATAACTATATGTTATCCTCCCCAATGTGAGGTAAAGACCTAGAACCCCCCTCATTTGCCTAAAAGAACCTAAACTTAGTGTCCTAATACTTTAAGGGACCTCTTTCCATATTCCAATCTATTTTATTTTCAGTGACAACCATTAAAACCCACTCTTTTTATCCAACCCCATTATCCAAATAGAAACCACCGAGTATAAATTAAGTCATTTTCACGAGAAGAAAACCCGTCTCTGTGGACAATCCACAGAGCATTATCTTTGCGGTAGAAATACTTTATATAGCGTGGGGTATTAGGTATAAATTTTGTTGATTTAGGATACCCTACAGGCGAAGAATCAAATTGCGTCGTTACCGGGGATGGTCCCTTAGTGCAAATAACAGTCTGTTGAACACTTGTGATCCTCATCACAAGCTCTAGTGAATTTCTTTTCTCTTTTCATTCTTTTTCTAAGCGATTCTTGCTGGAGTTATAATTTCATTATCTTTGTTTATACCTTTTTGATTTTTCCTTAACTAACAACATTACTTTTTGGTAGAATTGTTTTGGTTTCTACTTTGGTGTTGTCGTGTTTCATCACGGGGAGTTTATGTTCCAATGGTTTAGGAATTTTGGAGACGGATTAGTAAATCGAATTCCGCAGTCGGTCCTGAATTTGAGCCTTAATTTAACCACAATGGAACATCCACTTGAAGAACAGCAAAGTCATCAGGCAGTGGAAATGAATCCCAATGCATATAGATCCATGAGGGACCACATACACCCTCCTAAGATGAGTGCCCTCTCCTACATTTATTACCTCAAGCTGACGAATGGTTGTTAGGCCTTACCTTGTGCCACTTCTTCCCACTTTTCATGGCATGGAGAGTGGGAACCATACTCGCATGAGGGAGTTTGAGAAGGTTTGCAACACCTTCAAGGAGGAGACTGTCACAGTGGATCTAATGAGGCTCGAGATTTTTCCTTTCTCATTAAAGGGATAAAGGCAAAATTTAGCTCCCGACTCCACCGAGGCGAAAGGAGCATAAAACTGGTGAGATGCTGATTACGTGCCACGGTGGTACAGGCTGAATCAACAATGACTATATACCTAAGTTCCTCCCTCTTTGCCGTAGTCAAACTCTCTTGCCGATTATAGTGAATCTAGAATTCGAACACGGGGATGGGTTTCTTCCCTAAAATGGTTCGCATTAAGGCATGAAGGTAAGGCTTTCTATTTGGACTTTTGGATTTGTGTGTTGTAAATGGTTTAAAGTGAAGTGTAAGCCCAGAAATGGTAAAAACTAAAATTTAAAGTGAAGAAATTAAACTTTGAAGATTTAGGTCTCACCAACTTGACAAGCTAGGGCAAACCACATGTCCTCGGGTTTTATCCTCTTATGTGAATGACTTGCAGGATCTTTTGATTATAGCCCTTTTGTTTTAAAACCTAACATTCCATTATCATTTTAGAGGCTAGTAAAGACCATCTAAAGAATCACGGTCATCGCGGCATTTGAACCACAAAGTATGGAGAGTATTGGCCAAAACAATAAAGTCAATGTTATTTAACCTTACCCCAATTTGAAGAACCACAACATGTAAATGCTACCTCGAGGCTCGTAAAGACCATCTAAGAACAACTTGATCTAAAGCATGGAGAGTATTGGCGAGACAATAACATCCCATGTTATCTGACTAATTTTGAAAATAAGAACCATAAATACACTACAGAGCTTTTAGTACAAGAGGACAACATGTAACCCCACCTGCCAAACTAGCTTCCTTCCTCTTCAAAGGAAGGAGGCTTAATAACATCTCTTGAGTTGTCATCCTCGAAGGTGTGTTTGGCAGCCGGGAAAGTGAAAGAAAGAAGAGAAAGAAAGAGAGAAGAGTGAAAATAAAAGCAAAACTAAAAAAAATAAAACTTTATTTCTGGCAGTAAAAGAAAAACACAATCACGAAAAACTTGTCTTCCCTTCTATCCCTCCTCTCCTCCTCCCCCTTATTACAAAACATGAGGGGTATTTATAAGCCTCCTCGAGTATGAAATTACCAAAAACCACAACAACTAAGCTAAGTTATAGGATAAGAGTAATTCACCAGTTTGGAAGGCGGTTGCATTAATTACGGCATGTGAGGCACATGGAAATTTCGCTACAGGGATGAATTTCGCTAATTAGCGAATTTGGCAAGGGTTAGCGAATTTGGCAAGTGTAGCGAATTTGGCAAGGTTCTAGCGAAATTGGCAAGGTTGCGAATTTCGCTAGCTAGCGAAATTTCGCTAAGCTAGCGAAATTCTATGTGGCAATTCACCATTTCGCTAATGAATAGTGCAATGTGGCTAGCGAATTTCGCAATGGTTTGCTAAGATTCTTGGCTTGTTTGGGAACGATTTGCGAAATTCGTTAGGTTAATTGGTTACTTAACCAGGAGTTGCGAAATTACATTTATTGTTACGCATTCCTCGTCATGTCTTCAAGCGCATCTCCCATTCTTCCTTTTCCTTTGTTTTTAGTGATTTTGAGGCACATTGATGATTTGAGACTAAACTTCCAACCTCGTGATTGATCCGTTTGCATTGTGGTTAGGCTTTAGAAGTGCATAAATACCTCTGAAACAACCAAAAACTTATGCTCCAAATGGCATAAGTGTTACTAAGGTAACATGAACACTTCAATTGGGATATATGACATGATTAATGATCAAAAGTACTCAAAACCTATCTAATATAGGGTTGAAATTGCACTTTTGAGAGCACTAATCACCCAATAGAAACGTTTGCTAGTCCCTTAGCCGATGCAAAATAAGAATTGAGATGCATGTGGTGATTTTCAAAGGTTGTGATTCAAAAGGTTGATTATGTATATACACATTACTTTAAATGAAACATTGAAATCAAAGATTTGAAAACCTATATGAAGACTCAAATCTATAAGAGAACAATTGCAGAACAACACTGGATCCATAATTTTCAACTTGGATTTCCACCTAAGTCTATTGATTCTATTTATATCCAGATTAAGTCAATAAGATGCAAAATTTGTTTCCTCCCCCCAACCTAGCATTGACATGGCCTTAAACTGTTGAACAACCTAGATAGGGCTAGTTACACTTTTCTTTCTTTATTCATCTACATCGTAGGGTGCGTGCCATCAGGCTTCACCAAAGTCCATGTAATGAGGGTCCGCAGGTGACTCCCGACGATTAAGGTTTAGGGCATCGACCAAAAGGATGATGACCACTATTGCTCTAAGGCTTCTGGGATTTCCTGACCCGAAATTAAGCATCCTCAAAGTCATTAAACTTCACACATCCACCCGTATAACGAACAACCGTCGATGACTCCGGTAATTAAGGCTTAAGGGCATCGGGTTTCAAAACTTTCGCCATACCCCTCGGACCATGCCTCGGGTTTCAAAGCAAAAATTCACGACTTTATTTTTCTTTTTCTTCTTTTCTTTTTCTTTTTCTTCTTGCTTTTTCTTTTTTTTTTTCTTTTCTTTTCCTTTTTGGAAGACAACATTGGTCTTCAAATGTGGGTAACTCAAACCTATCCTAGGTTGCCAACATACCTAAGGCCGGCTATGCAAAGTGGAAGGAGGCATACAAATTTACAACCTATTGAAACAATCTGAAGTGCAGTGTGTGAAATAGCATAAAGGGAGAAATTTCGAGTTGAGCATCTTGGAGCAGTAGTGAACACAAATTGTTTCAAGCATGGCATTTGTTCTAACATATAGGTGACAAATATGATGATTCAATTATCAATTTAAGCCAATTCAATTGTTCAATTTGAGCGATTCTATTGTTAATTTGAAACAATTTAATTATGCTCAGTTTGAAGAAAAACACATACTTATACATAGGGGACAGTAAACACAATATGCAAAAGTGAATATATATATATAATCGAGTAGCTTTTGATATAGCCAAAATGGCTTAATACATGCATAACATGCTATACGAAAACATATCCTTTGCCCTCTTGTGGCTAATACGAAAAATCATAATCAAAATTAGTAGGCGATTGATAAAGGCGAAGCTATATATAAATCGAAAGAACTGGCCACCTCGCTGTTTGTGGTGGTGGTGGTGAAGCTCTTTGCATTTCTTGCCGGCCTTATCGATGAGGAATTTGCATCGATGGCGGGCTCCTCTCTCTGGGCGGGATCATGAGGAAGACCCGGGTGGGTCGTGATCTGCAGTGAGCATGGAATGGCCTTTGTCCCAAAGTGGCCTCGACTCGAGTGATCTACGGTCATGTCTTTGCATGATGCATTGCACAGTGAACAGCTGGTGTGCGAGATCGCATCCATCGCTCGACCATCTCCCTCGGCTAACATGTGTATACTCAGGTGTTACGGTGTCTTTGAGATATGAAGGCAGGGAGTATCTTGTAGAGCTGCGAGTGAAGTAGTGGGTGGAGGAGATGGAGGAGCGATACGAGGAAAATAGAGTGGGAGGCCTGCCTGGTGCGGGAGCAGGTGGATCATCTCTGTGTGCATCCTCAACCTCCTCACCCGGCACCTCCTCCTGGTCTCGTTGGCGTATATGGAAATGGAGCCGGGCATAGTGTAAATAGGTCATTGCTCTTGCACAGTAGGCGTCTTGTCTCAGCAATCTATCCAGGCTCCTCTTGGGGAAATCCCATGCGCTTTCGAACATAGGAAAGCCTCGGCATAAGAGTGGTATGCTCTCTGGCAGTGCGAGGTCTCTCAGATGGACCTTGTACTCCTGGCTTGTAGAGCGAAGTCATCGCGAGCTCGGATGGGTTCAAACCCGAGTGCCGGGATCCGGTCCTGATGCCTCGAGGTGGGCCCACTCCTGCGCACATAATCTTGGAGGGAATGCGAGTCTTGCAGTGAGATGGTCGATGAAGGCGGCATATGGGGCGGAAGTACTTCCAGATGGTAGGGCGGTGTAACATCCACAGCCGGTGCTCACAACCATCGCTGCAGGCGGAGGTGGACCCGATCTACGCCAACCCTCGGCATTTGCGCGGCGGTATGCAGCGATCTGAAATTCTTGAATAGCAGTGGGCCCGAGTACACCTCGGCGGTCATCTATCACAGTGAATCTCTAATGGACCATACGCATCCCAGGGAGGTCATGGAGTGGTAGAACTGCCGGACCACTCTCGGGTAGTAGAACTGTCGTGGAGTCATAAATGGGAGGAGCGAATACCTCTCGATCAATCGCATCGACTCCTGGTATCTGGGGTCGGCCATCAATCCAGGAACGTCGTAGAACGACTCCTGCTGAAATGGTGAAGCTACGTGTACCTCATTCCCAGGAATAAGTTGTCCCCTGAACATGGGCCCTCACGATCCGGCGGTAGGTGATATTTGAGGTGAAGGTGTCATCTCATTTCTTGATCTTGACCCCAGTGATGGTGGCGGTCACGAAGATGATGACTAACTGGGCCGAAGTCTTGAGGCCGCTTGAGCCAGGCCCTCTGCTCTCTCTGAAGTCTTGGGGATGGGGCAGGGTCCCATCCGCGTGCAGTAACGTCCCGAATCCCGGAGGCTCGTCGGGTGCGGCCTCGGGGACAGTGTGGATCTAGTCTTCGAGAATGCCCCAGTCTTTGCGACCTCGGCTCGGGTGTCTTCAAATCTCTCACCCCGGGGCGGAACCTGGACCCACACCAAATCTGAACCATATATGAGATATAAAATAAGCTGAAAATCGTGAATTTCAGCCCGAATATGGCTGGTCCACAATACCTGCAAATGAGAAGCTCCCACTGAACACAAAGCGAATCTCTCTGGAAAGTGAACCTCCACAAGATCAAACCAACGGCCTAAGACTCACGGCCCCTTTGCGAGATGGCTCTGAGCAGAAGCCATCGGGGCTCGGGGAAAATACGAATCTTTGGGGAAGAACACGATGGTGAGCCAATGAGCCAAACGGTGATGGCTAAATTTGGCGGCGAGGGCCTGGGCTCACGTGGTAAACTTGACTCGGAGGGGGCTCGATCGAGTGAGGCCGCGACGCTAAACTACGATGTTTGGAATGCGGGGCCCGCGCGGTGATGGGTGACGGCTCGATGGCGGCGATCTTTGGGATGGGAGCACGGTTGCAGCTTGAAGAGAAAATGGCTCGACAATGAGTGGGAGCTCGGGGCATCTTTGGGGAGGGAGAAAGTGAAATTGTGATTGGCTAACCCCATAGGTTTAAATAGACATCCACGGCGTAGGGTCACTTTTCGCTACTCAGTAGAAATTTTACATGATGGTCTTTCTACATTCAAAAACTTTAAAATTAATTACTAATATTAAATAATAATATAATTAAAATTATTGCTAGCAAATTTGCTATAATGCTATGATTAATATTTAAAACATACTATTTTCATATACAAACTAAATTATAATGAAAAGAAAAATTCTTAAGTTAAAAATTTTTTGAAAAATTATTAAAATGAGAATTAACTAATATAAGGCCAAAATTAAAAATTGTGACTGATCAGGTTTTTGAAAACAGGAACCGAGTTCGAGTTCGAAATACTCAAAGGGGTCAAGGAGGATGATCTCCTCGACCCGTGCGCCGGTGGCTGGCAGAGCTCCGTGATGTTGGATGGCCGTAAGTTGAATTTGTTCCTTTCTGGAATGGTTGTGGATTCGACGTTAAACTGCAATTGGTGTTGTTAACTTAAGACCAATTCTCCTTCATCTCAGGCGATCACTCCTTGCTTTTCCTTAGCACCTTTTGTGCACCTTTTAGCGATCCAGCCCAGAGCAACCTCATCGGTTATATGATTTTGATTTCTAGCAACTCATGTTGTTATTCGAATGAAAATATTCAACTCCCGTGGTCATGTTACCAAAAGTTAGTGCATGGCTCATTCAGGCAATTTATTATTGCGTGCGTGGCTTGAAATAGTCTTCACAAGATGATTGGCACATGATTGGGTTCACTAGCAGGTGGTTCGGTCAGTACCCTGAAAATCTGGTGTAAGAATTGCTCTATCTTAACTAGGACATCCTCTGACTATCCCCTTAGGGATTTTCCCAGCGATCTATCGACGATGAGAGTGTGATTGAGGTAGGTTTAGCTACTAAACCCTAGTTGCATATCTTGAAAATGGCATAAGATTCCCTGCTTGGCTCTAAATCTAGCAATGACTTTTCTGCAATTCCACCCGATATTGGTGAAATTGTGGGAGATCGGGATCTTTGTATTTGTGGTATTTGCTTTGGATTATAACTTGACATGTTCGGTGAGAAATGCCTTCTTCGATGCCTAATCACTTCTTAATTGTAAAAGATCTTTCAAAATTTTGCATAGCGGGAACTTGTTTGATTAGGTGAGTAAAGGTATGTTAACCTTAAGCCTTAAAACCTCGAGAATGCACCTTGTTGAGATGCCTTTTCTTTCCTCTTAATGCTTGTGGAAAGGGGGTGGTACACGGTATTTAATGGAATCCTCTCTAGGAGAATACTTTCGGTGCATTTCTTCTCCTGCTGGATTCTTGGCAGGGCTTTGGCATAGAGTGTCGACCTCTTTTCCACTTCTCGGGTGATTATGACCTTAACCTCATCCGTTCGAATTGTTAGATGATCTACTCCCTTATGAATTCTTTAGGATTTGGAAGCCCATTTGTGATGGAAACCTCCTCTCTTGTCCTCAGCAACTGATAATGTTTGCTTAATTGAATCTGTGGTTATCAAATTTTTATTCAATGTGTTCTCTACGATTATCAATTCTTTGTCTGGGTGCACATTAATTCCTTTGTTCCTCAACAAAGTTGCCCGCGCCTTACTCAAATTCAATGGCTTGCTCTGCGGAGAAAGAGGACATTGGTTGTTGTATTGTGAAACCAAGCGGAAAAGCAGCGCGCAGGGGTATATAAGCGGGGGTTGGGTCTCCATGCCGAATTAGGAGTGATTATCGATTAGGATTGTAGGTATTACCATATGGGCATTAGATTGTTGGGGCTTGAATTGTCCTACGATTATTTTGCATTCGACATCAAATCCTTCCTTCAACGGGGTCATAGAACCTTTGTTATTGGGTGTCTTTGGGGATTGGAAATTTGTGCGGGGATTGGGTTGTGCGATGTTGTCGATCCTGCGCTTCATGGGTGTTTTCCTTCCAGCTCCTCTACCTTTCTAGCTAGAGTTGATAACCTAGCCCTCATTTCCATCTCTTCAGGCAGTGCATACATCCCTCTTGTTTGGTTGACTGGTGGTCTCATCCTATCAGTTTCTCTAGGGTTAAGCTCATCCCAACCCTTAGAAGTTTCGACCACGTAATTTAAAATCCATGGCTTCTCGGGATGTTTGCTTAGGAAATCTCCTCCACATGGTTTCTATGATTGTCTCATGGCCGGGGAACATACCACCATAGAAGTGGTTCACTAACATCCATGTCAAAGCCATGGTGTGGACATGCCTTCGATGGTTTCTGTAAATCTCTCAAACAACTGGTAAATCTCTCGCCCATCACAGTGCAAGGTATAAATTTGCCTTTTCAAATTATTAGTCTTGTGAGCGAAGAACTTTTTCAGAGGTGACTTAGAAACAGTGACTTAATGGTTGACTCAGTAGGTTGAGCCATTATCTTGTACTTGTCCTTAAATTCGATAGAGTACCTTTAGTTTGAAATGAATCCATATCCGTATTACCTTGTAAAGGCCAGTCCTGAGCCTCCTCAAAATCCCTTATATGAGTGGCATGGATTTTCATTTTCCATACCATGGTATGTGGGCGATAGGGTACCAAATGGCCTGGCTGCTACATCATCGCGGGAGGAATGATACGGATGGGAGCCTTGCTCTTTGGGAGGGTGGATGTGTTCCTTGGTTCTATATGCATTTAGTTCATAGGGTTCTGGTTGGCTCTAGTTGTTCCTCAGGTATGGGATCCATGGTATCTGTTTGTACACTAACTTCACTAGCTAGGTCAAGTTGTGTACTTATCCTATTCAACTACACGAGTGTCCTACATCCTTTATTTGCATGCACGGTTATTACCTGATGTAGAAATGACAATTAGAACCCGACAAAGTCTTCAAAGAAAATTAAAACTAAAGTAACAAAGAAATAAAATGGTAGTGAAAAAAAAGCGGAAAGGTGAATCGGTCTGATTCTTGTCAAGTCTGCTAGCGAGTTCTATGACTGATTGCAAGAGGTAAAGGTTACACCTTCACTTGTGATGTGGATCCACAAGTACTCGTCAACTTTTACCATAAGTAGTTTGGCACCATCCCCGACAACGGCGCCATTTGATTCGTGCCCACGGTAGAGGTTTGGCTGAATCAGCAAATATTTATATACCTAAGTTCTCCCTCTTTGTCGTAGTCAAACTCTTTGCGATATGGTGGTCTAAATTGGGAACACGGGGGATGGGTTTTCTTCCTAAAAATGGTTCGTTAGGGCATGAAGGTAGGCTTTCTATTTGGACTTTTTGGTTGTGTCAAAGTTTGCCAAATGGTTTAAGTAGAAATTGTAAAAAAACTTCAGAAATGGTAAGCGAAATTTAAAGTGAAGAATTAAACTTTGAAGATTTAGGTCTGACAGTAATAGAGCGAACACATGTCCTCGGGTTTATCCTCCTATGTGAGTCAACACGGGATGGGTTCTGGCTGCACGTTAAAACCTAACATTCCTTTATCATTTTTAGAGGCTAGTAAAGACCATCTAAAGGAATCACGATTGCATCTCTCACGAAACGCGAACCTTTAAAGAAGTATGAGTATTGGCCAAAACAATAAAAGTCGATGTTATTTTAACTTTAATTTGAAGAACCCTAACATGTAAATGCTACCTCAGAGGCTCGTAAAGACCATCTAAAGAACAACAGTCCTAAAGCATGGAGAGTATTGGCCAAGACAATAACATCCCATGTTATGCAGCTGAATTTTGAAAATAAGGGCCATAAATACACTACCCGTGACTTTTTTTAGTACAAGAGGACAACATATAACCCCACCACCAAGCTAGCTTCCTTCCTCTTCAAAGGAGGCTTGTAACATCTCTTAAGTTGTCATCCTCGAGAGGTGTGTTTGGCAGCCGGGAAAGTGAAGAAAGAAGAGAAAGAAGAAGAGTGAAAATAAAGCAAAACTAAAAAAATAAAACTTTATTTACAAAAGCGGTAAAGAAAACTTACAAATCACCCAAAAAAACTTGTCTTCCCTTCCCTATCCTCCTCTCCTCCTCCCCCTTATTACAAAACATGAGGAAATTGTTATAGGCCTCCTCAAGGTATGAAATGCAAAACCACAGCAACTAAGCTAAGTTATAGGATAAGAGAGTAATTCACGGAAGTTTGGAAGGCGGTTGCATTAATTACCTGACATGGCGAGGCTGCGAATTTCGCTACGGGGATGAATTTGGCTAATTAGCGAATTTAGCGAGGTTAGCGAATTTAGCAAGTGTAAGCGAATTTGGCAAAGTTCAGCGAAATTGGCAAGATTCTTGATTTAGCTAGCTGTGAAATTTGTTCGCTAAGCCTAAGCGAATTCTATGTGAAGCGATTCTTCATTTTTCGCTAATGAATAGTGCAATAATGACTGGCGAATTTCGCAATGGTTGCTAAGATTACGATGTTTGCGAAACAGTTTGCGAAATTAGCTAGGTTCTGAATTGGTTGCCAACAGGAGTTCGCGAGTACTGTTTTCTTTGATACGCATTCCTCTCGTCATGTCTTCAAGCGCATCTCATTTCTTCCACTTTTAGCTGTTTTTGCATTGGATTTTGGGCTTGTTGATGGTGAGACTAAACTTCAACCTCATGATTGATCATTTGCATTGTGGTTGAAGCCTAGAGTGCATAAATACCTCTGAAACAACGAAACATGCTCGAATGGCATAAGTGTTACTAAGGTAGCAGACACTTCAATTGGGATATATGACATGATTAATGATCAAAATGTACTCAAAACCTATCTAATATAGGGTTCAAAATTGCACTTTTTGAGCACTAATCAGATGCAGGCTGAGTTTTTGAAGAAATTCAACTCCACTCACAGGACAAACAGCTTAAAGAGGCAGAATTCCACCTTCTCAGCCATTAAGAATGAAAAATTCTATGCATGTTGGGAGAGGTACATGGAAGCACTAAATGCTTGTCCTCA
Organism: Tetrastigma voinierianum; assembly: GCA_016808115.1. Taxonomy (NCBI): domain Eukaryota; kingdom Viridiplantae; phylum Streptophyta; class Magnoliopsida; order Vitales; family Vitaceae; genus Tetrastigma; species Tetrastigma voinierianum. Next base: position 67,675 of record JAEQBH010005567.1, on the reverse strand, counting down.
CCATGGGTTTGACACATGGCTGCTGGTCAGCTTCTCTTATGATGGAATTTCTCCTACCATGAAGCAATTGCTAGAGACTATGTGTAGAGGAGATTTCTTAAGCAAAAATCCAGAGGAAGCTTTGGATTTCCTGGGGTATGTAGCTAAAGCTTCAAAGGGTTGGGATAAGCCTAACCTAAGGGAAATGGAAAGAATGAAACCTCAACCTAGCACACAGGGTGGCATGTATTCCCTTTCGGAGGACTTGGACACGAAGGCTAAACTTTCAACCTTAGCTAGAAGGTTGGAAGAACTGGAAATGAGAAACCAGCATGAGGTGCAAGTAGTGACTGAGACTCTTGTGCCAAACAAGCCATGTTTCATCTATCAGTCTATTGAACATCTGGGAGAGTAATGCTCAACTGTTCTTGCAATGAGGGAGATGTTAACGGAACAAGCTAATGTTGTTGGTCAATTCAAACCATTAGCTTGATACGCAAATATGGCAACACTTACAACCTAGTTGGAGAAATCGCAAATCTCTCACGAGGCAAAGCCTCCACGGTAGGCACCACCTGCTCTTCCGCAAATATCATGATTTCTCGACCATCACAACCCGCGACCAACTTCTCCAGTTGAGCAAGCCATTATGAACCTTAGCAAAGTGGTGGGTAACTTTGTGGAAGAGCATAAGCGATAGATATGCGGTTAAATCGGAGTGATGCATGGAAAGCAACGTGAGCAAGAGAATAAATTAGGTTCCACTAATGAAATTGCCCGAATTTGACAACTTGAGAGTATTACATCACCGAGGCTCACGTCGCGATAGGTGTAGGAAAAGGGCAAATTTCCTTCTGAGCTGGCTTGACTCGAGGGAGTCCACGGAGATAGCTAGTGCATTTTTAATTCTAAGATGGATGAGGTGAAGGCCATTATCACTTTGAAGTGGTAAAGAGTTGATCAATAACACTAAACCTCTTAGTGAAGCTAAAAGGAGACGAGATGAGGTCGGAAGAATAGTGTTCAGAGAAGATATGATGAAAAGAGCATGCCTCCGCCATTTCTCAGCTTTTCAGAGCGAAAAGGGGTGAATAATCCAGGCGAAAATTTTGAAGTCTTTGAGGCGGTGAAAGTCGATATCCTTCTTACAGATATAATCAAGTAGGTTCTAGCATATGCAAATTTCTCAAGGAAGCGGAGTTAATCTTGTAAAGAAAGGTGAATGTGAATAAAAGCGACTTTCTTAGGCATAACAGTAGGCTCCATCATCGATACAAGACCCAGTGAAATATAAAGATCCAGGATCTCCTACCATTTCAGTGAACATTGGGGGAACTTGTGTCACTACAAGAAAAAACGTAATTGTTGACATATATTATCTTGACTTAAGGTAACATATGTGATTATTGTCTATTCAAATGAACAATTATGACATATAAAGAGCGTATATACAGCCTTAATGACATATATACAATTTGTTGATTCTTTCATGACATATAATAGAACCTTGACATATAATTTTTAAGTCTATGTCAATATATTAATGTAATTAACATAAAAGCAATAATGAGTACAATTTATTTGATATAGGTAAATATAATTTATTTAATAAATATAGTAAATTGAAGTAACCATTATCTATTTTAATTAACAAAATCAATGTTTATTTAATAATTTTATTATGTTGATGTAGTTTTAATTTTCCTAATCAAACATTAAATTTTTTTAGTATTTATCAATAACTAAAAGTATATTTTGCTAATTTTTTTTAATTCACTAATTAATATCATTGAGAAAAATTAGTTTAGTATATTAAATTCATTTATATCTCGTTAATAGAAACTAGTTTATCAAAAAAAAATTATGAACTATTTTATAAGTTCTAAAAGAAAATTATTTTTAATGTTAACCAAATAAAATATTTTAAAATAATTATTTTAACGATAATGAATAAAAATGATTTAAATTTAACATTCTATACATAAAAGATTTTTTTTATTTTGTTAAATATAAACAGAAACTAATTAACTAATAATTTTATTTATTTGAATTAAAAATTCACTTTATTGAGTTTGTCTTAATATATTATATTTTCATATTATTAATTTAGAAACTAATTTATTTGCTTTAAAAATAATTAATTAATTTGTGTAAGTTTAAATAAGATAATCAAAGTTTTAATTTATAAATTGATAAGTATAACATTAGGTTTGAAATTTTACTTTTTATTTTTACTTTTTATTTTTTACTTATACAACTCTTCAAGAAATTTACTTATACAATTTAAATTAGGAGACAAATATTTTATCATCAAATTAACTATAGTAAATAAAAATATAAAAATTATAAAGATTTCTCATAATTAATTTTCAAAAAGTTGGCTCATAAAATAAGAATTTATACTTTAATGTGATAAGATTGATATGGTGGAATCATTTCACTCATTTCCCCATCTCTTGCATTTAATTCAAAAGTCTTAATCGACTCCATTTTCTCTCTCACTTCATGTCTTCACTGCAAGTCTGCAACCATTACTTACCATTTTCTTCTTCTTTGACACCTCATTCTCTCTCAATACTCACAGCCACTACTTACCATTTTCTTCTTCTTTCATACCTCATTCTCCTCTCAAGAAGTACCCACATACTCACCCATCTCCAACGATACATCTACTTAATGACAATGCATTATTCTCGTTCATCGAACTTTGGTTTTACAGCTTGTTTCCATATCTTTTTTTCTTATTGGAATTTTGATAATTTGTCTTCTTAGTTTTTTTGAGATTCAAGGATCGGGAGTGTATTTTATCACCTAAAGCTTTGATCTTCCTTTGTTTCAAGGATTTTATTATATACTCACCCAAAGTTTCGAGCTTTTCATCATTTGTTCCTTTTTTTTAACTATTCATCATTGTTTCTTATATAGATGAGTCTAATTCTTTTTTCTTCTATTGATTCAGATATGAACGACTGGAGGTACTGTATCATCTAAAGGTTGAATCTTTGTTTCATCTTTTATTAATTTCTTCCCTTATTTATGGTAATTGATTATCTTCTTACTCAAAGTTTCGCCCAAAGTTTCGAGCTTTTCATCATCTGTTCCTTTTTTTTGAACTATTCATCATTGTTTCTTATATAGATGAGTCTAATTCTTTTTTCTTCTATTGATTCAGATATGAAGGACTGGAGGTACTCTATCATCTAAAGGTTGAATCTTTGCTTCATCTTTTATTAATTTCTTCCCTTATTCCGGGTAATTGATTATCTTCTTACTCAAAGTTTCAAGCTTTCATCATTCATTACTTACATAGTTTGGATGAGAAGTGCAACATTTATTTTCCATCGATTTAGAAAGGATAGGATTTGGTGTTGTAATCAACATCTTTAGCCATCCATTATTTTATGTCAAAGTTTCTTGAGGATCTAAATTTATCATATGGAAAGCAATGAATTTTTGCTCTAACCATATATTTATTCTTAAATTTCATCTTGTTAAATGCATAGAAAGATAGGATTGTAGGATTTTTTTTTTTTTTTTTTTGTGGGTTAGGATTCTTGTAAAGTCGAAGGGATGAAGGTTTCAATTGAGATGTTATTCTAAAAAATTTCGGGAATCATGAAACTTTTTTCTACCTTTGATTTTTAAATATTTACTATAAAAAAACAAAAAAACGAAACAAAAGTGTGTTTGTCACAATTAAAGGTCAGGGCCTTCAATTACTTTCTTTCTAACTTTAAATGTGGGATTTTGAAACTTTGGGACATGGGAATTTGTTTTGAGGATAACATTATTAATACATTTACATTTCAACAATCTTGTGTTTATCTTCAAAGAAAACAGGACCCCTTATAATTTCCGGTTCGAGTGATGACAAAAGTGAAAGAAAAGAAAGATTGAAGTCTATGAGTGTTTATATACACACTTTAAAAATTAAAATAATTATAATTTGAAACCCCAAAGTTCTGACACTTTCTTTTAAATTCAAAGTCCTCGTTTAGTGTTGTTTGTAATTGTATTCATGCAAATCCCCAAATTGAGTCTTGGGGTTTAAAGGTCTTGGGCTTTTAAAAATTGAATTTAAGGCATTAATAATTCGGGGACCACTGTCTTTAGAATGTGCAACAAATGCACTAAAGCTTTGGAATTATATAGAGCGTGGGAGGATGGGTATGGGGATTTGTAAAAGCCAAATGTTGATTTTCATCATTTACTTATAAAGTTTTATTGTGTCTTTATGGTTTAAACCATTATTGGGGGGTTTGGATATTGGAATAGAGATGTGTTCACCACTTCTCTCAAGTCTCAAATCACCATTATTGGATGATTGGATGTATTCTGTGGGCAGTGTCGTGGTTGAGGGTGGTCTTTAAAAGGAGAGCCGCCAATACCCAAAGGTTAGGGATGGAGGTGAGGCTAATTAACCTTATTTATTAGGATAGTGAAACGAGGGAAGAAAATCTCTAAATGAGGGTTTACAAAGGTGTTGTTTTTTTGTAGGTTAAGTCTCATTTTGTTTGGTTGATAATGTTGAAGCTTGGGGAATTCATGTCGGATTTTCTTGTTATGCATACTTAGAACAAGTTTAATAGGTATCAATATTTAATGTAGTTTTTTCTCTTTTTTGTTACTCTAAAATAATAAAGCATGAATATATTTTTTTAAAAATTTTCGCCTTTTATTTTAGCTTGATAAAAGCTAATGTTTTGTTTTCTTTATTTATTTATATTATTTGTTAACATGGTTTGGTTTTCTATTATAGGTTTGATGTGAGATGACAACTTTGAGATCCTTTCTAGATGGTGGTGTTTGAAGACTAAATCACGAGGATATGATGGTTATATGTCTTGTTATGAAATAATCTAAGAATTAAAGACCACCTCTTATGAAGATGAATTGTACTTTTCAATAATTATGTTAGTATATTATATGGGAATTGAATGTTTCCAATTAGATTTGTTTTTCCTTTTACGTAGAATATGAAGACTCTATTTAGCTTTTTATGTTTAAATGCATATATAAGAACTTTTTTCTTTGATATTAGTTTAGGACTTAATTTTAATTATATTCACAACAAAATAGGTACCAAATGTAATTTTGAAATAGGTTTTCTATGGCAACAAGTTCATTTTCTATTTGATTAAAAAAAGCTCATTTTCTATTACAAAAAATAATTTTAATAAAATAATATTAAAATTTTCATAAGCAACCTTGACATATGGTTAATGCTTAACATTGACATAAGTTCAAGCTAACTTAACATATGTTGATTCTATTATTGATAAAAAATATAAATAATCTTAACATATATGAATGTCAAGGTAGTTTAAACTTTTCATACGACAATTTGGCATAGATGACATATATGCAGAGTAACATATCTTAGCATATATACCCTATCTTGACGGAGAAACACTGTCAACAAAGGCCTTTTTTCTTGTAGTGTGTAGAAAGGGCATTATTAGATTTGGGGGCTAGTGCCAATTTATTGCCTTACTCAATCTACAAGCAATTAGGATTGGGAGAGTTGAAGCCCATTGCCATCACCTTCTATTTGGCGGACAGATCAATAAAAATTCCAAAAGGGATAGTCGAAGATGTTTTGGTGAAGGTGGATAAGTTCTATTATCCTGTGGACTTATTTGTTCTCGATACCGAGCTAGTGGCTAAATAAGCCAATTATGTGCCCTTCATACTTGGGAGGCCATTCTTGGCTACCTCAAATGCCATCATCGAGTGTCGGAATGGAGTCATGCAACTTACGTTTGACAACATGACACTGGAGCTCAACATTTTTCACTTAAGCTGACAGAAGCGAACCACTAGAGAAGTTTGCTGATTGCCTGAGTGAGGAGAGACAACGTAACCGAGAAATCACAGAGGAGCTGATGGAGAGTATAAAGGAGTTTGATGAAGAATTATTTGCCCTAGTCACTCCTCCAACACCACCAATTCCACCAGCATCACCAAACAAGGCTTGAAAAGAAAAAGGGTTGAGTGGACTCAGTCTCCCTTGAGATTGTAGAGTTCACTCCATTTTTTTTTTTTTTTGTTTTTTTTTTTTTTTTTGTTTTTGGTTTTATTTTATTTTACATTTGCTTTACTCATTTTTTTTTTCTCTTTAGACTTTCTCTAATTTTAAGTTCATCTTTATTTATAACTCATATTTCATTTTCTTGCTTTTTATTTGATCTTTAGATTTCATTTGCAGGTTTGTGCTTAATTTCTTGAAGAAGGGAGGTCAAGAGGTTCAGCACTTGAAACACAGGAAAGTTCGCAAGGGTTGTGAAAATTCGCAACCCCTACGAAATTCAGTAGTATGATTTGCAGCAAATTTCACAATGCAAATTTACGCAGCAAATTTTGTAAGACAAATATTAATTTCTCACTACGAAAATTTCGGGACATTTCACTTACTTGTGAAAAATTCACGAAAATTTTGCGAAATTTAAGTAACCCTATTCAGTTTAGCCATAACTTTTTCATACGAACTCCGATTTGGGTGATCTTGGTCTTGTTGAAAATCTTAGAGAGTGTAGTATCTAGATATAGCCAGAAAAAACACTTTAGAACTTATGATAAAGATGCAATTTTCAAAATGCTCCAACTGGTCACTATTGACCTCTTTTCTATTCTTCCTTCAACTACCAAGAGTCATAACTTGATCATTTGAAGCCCAAATTGAGTGAATAAGGTCTCTTTGGAAAGCCTAAGAAGTTTCCTATCCATCCATATACATATGTAGCCATTTGCTTCAAATCGTGCTTGTACCGGTGATGATCCTCCAGCTACTACCCAGATTGAAGCTATTCCACCTCCTGCATATGCTTAATAGCTGCTATTTTTATCTTTTTGTTTTCCATGCTTATATCATGATTATATTTTGCTCTATTCATATTTTGGTTTAACACTTTTCATCTCTTTTGTTTCTTGTTTCATGCAGTTCCTCCTCGACAACGAAGCTACATTTCACGAGGTATCACTTCCTCCTGAATTTCCATTCCATAACCACATTGAGAACAATGTAGAATTTGGTTAGGGGGAGAGTTAAAGAAGAAAGTGTTCTTTATGTTTTGAGCAAGTTTGTTTCGAATAGTTGAATGGCTTGATAGTTTTTTTTTTACAGTATAATACATGTTTTAGTTTTTAGTACATGTTTTTAGTTTCTCGGTTTCTTATTTTCCCATCAGATCTCTCATAAAATTTTTATAATCCTCAACTTACAATGGGAGAAATTGAATCCTTGTCTCAATACTCTTGATTTTAGAGTGGTGTTATGCTTATAAGAGTTGGTGAACTATTGAAACTCTTCTTATCTTCAACCTTTCTTCTTCCACTTTGAGCTAACCACACACTGTGCACATTAGGTTTCAATGATAAGCTGAAAAACTGCCTTGCCTCCTAAGCCCTGCAAAAGTCCGGCCTAGTAATTTTGACCACCTTTAATAGGTCGGGACCCCTGAATAAAAGACCAATGAGTCTTTCAAAAAAAAAATAAGAAAAATAAAAATAAGAGAAAAGAAAAAAATTATGACACTTTTCCTGGAAACCCGAGCACGGTTCGAGGGGTATATAGCGAAAGTCTTTAAAGCCCAGTGCCCTAAACTATTGGTTGGGTGGTCGAACGTGTGGTTGAATCAGGTGGGTTCTAACAAATTGTGGGTGCCAGTCTATTCAATAAGTCAGATAAAATTCAAAGTTCTAGTGACGAAGTCATAGCGATGTACCTAAGCTGTTAGTTAGAATCGAGTGCTATAGATATTGCCAAAGTTCGACTACCTCGACGTGCACCTACAGCCTGAGTTGTAAAAATAAAGCCCCGGTCGCGATCTATTAAGGTTGGATTAATTTGCTGTAGATAGAAAGAACTACGTTGGGGGGAGAATGGGTTGCGGCCTATTTTGAAACCTAATCAATTAACACTTAGGTTTTTGTGGAAGGTGTTAGGTTGGTTCTTTAGGAGTTGAAACTCTTTTGATACTTGAATTTACATAGCACACACTCCTCTTGAGATAGTCATTGGGCAAGATTTTGATGACTTTTGCAGCAGGTTGGGTTTATCACATTAGTGATTTTGAAAACCATTTTTTGTATATATGTATATTTCATCTTGCCTTTGATTGCTTTATTCTTCCTTCATTGCTAAGGGACTAGTAATGGTGTTGGTTGGGGGGAGTGATTACTACCCAAATAATGTTGTTTCATACTCTCTTAAAACCGGGTTTTAGGCACTTTTACGATATAATAGCCAAATTATTGAGTTAGCCTTGCGTTAAGGACTGCTTGATACTTAATCCGATTTTATAAGCTGATTTTATATTTTCCTGAAGCTATAAATATTGAAGATAAGGATGGTTCGAGCATGAAGAAATCAATTGAACTATGAGAAACCAAAAGGCGAAGGCATAACGAAAATGAGCAAAGAAGAAATGTAAACCCTACTAATTTCACAAGGGTTGCAAAATTTGGCAACCCCTACAAAATTTCACATGCAGGCCCTGCGAAATTTCGTAGGTTCGCAGCCCCTATGAAATTTCCCAGGGTTGCAAAATCTCCTGCCCCTTTTTGCTTTTGACTTTTTGACTTTTTTTTTTATTTTGTTTTCTTCCCATTTTATCCATATAATAGTATTCGTCTTTGTTTAGTTTGGTAATTTTTATATGCAGTATGGCATAGATGCCAAAGACAAGACTTTGTCTGAACTTTTCATTATTCGATTTTTGTTTAGGAAACTACGGCCCAGGCTCCCATTTCTTCGATTTTGCCTCATTTTCTCATAGCCAAACACCCTCAGGGATGACAACTCGGAGGATGAGTGTTAAACTCCGCAAATCCTTGAGTAGAGAGGCGATAGGTGAAGGATCCTAAGGTAAACTAAGGGTTTCCATGCTTTTCACGCAGGTATTCACTGTCATTACCATTCTTCTCTTCAACTTTAGGTTTTTGTCCCTTCGAATCACCTTGAATGGTCAGTATTTGGTAAGCTTTCAAGGCTCATTGGATGCTTAATGTTAGATCCAACGATGTTTGTTAGTTATCATTTATGAGCCATTAGAAGGTAAGTGAAGGAGACTTATGTTTTTACTGACTGAGAACATAAATGGCTAGTGAATGCCATTTTCAAAGAGATTTAATGAGGGTCAATTTTTATAGCTAAATGAAGATCTGGTTCAGGAGATAATTATATGTTATCCTCCCAAATGCAGTAAGAACCAAAACCCTCATTTGTAAAAGAACCTAAGCAGTGTCTAATACTTGAGGACCTCTTTCCATATTCCAATCTGTTTTATTTTCAGTGACAACCATTAAAACCCACTCTTTTTATCCAACCCCATTATCCAAATAGAAACCACAGTATAAGTCTGTCATTTTCATGAAGAAAACCCATGTATGTGGACAATCCTAGAGCCACTGTACTATAATAGCAATGCTACAGCAGTAAGAGGTATTAGGTATAAATTTTGTTGATTTAGAATACCCTACAGGCAACGAATCACTCATGCCCTCACTTCAGAGAGGAGAAGGGAAATCATAGTGTTTAAACAAGGAAAGATGAAAGTCTCTATAATGCATGGGAGAGATATAAGAGACTGCTAAAGAGATGCCCAATGTATGGAATGGATTTGACCACCCAGATGGACATCTTTTATCACTCTATGAACTACACCTCCAAAGGTATAATTGATGTATCCTACTATGGAGCTTTCAAGAGGAAGAGTGTTAAAGAGGCAAAACAGTTGATTGAAGATCTGTGGCAACTCTGAGTCCATCTAAAACTTGAGGAGGCGCTGACAACAGGGCGAACGAAGTGGGGTGATAGAAGCGAAACGAGAATGAAAATGCCATAGAAGCCAAACTTGATGCATTGATGAACAAGAATTTGGGAAACAAGAAGAAGAATGCATCGGCCTTAGTAAAACAGTGGAATAAAGAGAGTAAAAGAGTAGTGTTGAAGAGGGACTAGCCATGAGGGTCCTTATTAAGTTAAGGAGGCTCAATTTGTCAATGGCAACATAAGTTACAAATTTAAGCCAAACCTCAACTTTCTAACTCATTACACCCCAGCACTAAGGAACCATGAGAATTTCTCATATGGAGGTGGAGCACAGCAAGGTCCAAGACCAGTGCAGAATTTTCAACAACAATATGCTTCATAGGGGTTCCAAGGACAACAGCAGCAAGGGAGTCAGAGAGTAGAAAATCCAAGACAAAGGAGATCTCAATCCTTTAAAGATCAAATGCTAACATTCATGAGAGAGACTAAGAGGCTGTTGAATATTCATGAGCATAAATTTGCTGAGCTAGCAGCATTTCATGCAAACATATATGTGTTTCAGGCCAACACTAATGCCTCTCTAAAAAATATGGAGACACAAGTAGGGCAGCTAGCTTTAGCAATGCAGAATCAGTCTAAGGATGCCTTCCCAAGTGATACAAAGAAGAATCGTAAAAACCGTATGTTGGTGGCTCTGAGGAGTGGCAGAGAGTTGAAAATCATAAAAGAAGATGAGTAGAAAAAGAATTAAAAGACTAAGAAAGAAGAAACTAGAAAAGAGGACAAGTTGAGTAGTTCAGAATTAGCTAAAGAGACTAAGAAAGAAGAGGTGTAGACTGAGCAGTAGGAGGAAAGAAGACTTAAATGAAAGAGGAAATGCAAGCCTACATGCTTGTTTTTCTATTCCCTCAGAGACTTCAGAAAGAAAAATTAGAGTAGTTCTCTAGATTCTTGGATATATTCAAGAAAATAGAGATTAATATACCGTTTGTTGAGGCATTGGCTCATATGCCTAACTATGCTAAGTTTCTAAAGGACATTCTAAGTAAAAAAAATGAGGTTTGTTGAAGGGTGGTGGGTGACAGCCACCTACGGTCTGATGATCGGAAAAGCCTGCAGTGAAGATGCGAGGATCGGCGGAAACCGCCATTCCCTGCCCGGTGGGAAGGTTGAATTTAAGAAGGCTTTGTGTGATTCGAGGGCAAGCGTGGCGATCTTATATCGATAGTAAAGAGGCCCGATTTTAGGGAGCTTACACCCCTGAAATATGACACTATAAATGAGCGGATGGAATATGGCACAACGAGTCCTTGGTCTTTCATCGAGGTGAAAGTTATTTTCCTATGGACTTTGTAGTTATGGATATAGAGGAAGATACACAAGGTCCACTACTGCTTGGAAGACCTTTCTTAGCCACTGGAGCTACCTTGATAGATGTGAAGAAAGGAGAACTCACTCTTAGGGTGGGGGAAGAAGCAATACACTTCAACTTGAACGAAAGCCTAAAACAATTTGAATATAGAGAAATCTTATTATAAGGCTTGTAAAGCAATGATCAGATGGAGTCCACAGGCGGTTTTTGGTTGTAATTTTCAAAATTCAATCAATGAAAATGAGATGAATTTCCAATATCTTGAGGATCTTGATTGTGAATTTCTTCAGTTTGATTTAAGTCTTAAGTTTGAATGAGCAGTCTGGAGAATCAATATTGATGAAGAGAGAAGCGAAAAATAGAAACAAGTTTAGAAGGGTTAACCTTGAAGGAATTACCCAGACACTTGAAGTATGCTTTCTTAGAACCAAAAAACATAAGACCTGTGATTTTATCAACTGCATTGACTGAGCTTGAAGAATAAAAACTACTAGAGATTCTCAAGAAATACAAGGAGCACAATTGCTTGGTCAATGGAAGATTTGAAAGGAATCATTCCTTCTATTTACATGCATAAAATCCTCTTGGAGGAAAACGCAAAGACCTCCATTGAACATCAAAGACAACTGAATCCAGTAATGAAAGAAGCTTTCATAAAAGAAGTATTGAAATGGTTTAGTGCAGGCTTTATATAGGTAATCTCAGACAGCCCTTGGGTGAGCCTAGTTCATGTGGTTCCCAAGAAGGGTGGATTCACAATAATCAGAAATGAGAAGAATGAATTTATTCCTACAAGAACTATGACAGCATGGAGAGTGTGCATTGATTATAGAAAATTGAATACTGCAACCAGAAAGGATCACTATCGTTTACCCTTTATTGATCAAATCTTTTGGGCGGAGTTAGCGAGACACCCCATTCAGTTTCTTTATGGATACTGGATATAACTAGGTACCCTGACCCTTGAGGACCAGGAGAAAACTAAAATTACATGTCCTTATGGCACTTTTGCTTTTAGAAGGATGCAATTTGGATTATGTAATGCTCCTGCCACTTTTCAAAGGTGTATGATGTCTATGTTCTCAAATTTGGTGGAAGAGGCTATGGATATCTTTATGGATGACTTCTCAGTATATGGATCCAGTTTTGAGAAATGTTTGGAAAATTTGAAACAATACTTTAGAGGTGCTAAGACAAGAATTTAGCTCTAAATTGTGAAAAATGTCATTTCATGGTAACAGAAGATATTGTCTTAAGGCCCAAGATTTCTGCAGCTGGGTTAGAAGTAGACCAAGCAAAGGTTTCTCTCATAAAAACTCTCTTGCCACCTACAATAGTTAAATGGATAAGAGGTTTCCTGGGACATGTTTTTTACAAAAGAATCATAAGGGACTTTTAAAAAATCTTAATACCATTATGCAAGTTGTTGGAAAAAGATGCAAATTTTGATTTTAATGAATCATGCATATCTGCATTTGAAGAAATTAAGTCCAGATTGGTTATAACTCCCATCATGGCAACACCTAAATTGAACAAAGAGTTTGAAATAATGTGTGATGCTAATGACTATGCAATGGGAGAGATATTGGGACAAAGAACTAAAAAGATATTCAGGGCCATATACTATGCCAAAAAACCTTCAATGAGGCACAAGAGAACTACTCTACCACATAAAAGGAAATCCTGGCAATGGTGTTTGCTTGTGAAAAATTCAGGCCTTACATATTGGGGTCCCATGTTATAATACACACTAATCATACTGCAATTAAATATAATGAAAGATGCCAAGACTTATCAAATGGGTATTATTACTGCAAGAGTTTGATTTAAAAATCAAAGACAAAAAGGGTAGTGACAATGTGATAGCTAATCACTAGTTTAGATTAGAAAGGCCAACTAAAGATGAAAAGGGAAATGAACTAGCAGAAAATTTTCCTTAGAGCGACTTTCCGACTATCGATTAAAGTACCACACAGTATCTTGTGTGTGAATTATAGCTGTGGAATTATGCCACTGAGTTCGACTCTCGGCGAAAAGAAGTTTTGAGAACTTATAGCATATTTTATATATGGGATGATCCACTACTGTTTAGAAGAGGAGTAGATTTGATTATCAGGAGATGTATACCAAAAATAGAACAAGGAAAAATTCTTGATGAATGCCATGCATGACAATATGGAAGACACTTTGCAGGAGATAGAACAGCCCATAAAATTCTCCAATCAGGTTTTTGGTGGCCTACTCTATTCAAAGACCGTTTTGAATAGGTGAAACATTGTGATAAATGTCAGAGAATGGGCAACATAAGTAGAAGAAATGAGATGCCCATGCAAGGAATCTTGGTGGTACAAATTTTTAATGTATGGGGGATAGACTTCATAGGACCTTTCCCAACCTCATTGTAACACACCAAAAATACACTAGAATTTTTATATTAATTCTATTATTATATATTCCGGGTATAAATAGAGCCAAACTTGGGTTTTTCCCAGAAAAACTGATAAATTGTGAAATGTAAAATGAATATATGAGCATATGATTAAATATTATATGCTAAAATGAGAAATTGATTGAATTCAGAAATAAACCCAATTGTAAAGAGGGCAAATTTGGAATTGGTGAAATGAGGACCTAAGGGTCATTTGAAAATGCTTATGTGTTTAAGTGCAAATAGAAGTGATATATGTGCTATAAAGTAAATTGAGGCAACTTAAATCCAAAAATGGGTTTTCGATGTGCCAAACATGGCCTTATAATGGATATGTGATATTAGACTACATTTGGTCTTAGAATGCTCATTTGAGTAAAAACGTATTAGAGAAGGAGAGTGAGAAGAAAAGGCTAGGGTTGAGGAAAAATCAAGGTTTTGATGGGAGATCATCCCCATTTCTGGTTTCCAAGTGATCAAGGAGGAAAAAGGAAGCTAGGGCATAGAGTTTGAGATTAGTGAACAAACCTTAGAAAGTTGTATTTGATGTTTGGGTTAGAAAAACCCTAACCCATCCATGGTTTTGCTCATGGTTGGTTTAGGATGATATTAGGATGTCATTAGGAGTGATTCTCATGTTTTGTTTTGGGATTTTGGGGTGATTTTGGAGAAAAATCGCGAAAGTGAAAACATTGGAAAATCTGGGCATTATCAGGCTCCTATGCTGCAGCGTAGGGAACCCACGCCGCGACGTAGACCAACTTCGAGGCGTGGGATACCCTCGACGTGGCAAGATCAAGGTGCCAAAATGGAACCCCTCGGGTATGCCGAGGCGTAGCAAAGCTACGCGGCAAAGGCTACCTGCCGCGTATCGATTAACTGTCGTGGTGTAGCTACTATTCCGCAATGAGAAATTTTTGGATTTTTGTTTAGAGACACCTCGTATTATTTACCGATTGTTTAAGGACCTGCGATAAATGATTAATAGGGGTTTAAATAAGGATAAAGTGAAGCGTCTGATACCTGTAGCCTCGGTGTTGAAGGTGACGGACTTAGTGTCTTAACCCAGCGGATTAACGAAGATTAATTGTCATTCACTAAAAATGTATAATGCTTCATTTTTATCCACTAAGTGTGGCATAATTGTTATTGACTAGGGACAAGTGAGGATCACCTAACCTAGGACCAAGATTGAAGGGAAGGAAACGAGAGCCGATAGCTTTGGTTAGTTCTTCGGGCCTCTATTCCGATTCAAGTATTGTTAGCTCTTTGTTCACCGTAATCATATTCGAATTTCAAGTGTTTTGGTAATTTACCAAATAAATCTGAAATGAGTGTATGGAATGAGTATATCTTTGAAATGATATTACAAAAATGCATATGTATTTGAAAATGTAAGATTTGAAATGTTTCACAATTAATTCCATGTGAGTGATTAATTGAATTGCAAACGAATTAGTCAATTCTTGACATCTAAAATTGAATCGATATACCAAATGACCAACATGGCGGGTTACACCAATCGGCATCGGTCATGATGGTGTATGGCATTGTTAAAATGTCCCACTTGGCGGGATGTACCAATCGGCATCCGTCATGATGGCGTATGGCATATTTAAATGATCGCATGGCGGGATGCACCAATTGACATCCGTCATGATGGGAGACCAAAATTGTTAAATGTGTAAGCACATTACCGAATGACAAAAAGGACGAATTCACTGAACGGAATCCGTCATGAATGGTGTATGAAATGGCGAAATAACAAACTTTGATGAGTGAAAATGAGATTTGTAAACTAAATAAGCCCTAAAGAGTATATGTTTGAATCTCATGATTTGAGTTAAATGACATGTTGCATGTGAAAATGCATATTTTGATATGATTAATGATTTGTAAAGTGAAAGCGTGTGAAAATGAATAAGCATGAGTATAGTTTTATATAAGAGGCATGATTTTAAGATAGATGCATGTCGTGTTAAACTTAAAATTGGAATATAACTGTATAGAACCACTAAGCATGAAAATGCTTAGCATGTAGTTACATCTGTATGCGCGAGGTTGAGTAACGGGGAAAGAAAGCAGCGAGATCGAAGCGAGTCATAGAAATTTGCGGCGTATAAGTATATATCCCGTCATATGCATATAATTTCTTTTGAACATGGGATATTTTGTGAACAAAAAAGCTAATCTCTGAAATATTGTTTTGTATATCATTTGCAAAGGCATGATACGCCATTTTGTAAACGTATTGTATAAAAGTAAATGTTTATGGGCCTACCATTTGAAATTCTTCCGCGTAAATGAAAACTCTAAAATGAAAGGATGTAAATAAAATGTTTTAATAAGATAAATGAATACGGTCAGAGTAAACCGGGCTCCGGTTCGAATCTGCCATTCGGGTCCGGCCAAAGATTCGGGTCGCGACACTTTTAAAAAATAAATAAAAAGTAAATAAAAAGAATTAAACGAGCATCCCGGAACCTGTTCGGATCTGCCAATCGGGTCTGACCGGAAAGGGGTGCTACACTTAAGTGGTATCAAAACCTAGGTTTAGGCGTTTATGGAAAAAGGCCTTAAACAATTTTGTAAAAAAATTGCATTCGATATGTATCGACGGTGTATATAAAGGATGACGGACTCTAAATACGCATCTTGTCGGTCTTAATAGGTAAGCACGGATGGTTCAGGTACCCATAAGGTCAAAGGTGACCAGGGAAATCATCCTGATAGTCCTGCTAGTGTGGTAGGTGGACAAGCATCTCATGCTTCACCAAAGAAATGAACTGAATAAGTGGCAAGATAAAATATTGGTTTCCACGTTAGTTCAGACTTTGCAAAGAGTGTGGCACCAGTTTGAGACTGTTCAAGAACAATCACCATTAAGAGAATGGCAAGGTATCACTAAATAGACTTTCTTGGAAAGAAAGAAGATGGTTTCACAGCGTAGAATTGGCTCAAGAGAACCGAGCGAATGCTTGTGAAAATGCATTGCACATCGAAAGAGAAGTTGGAAAGCGTGACCTCACTACTATAGGATATTTATCACTGTGGGTCGACCAAGACCGGCACCACCAGAGAGAGTTACAAGAGTGTTCTTGGATGAGTTCAAGAAGTGATTATGTGGGCCGTGATCTATTTAAACAATATATGATTTGAGAGTTTCATAATCTGAAACAAAGGCAATTAAGCTGCGAATCGAATATCTCGAGAGACCATACGGTTGAGCAAGTATGCTCCCAAGACGCTAGTAACCGAAGAAGAGAAGTGTCATAAGTTTGAAGACGGCCTAAATGACCATATTCAGGCCTATGTCACAGGATTTTTCCATGATGATTTCTCCAAAATCATGACATGTGCTCTAAATGTGGAATGAGTAAAGAAAGAGGAAAATGAAAGAAAATATAGAAAATAGGGAAAGAAAAATCCCGATCAACCAAGGCCCATCAAGAGCAAAGTAAGAGATCCAGTGGGACTATAGGGTTCCAAATACAAATTCTACAACTCAAAGCCACCATAGAAAGACTATTCTACCGATGTCGTCAGCTACAAGTGCACAAGGAGGTTCTGTGTGACGCATGCCCCTGTTCTCAAGGGAGAAGACACAAGGGAGAGTGTTGAGATTGACAGTGCTTGCTTGCTATGGATCCGCTGGAGCACAAGATACGAAATTATACAAGGGCACGTCCCTTCACAGCACCCCAGACAAGGGGCAACGATTTATCAATATAGAAAGGCAACAAAAGTGTTGCATCACCGAGTGTTCCAAGACAAGGGACACAGACTTCGGGTAGGCAAGATGGTCGTGCTCCAGCTAGAGCATATGCAATGAAAGCAGTAGAAGATACTGACGCCCCAAATGTGATAGCCTATACTCTTAATATCTGATCCTATTATGCATGCATTGATAGATCCAGATCGAATCATTCATATATATGTACTGACATACCCAGCTTGGGTAATTTACCGAGTAGTGAAACCGAGTATGACATCTTGATGATGAACCCGCTCGGACATAGTGTTATTATGAATAAAGTATATAGAGATTGTCCTATCAAAATAAGAGAATATGAATTTCTAGGAGACTAACAAAGTTAATATCTTCGTAGAATTTGATGTATATTGACACCGTCCCAACACCAAGCAATAGTCGATTGTAGAATGAAAAGAGTGACCTTAAGAACACAGAATGAGGATGAAGTAACTTTCATCGGCGAGAGGTCAAACCACCTCTCTAATGTGATACACGCAGCCACTGCTAGAACAATGGTGTGGAAAGGATGTGAAGCCTACTTGGCTAATGTGATTGATACGGTTAAAGGCAAGGCCTAGGTATCGATATCCCCATTGGGTTGACTTTCCGAACGTGCTTCGAAGCAGTTAAGCGCGGATTGCTCCACAGAGGGAGAGTGAGCTTGTTATCGACGCGGTACCGAGCCACACCAGATCCATTACACCGTAATCAATGGCTCTAGAGCTTAAAGGAATTGAAATTGCAAATGGCAAGAACTCGTTAGAAAAGGGATTTATTCGTCCGAAAGTGTGTATCACTCACGGGAGCCCTATGCTTTTGTTAAGAAGAAAGATGGTACACTCGACTATGTATTGATTATAGACAACTCGAACAAGTTGATGTGAAAGAATAAGTACCCACCCAGATTGATCGTCTATTCACCAACTAAAAGGCATGCGTATCTTTTTCAAAGATAGATTTGCAATCTGGGTATCATCAGTTGAGAATTAAAGATGTGGATGTGCATAAAACGGTGTTTAGAATGCGATATGGACATTATAAGTTCTTATAATGTCATTTGGTTTGACAAATGCTCCAGCGGCTTTCATGGACCTAATGAGTCGGTTTTCCAATCGTGACTGATCAGTTTGTTGCGTTCTATAGATCATATTCTTTGTATTCAAAAGATCAGGAAATCATGATACACACCTTCGGTAGTGTTAGAGACTTTATAAAATAGCAAATAGCAACCGAAAGCAAGTGAGTTTGGTTGACTGAAGTGTCCTTTCTTAGGCACATTGTATCGAAAGAAGTAACTGAAAGGGATCTAAAGAAAATGGGCGGTTGTTGAATGGAAGCCACCAAGAAATGTTACAGAAGTGCATAGTTTCCTAGGGCATTGGGTTACTACAGAAGATTCGTTAAGGGGTTTTCTATGGCTGCGGCCGATGACGAAATTCTTCCAGGAAGAAAAATATAAGAAATATGAATGGAGTAAAAAATGTCAAAGAAGTTTTGATAATTTTAAAGCGTTCTTAACTGAGGCACTGGTTCTTACTCAATCGACCTACGGTAAAGAATATGAAATATTTAGCGATGCGTCGTTAAATGGACTTGGATGTGTCCTAATGTAGAGAGGGAGTAAAGTGGTAGCCACAACACTTGAGGCAGTTTGAAGCAAAGAAGCCCACTCCACGCATGATTTGGAGATTAAGCGCAATTGTATTTGCGAAAATTTGGAGACATTATTTTGTATGGGAGATAAGTGTTTCATTTACACACGGTCCTCAAGAGGCTTAAGTATTTGCCCTCTGCTTGAGAGCAACTTGAGACAAACGGGAGATGGATGGAATTGATAAAAGATTATATTTCACGTGATTGATTATCACACGGGAAGGCCAATGTAGTGGTCGATGCTTTGAGTAGAGTCAATGCCGCGCTTCAAGCATTGAATACCCATTTTCATTATCGGGCCGTGTCTAGTAGTGGTGAGATTGATAAGCGGGCCAAGAAAATGTTGAACCGAGTGCTAGAAGCACAAAAGAGAGATGAAAATATTTCTTCCATAGTGAGTCAAATTAGAAATGATAAAGAGACCGAGTTTACAGTGAACGAAAATGGAGTTTTGTACTATAAGGATCGGGTTTGTGTACCTTTGGTAATGATTTGAGGAAAGCCATACTTGAAGAGACACAATGGATCTTTTGCTATCCATCCCGCTAGCACAAAGATGTATCAAGATTTGAAAATGTCATGTTGGTGGTCCGGAATGAAAAGAGATGTATCAAAGTTTGTAACCAAGTGTTTGGTGTGTCAAAGAGTAAAGGCAGAGCATCAAGTTCCTTTGGGATTATTACAGCCTATCAGAATACCAAAGTGGAAATGGGACCAAATTACCATGGATTTTGTGGTTGGGTTACATTGACAAGGAGAAAGCATGACTCAGTTTGACTTTTAGTGGACCGATTGACCAAGTTAGCTCACTTCCTACCAGTGAGAACCGACTATTCACTTGATAAGCTAGCAAAGCTATACATCAAGTATATAGTTCGGTTGCATGGGATTCTAATATCCATTATTACATACCGAGATCCGAGGTTTACCTCAAGATTTTTGAGACAATTACAAGAGGCTTTAGGCACTCAACTAAATTTCAGTACAACATTCCACCCGCAGACGGATGGACAATCAGAAAGAGTGATAGAGATTTTGGAAGTTATTCTAAGGAATTGTGTGATCGACTATGAGGGTAGTTAGGATCGACACATTTCTTTAGTTGAGTTTGTGTACAACAACAGTTTCCAATCGAGTATTGGAATGGCGCCTTACGAGGCTTTATATGGAAGAAAATGTAGAACACCATTGTGTTGGACGGAATTGAGCGAAAAGAAAGTGATTGGCCCCGACTTGATACAAGAGATTGAAGAAAAAGTGAAAATGATTAGAGAGAGATTGAAAGTGGCGCAAATAGACAAAAATCATATCACAGAGCATGAAAGAAAAAAATATTCGATATGAGATCGGTGAAATGTGTTTTTTAAAGTATCGCCTTAGAAGAAGGTGATGAGATTCGAGAAAAATGGCAAGTTGAGCCCTAGGTTTATTGGGCCTTATGAAGTAATCGAAAAAGTAGGTCCAGTGGCATACAGATTAGCATTACCTCCGGACTTGGAGAAGATCCAAAATGTATTTCATGTGTCAATGCTACGGAGGTACCAATCAGACCCATCACATGTAGTCTCTTCGGAGACAATTAAACTGAGACCAGATTTGACCTATGAGGAAGAGCCGGTAGAGATTTTGGCTCATTAGGGTGAAAAAGTGCGAGCGAGAAGATTAAAGCTAATCAGAAGTGTTGTGGAGAAACCACAAGACCGAGGAAGCTACTTGGGAAAGTGAAGAAACAATGCGACAACAATATCCGCAACTATTCAATGAAGGTAATTTCGAGGACAAAATTTTCTTAAGTGGGGGAGAATTGCAAAGCCCTAAAAATACCCTATAATTTTTATAATAATTCTATTATATATTAGGGTATAAATGAAACTGAGCTAGGTTTTCGAGAAAAAGCGATAAATTGTGAAATAAGAAATGAATATGTGAGCATATGATTAAATATTATATGCTAAAATGAGAAATTGATTAAACCCGAAAATAAACCCAAGTGTAAAAGAGGCAAATTTGGAATTGGTGAAATGAGGACCTAAGGGTTATTTGAGAAAATGTTTATGTGTTTAAGTGCAAATAGAAGTGATATATGTGTTATAAAAAGTAAATTGAGGCAACTTAAATCCAAAAATGGGTTTTTGATGTGCCAAACATGGCCTTATAATGGATATGTGATATTAGACCACATTTGGTCTTAGAATGTTCATTTGAGCAAAAACGTATTAGAGAGGGAGAGTGAGAAGAAAAGGCTAGGGTTAAGGAAAATTCAAGGTTTTGGTGGGAGATCATCCCCATTTCTGATTTCCAAGTGATCAAGGAGGAAGAAGGAAGCTAGGGCATAAAGTTTCAAGATATTCAAGGTATAAACCTAAACTTTAGAAAGTTTTGATGTTTGGGTTAGAAAAATCCTAATCCATCCATGGGTTTTGCTCATGGTTGGTTTAGGATGATATTAGGATGTCATTGGGAGTGATTCCCATGTTTTGTTTGGGATTTTGGGGTGATTTGGAGAAAAATCACAAAAGTGCAAAGCCCCGGAAATTTTGGGCATTATCGGGCTCCTCTTTGACATAGGAACCCATTTACTTGGCGTGGACCTCTGGTAAGGCGTGGGATACCCTCGCTGTGGTGAGGCCGAGATGCCAAAATGGCACTCCTCGGGTACGCCGAGGCGTGGCAAAGCTACGCCGCGGTGAAGGCCTACACCGCAACGTATCAATGCTATGCCGCGGCGTAGCTACTATTCACAAAGAGAAATTTTTTAGATTTTTGTTTCCAGACACCTCGTATTCGTACACCGATTATTTAAAGATTCTAATAAATGATTAATGGGGGTTCAAATAAGGATAAAACTAAATGAAAAATGTATCGTACCTCGCCGCCTTAGCGAAGCTGGGCAGACTTTGTGTATTAACCCAAAACCGTTAACGAAGATTAATTGTCATTCACTAAAAATGTATAATAATTGTTTATCCACTAAGAGTGACGTAGTTGTTATTGACTAGGGAAGGGTGAGGATCACCTAACCTAGGACCGAGATCAAAGGGAAGGAAACGAGAGCTGACAGCTTCGGTTAGTTCTTCAGACCTCTATTCCAATTCAAGTATTGTTAGCTCTTTGTTCATCGTAATCATATTCGGATTTCAAGTGTTTTGGTAGTTTACCAAATAAATCTGAAATGAGTAAATGGAATGAGTATATCTTTAAAATGATATTACGAAAATGCATATGGATTTGAAAATGTGATATTATAAATGTTTGTTAATTAATTTCATGTAAGTGATTAATTGAATTGTAAATCAATTGGTTAATTCTTGACATCTAAAATTGAATCGATATACCAAATGACCAACATGGCGGGATGCACCAATCGGCATCCATCATGAAGGCAAACCAAAATTGTGCAATGTCCCACATGGCCGGATGCACCAATAGGCATCGGTCATGATGGTGTATGGCATTGTTAAAATGTCCCACTTTGCGGGATGTACCAATCGGCATCCGTCATGATGGCGTATGGCATTTTTAAATGATCACATGGCGGGATGCACCAATCAACATCTGTCATGATGGGAGATCGAAATTGTTAAATATGTAAGCACATTGCCGAATGACGAAAAGGACGGAATTCACTTAGAGACGGAATCAGGTCATGAATGTAGATTGTATGAACAAGCGAAATAACAAACTTTGATGAGTGAAAATGAGATTTGTAAACTAAATACGTCCTAAAGAGTATATGTTTGAATCTCATTATTTGAGTTAAACGACTTATTGCATGTGAAAATGAATATTTTGATATGATCAATGATTTGTAAAGTGAAAGCATATGAAAATGAATAAGCATGAGTATAGTTTGATATAAGAGGCATGATTTTATGATAAATGCATGTCATGTTAAATTGAAAATTAGAATAGAACTGTATAGAACCACTAAGCATGAAAATGCTTAGCGTGTAATTATCTGTCTTGCGTGGGGGTTCGAGGAGTAAAACGGGGAAAGAAGGTAAGATTAAGAAGCGCAGAGTCATAGAGAAAGTTACGGCGTATAAGTATATATCTCATCATATGCATATCATTTCTTTTGAACATAGGATATTTTGTGAACAAAAGAGTTAATCTCTGAAATAGTGTTTTGTATATCATTTGTAAAGGCATGATAAGCCATTTTGTAAACGTATTGTATAAAAGTAAATGTTTATGGGCCTACCATTTGAAATGCTTCCGTGTAAATGAAAACTCTAAAATGAAATGACGTAAATAAAATGTTTTGATAAGATAAATGAAATGGTAGATGTCGGGCTCCGATTCGGATCCATCGTCGGGTCGGGCGGATTAAGTCGCTTTAAAAAAAACAAAAAACAAATAAATAAAAAATAATTAAATGAGCATCCCGGAATCGGTTCGGATCCGCCAATCGGGTCGGACCGGAAAGGGGTGCTTTACTCATTTGGAAATTTATACATTCACCTAGTTATGGATTATGTATCCAAATGGGTGGATGAAATAGCTTGTCCCATAAATGATGCCAACTTATTGATGGGTTTCATACAATGAAATATTTTGAGTAGATTTGGAGCACCTAGAACAATCATTAGTGATGAGGGAAACCATTTTTCAAACAAAGTGTTTGCAAAACTCATGAGTAGATATAGAATCAGACATGTAATTGGATTGGCTTATCACCCTCAGTCAAATGGGCAAGCTGAGATTTCCAATAGGGAGATAAAAAATATTCTAGAGAAAACAATGAACCCAAGCAAAAAAGACTGGTTTATAAAGCTAGATGATGCATTGTGGACTTATAGAACTGCTACAAAACTCCTATTGAAATGTCTCCATACATAATTGTATTTGGGAAGCCTTGTCATCTCCCTCTTGAACTTGAATATAAAGCTATGTAGAGCGATCAAAGAAGCGAATTGTGATTTCAAGTACTTGAAGAAGAATTACTCCAAATGAATGAACTAGAAGAGTTGAGGAATGAAGCTTGTGATAATGCCAGAATCTATAAGGATAAAACAAAGAAGTGGCATGATCAAAAAATTCTGAGGAAAGAGTTCAAGCGGGGAGGCCCCAGTCGTGTACAATTCCGAGCTGTTTGTTCCTAGGAAAGCGAAGTCAAGATGGAGTGAAGTTACTTTACTCGAGTGGTTACAAGTACACCCTTTGGAGTAGTAGCACTGAAAACTAATTCTGGAAATGAGTTTAAAGTGAATGGTCATATATTAAAGCATTAACTTGGAGGGAACATAAATGAAGATTAACTCCATATTCAAAAGAGATGGAAGAATTTTGCTAAAAGGAAAGCATTTTACAACAAATGTCTAGCTAAAGACACAAAACATGAGCAGCTACTTGGGAGGCAACCCAAGAAAATTTTTGAATTGATTGATAGTTTGATCTTATTTAATTCAGTGTGTTTTAATTAGTTTAGATAATTCAGTAGAATAGCTTTTGAGTTTCCAATTTGAATTTAAAATTAGTTTAAGTCTATTTTGTTGACTTTTCAAGACAATGAAGCTGAAATTGGAGATGGACTTTGGATTTGGAAGCATTCTATCTCAAACTCATTATGTAGAAAGTGCTACAAGGGGAGTTATTTCTTTTTCCCTAACTTGATCTTTAAGAATAATGCATAATTGAAGTTCAGGGGAGTGTATTTTTATGAGTAGAATATGAAAAGTAGCTTTGTTGTGTCCATTCCTTGAATATTTTGATTATTATCATGATTGAATGAAGCTGAATGAAGAATTGAGATGTACTGTTCATACTTGAATTGAGGTTCTTTGTTGTTTGATATGTCTTCACAAGTATGATTTGAGTGGTATTAATGTATTGATTGCTGATTTTTGTGTTAATTAGTTGAAAATGTTGAAGTTGCGATTTTGAGGACAATGCACTACATTGTCGCGACATTATTTTTTTATGTCGCGACATTATTTTTGCTTTGTTGTGACATTATTTTTACTCTATCGTGACAAGTATTACCCCTAGCCTTTTATTAATTGCAAAAAATTATGTCGTGACATAATTCTTTATGTCGCGACATTAGTTTACTTCACCACAATAAAATTATGTTGCGACATAATACCCTATGTCACGACATAGGTAAAAAATAAATAAAAAATAAACCCTAAGCTAGTGTTTGTCGCGACAATTTAAAAAGGCACAATAAATCATTTGGCCTATAAATAGAGAACTTTGAACCTGAACGAGTTTCGACCGTAATAGAATTCGTCGCACCTTGTTACGGAACTTTGAGCAGAGATAATGGAAGAATATACGAGAGAATCTTTAAAAGCCATTCGGGGGAGGTTCGGAGTCAGGCAAAACAGAAACTGAAGAGACAAGGAAAAGAAAGAGGGGAGCTAAGGAAGCTGGAACTAAGCAGAGGAAGGAAAAAGTAACCTATTTTGTTTCAAAGCGTGCTTATTTCGCTTAGAGGGACAAGTTACAGCATAAGGACTTTATTGGCGAAAGGGGATTCAGCAAGCCAATCTCACCCCTTATAGAAACGATTGAGAAAAGAGGATGGCACTTATTTTGTGAGCACAAGGTTCATAGTTTTGTGGATGTAGTTAAGGAATTTTACTCGAACATGGTGGGACTGAGAGAAAAGACTTGCTTCGTCAGAGGACAATGGATGTCTTTTAGTAAGGAGAAAATAGAAAAGACTTTCAATCTGAAAGAGAGAAAGAATGGATCGAAGTTTAAGCAACCGGTGAAAGAGCCAGATTACTAGAAGATAGTTGATCTGCTGAAAAATGGGAAGGGGGGATGGAATTCTACAAGGAAGAATCCCCATGAGTCTATTGCAAGAGGCTCATTGACTGAAGAGGCTAAGGTTTGGTTCTATTTTATTTGCTCAATCCTTTTACCATCCAATCACCTCAGTATAGTAAGAGAGAAGGAAGATGTACTCTTGTATGCTATCTGAGAGGGAACAAATTTAATTAATGAGGGAAGATAATAGAACTCTATATGAGCTACGCCGAAGCGGCTAGAGGCTGAATACCCCATCGACCTTGATCACTTGACTATGTATCACGGGAGGTGTGGAGTTTGGAAGAAGAAGAAACATGCCCCAAAATCTCTTCTCCTCTAACATTGGCCCAGGTGACCAGGTCAAAGAGCAGAGAGCAGGAGAAAAAGTGGAAAAAAGAAGAATAAGGGGATGAAAGAGAAAATAAGCCAATACAGTTGGAAAGCACAGACCAAGAGCAGCAAGAGAGGCAGGGGAAATTGAGCCCCATCTGGAATGTATCCCCTGATGTAAGAGAAATCCATCAAGAGCCAACTGAGAGCTCAAGGCATCAAGGCAATAATACATAATTGATGGAGATCCTAAAAGTTATGAGGCAAGAGATGTAGAAGAGGGACATATAGCTCAAAGTTCAACTACAATTGAGAAATGAGTACATGGATGTAGAGTTGAGAAGAAGATATCAAAATTTGGAGAATACTCAAACAGAGAGATGAAGAGTGGAGGGATAAAATAGACAAAAGAGAAAACGAATTGAAGGAAGAACTCAAGGCAAGGGAAAAGGCATTCATTTCAAACCAGCTGAAAAGAGATAAAGAGCTTCTAGAGATAATGAAGGAGAGAGAGGATGCAATGGAGCAGAATATGTTGCAAAAGGCATATGCCTTCAGATACTTATATAAAGAACATCATAAGGAAATCAAGCTTCTTATAGAAAATAGGGATAAGGAAATGGAAACAACCCTCAACTACAAGGAAAAATTATGGACAAATAGCTTAGACATGGTAAATAATAATTTGATCAAAATGTACTCTGCCATGGGTGAATTTGAGGGAGCCTTAAATTCTCAAATTCCATTGAAGCTGAAGTGAGATGATCTTAATGTGGTGGCTCTCTTAATGGTGTTACATAACAAGGAAATTAGTAAGGTTAGACGACCACCAGTCCAATTCCCTAAGTTCTCTTCCTCCTCTGCTGGTTATAGGTTTGAACCAGTGAATAAGAACCTTCCACCTAAGTATGATAGAAAAAGGAAATGACTTGCCCTATTTTCTTTCACTTCTTCTATCTTTTTAATTGAATTCCCTGTACAAGCAAACATAAATGAAAAATCAGTTGCAAAAATTTGTGTCCATTTTTCTCTTGCATTTTTCTTGTGTTTATTTTATTTTTCATTGCTTGATATTAGATAAATAAATAATGATGACTTTTTAGTTTGTACAGCTTTGGTGAATACTAGAGAAACCAGTTTTCTTGGATTAATGAGCTGAATAATGATGACTTCTATTTTATTTTTTAGGCCCTAGCCGCCACGCCGCTCCACACCCATCCCCCCTAATTAATGAGGGGCACTCTGATCTTCTTCCATTTGCATGCTTATATATAAGCCTGAAATCAAAGCCCTAATTGATGGTCCAGCCATCACCTTGAAAGAAAGGAGAAAACGTTTCTTCTCTCCCTTGGTTCTTCCCTCTAGAAGCTTGAGTCTTGGTTAGCACCTTCCTCTTGCTTCACCCATCTCCCTAGGAGGTTTGCTTCTTCATAATTTCGTGTGGATCACAATTGGAAGTGCTACTATACTTGGAGCACTCATTTGGACGTGTACCAACATCCTTGAAGGTCATCCTCATCGAATCTACACAAACGGAGTTCCGAACTTTGTAAAGGTGTCCACTTTTCTTCTCTGTTATGCTTGTTACTTGATTTTGACGATCCAATAGATCCATTGAAGGGATCAAGCACGATTTTTTTTGTTTTTCCACTATGCTAACCTCTTATGCAAGTCATGCTAATCCCTTATAGTGGTATCAGAGGCACCTTGGATTCGTCAAAATCATATCTTGCTAGTATAGATGCTAATTTTTGACAATCTAGGGTTTTCATGTTCAAAAATCGTTTTAAATCCATAAAAATTTGATCTTGATAGTTTTTCTTTAAATAATCTGAACATGTGATGTTGTTGATGTTTATAATGATTGTGAGTTGATTTGAATAAGATTCAAATTATCAATATCAATTTTTGGGAAGTATTACAAAGGTGATTGCCGAAAATTGAAGTATTATGTAGTTGTTTGCGTTTTTATATTTCTTATCAATGGGCTGATATATTTTTCAGGATTTCATCATGAAATCATTGTGTAGATTCATATGGGATTTTATTCCATTCTTTGAGGTGATCAGATTCATCTCTAAAAATTTTAGAAAATTCCTCAAAGTCATAACTACTGTTTTTCAAAGTTCTGGCGTGCAACAATGGAGTTTGAATTTTAGAAAATTTTTGGATTGGATTTTTCAATATTTGATCTTGGAAAGATAAACTAGACACATGTGGGAAGAGTTTACATGCCCTAGGGTGATCACATCATGCACGAAGAAATTTAGAAAAATCTTGAAACCCATATCTGCATTTTTTGGGTGTTCTGGGATGAAATCCATGAATTTGAATTTTTAAAATACTAGCCCACGTTTTTTATATTGTAATAATGGTGGATGACCACCCATATTCTTCATTATGGTGGATGACCACCCATATTCTGCCTAAGTATAACCCCCTTAACATTAAGGCTTGTGACCCTTCCTATACCCTTTGTCTCTTTATATTCAAGATTGTGAGCCTATAAAAGGGAGGACTTAGACCCTTTGAAAATATAGATGAAAGACAATAATTTCTTATCTAAACTCTTCTACCTTTTCATTACTTTCACAACACGTTATCAGCACGAAGTTCTAACCAAGCACGAAGTTCTAACCAAGCACAAGATTCTAACCAAGTTATTTTAAGGTAATGATCTTACATTTGGTGGGTTTTTTTTTTTTTTTACTATGATATTTTTTTTTACTAAAGCATAATTCAAGAAAAAAATCAGGCATCCCAGTAGGATTGCGCCAAGGTAATTATTTTTCTTCGCCATCACCTTGATGAGGGCTTGAAATGTGATCATGAGTTTATTAGAGTTGACATATGGATGCTTGTTAAGAGTAGCTAAGTACATTGGAGACCTGCCATGAGACAATCATATGGATTATCTATTGAGTGTAGATGATAGTCTCATCATAGAAATGTTGCAAGTATCCTTGTACTTGAGGTGCTCAAGGATATCTTGACTGTTGATTCTATGCTTTGACTTCATTCCTTATTGCCTTCTAGAGGTCACTCATTGGGTGATGATTAGGTACAACTTGAGGTATTCGAAGGTAATTGAGTAGCCAACAAAGGATTCACCACTCCTAATAAAGGGAGAGTATACCTATGGCCTATTGTCGGGATCATTACACAGGAATCTCTAGCCATAATGGAAATGCCATGAAGAGTGTCTTCAGCTACATAACTGATGAGTAAGGAGTCCAGGGACAAGATCTAATATCACTTTGGCTAGATGTGATATTGTCAGTCTAATGGGAGCTACACTTTGTCCATGCTCTGAACCGAGTGGGGTATAAATTGGTGAAAGGACGAATTGCGCAATAATTTTCTATGGAAGGGTTCACAGTCATACCACTGACTCTCGAATCAATTGGAGGTCATGATGTGTTACTAGATATCGTTCATGACTTGCTTAGATTCAATGGTTGAATCAAGTGGCCAACATAACCAAGAACCTAATGGGTCACATACTTAGAAGAGTGTGGGGCTGATATAAAACGGATTTGGAAGTGATCCAAATATGAGGAAGATCAATCTCGAGAATGGAATGTCAATGGTTTAGTGGAATCCCGGTATCAAAAGCCCTCACTTAGAGATAAAGCAAGTTTGGGCTTGTTCATAGGCTTAAGGCCCATGCGGGAACACACCATAACACATAAGGATGCGTGTAGTCTATCATCTCTTAAAGAAATGGGCACTTTGGACATTTCAAGGGTAAGTGTTTTCCTATAAAAGGACCTTTATGGAAAACCCTAACCCTAAGCCTTATTTTGCCCACCTTTTCTCAAGAAAGAGTGTTCTTGAGTTAGAGAGAGTGTTCTTGGAGAACATCCTACTCTTGGTGAGATTTGAGTGTCAAATCCTTAGGTCTTTGGCTTCCCTCTTTGGATCTAGACTTGGCTAGCACCAGGGCTTCATCCGAGACCGTCGCCTTGGAGGTTATCAGCTCACTCTTCATGTGGATAATGTTAGAGGCAAACCAAGGACGTGGTTTCCTTCAGTCACGGCTTCACCATCCTTCGGGATTTGTTTACACCGACGTAAGGTATAAATCTCGCACCCCATCTTGTTTTGAACCGACTTTGATGCCTCAAGGGATCTTTAGGAGGGTTTTATTGAAAAAAAAATTTGTTCATTTTTTTTTTTCGCTGCTTTGGGATGAGATGCCACCTTCTAAAACCCTTCAAGTTCTTGCCTCTATAAGCTTAAGTCTTGGCTAGAACCTTCCTCTTACTTCACCCATCTCCCTAAGTTTTCTTCTTCGTGCTTTCGTGTGGATCACCTTTGGAGGTGTTGCTACACTTAGAGCACATGTTTGGTTGCATACCAACATCCTTGAAGGTCATCCTCATCGGATCTACACATATGGAGTTTTAAACTTTGTAAAGGTATCATTGTTCTTCTATATTATGCTTATTACTTTATTTAGACGATCCAAGAGATCCATGGAAGGGACCAAGCATGATTTTTTTTTTGTTGTGCTAACCTCTAATGCAAGTCATGCTAATCCCTTACAGCTAATTCCTCACAAATACTCAACTTTGCAAGTTGAAGTCCCAAACCTTGAAACTAATGTTTTCCTAAAGTACAAGTGTGTTTTCAAGCCTTTGTAGGTATCATTATGGCTCTTAGATTGCAAGATGATCAGCAATGAGAACACTCTAGGATCTTAAGTTCAATCTTTGAAGTTATGGGTCAAGATTTGATCAAGATTGAAGCCTTGAAAGCAAGATTGGATGAGAGATGGAGGCTAGGACAAGCTGTGAAGCTTTGCACCCAAAATAAGGGTGGAAGCGAAATTTTGCTCCCCCAACCCCTAGGTGCGAATGTGTTTTTTTTTTTTTTTTGGTCAAGATAGCATTCTGAAGGATTTCATTCCCACAAATCCATGGAGCGAAATTTTGCTCCCTCAACTCTATGGGCATGAATGTGTATTAAGTTTGATTTTCTCGTCTATTTTCTTTCCCTTTTTGATCCGTGCATCTCTATATACAATATTTGGGTTGAGAATCAATTTAAATTACCTAAATTAGCCCCTAAATGTGTAAAATCATCCTTTATAAATAGGATGATTGATCAAGAACAAAACATCGCACAATTATTGAATAAAATTAGTTTTTCTTTTATACTATGTTCTTTTTTTCTCCTTTGTTTTTGCATGTCTTTAGTTTATTTTCTTTACCCATGGCTATCATCTCACTAACCATGAGTGAGTAGTCGCCCTAGTCTCGTGGTTGGGTGGATCCAAGCCCCTACCTTGATGGATCCTAAGGGGTGTATGTGCTGAATTCTTATGGAAGGGGGTGGATGATCTTCCGTGTACAACTAGCTAATGTGGTCACTTTTTTGTTCTAGAGATGCACAAATATTTATTATCCTAAAGAAACCTAGCTAGGGGTAGACAAATCTACTATAGCCATAGTGATATTTAAGGTCATCCATGGGAAGGGTATTCTTTCCAAACAATGGCTTTTTAGGCTTAGTTTAAGTAAAGGAAAATTAAAGCAATTAATTAAAAATCTAACTTTTATGTGAACAGATGATGAAAATTTTATTTCATTCAAATAAAAGAAAGCCTTAGGGATTGGGGTTTCACTAAGACACGTCTCGAGAAATTTAAAGAAATATAGGAAAAGTCTTAGTCGTTTGAAGAGGGGAATCAACACCAATCAATCCTCTCAACATCACCTAGGTGGTCCTACAGAGATAAGAAAAAATCTTAACTCTCTCAAGTATGGTATGATCGCTAGTGGGCTTACTCCAACCCTAGGTTCCTATTCTGATTAGTCAAGCAGAGATATTTGTTCGACTACATCGGATGCAAGACAATCCGATGTGCTTTGCTAACATATCAAGTCCCTATGTCAAGAAGAAAGGAGGCTACAATGATAATACGCCTACATCTACCCAACTTAGACTAGAGTGTCAACCTTATAGGCTTATATAAATGATGTATGCGGGAGATCCTCACCAAACAGAAATCATACCTTTGGTTTGAATCACTTTTTCTCTCTAAACTCCTTCTATTAGTGCGTTGGATTCACCTTTTCCCTAAGGAAGAAGTCTACTCCTCCATAGGACGTGTCATAGTATCCATGAACAAGAAGAATTTGTGCACAAACATGAAAGAAACTAAACTTATTCAAAAATCATGATAAAATATTTTCACATTCACACATGTGAGTGTAAGATGTTGCACTCACTTGAATGGGTACGAGAAAATCTCGCACTCACTCAGGTGAGTGTGAGTTTTTGCTGCTGCAATTGGGTTCCTTCATGCTTGTCTCACACTCCTTCATGCTCCTTCATGTTTCATGACCTTGAATCACGAGTGAGTCATCCTTGAGGCTCCCCAAATCATCACGCCTTCCTAAAGTGATATATTTAGGTACAAAGACCAACATAATGCACAAACCAAGTTGAAGATCAACAATTCGCATAATTATCTAATTAGGCAAAATTAACACTCACAATGGCAGGAAGATATAGGAATTTAGCCTATAAAAATGCCACTTTGAGTAGTTATATGTGGAACTGGTATGAACATTGCCTAGGAAGTGCAAGTAAATTCTTGTGTTCTCTCTTAGGGTTTGAGCATGACACTCAACTCGTTAGATGACCCTTCGATGTATTCGATGAAGGAGTTTTGCACTGTTAGCCACTTAGTCTTCTTGATATTTAGCAAGTCCAACCGGTATATCGAATTGTTGTTGAGAGGATCCTTCCTCCAGTATGCACCACTGAGATTGTCTCTTGTCCAAGCCCAAACATAGTCAAAGTGTAAGCCTTTCCGACAACATATCAGGTATCATTACTCTATCCTACTCCTAGAATCTGTGCTCTATTATAAATCTAAGGAGAGGACTACCCCGAGCACCCCTCGAATACATCATGCCTTTATGCTTGGAGAAACCAAGCCTCATGATTCTTTTTAAATTCTAATTTAACAACCAAAACAACTTGCTTTCACATAAAAATCCAAACTTTACAATTGAAAAGAGAGATTTTCACAACAATTCACCCAAAATTACCAAACCAAGTAGAAGACCCATCCCAAAGGACGACCCTAAAGCCACTATACCTATAAGTAACTCTAACTACTCGTTAAGGTGGAATTAGGTAACTATAAATTTTTGTGCATTTCGAACCTGATCACCAAGCGATGAATCAGACTGTAGACTCAGGAGCCATAGACCATACAGCGAAAGGACATAAGTGCCTTCATGGAATTTCAACTAATCTCGAAAGGAACAAGATGGATATATGTAGGAAACAACTCAAGAGCTTAAGTAAAGGGAATTGGCATGTGAAAGTTAGTTATGCGAAGTGGCCAAACCTTATTCCTATATGATGTGTTCTTTTCTCTTAAAATTTGTTAGAATTTAGTAACTGTGTTGGTTTTACTCAAACTTGATTTTGAACTAAATTTTCATGAAGAAGTTGTGGATTTGTTTTTAGGACAAGAATATTATGGTTGTGGTTATTTTTTAAATGATTTTATTGATTCTCTGTTCTCAATTTACAAAAGTTCGAGTGTCTCTATCTATTACAAAGAAGGTATCTTATACTAATGGAACCCACAATGTGTCACCTGTCTATTCGCACAATGCATGTGACAATAGTGGTGCTTAGAGTGATGGAATACGACTTGTTGGAGTGATGACACGTACCCCACATCTGGCGAGTTATAGTGGATGTCTCCTTTGACTGTTTGACCATTTCTTCTTTTCTGTTAGGGACTTGGTCTTGTTCCCTTAGTTGTTGATCTGATGTGTATCATGTTTGAATCGTTGCTAGTAGTGGGTGAATAGGTTTTTTCTCCCATCTCGCCCGATGTGGGTATGTGTCAACAGGTTTCGAGCATATGCCCGACTTCTAAGGCCCATTTCCTTCTAGCGTTGGGCTTTGGCTTGGGCCCTCCTGGCGCTGAGCCCTAGGCACTGCATTTGGGCTCTAACTTATCCCACTCTAATTGAACATGGTGAAAGTAATGTATGCTTTTTTTACTTTACATCAACTGTTAATTATGAGAATAACAAAGATTTGACATGCTAGACTTTGTTATGTATGCCAAAGTCGTATGAACCGATTAGCCAAAGAAGGCTTATTGGGAAGTCTAGACAAAGTTGAGTTTCCAACCTGTGAACATTGTTTAGATGGAAAACAACAAGAAAACCATTTGGAAAAGGAATTAGAGCTAAAACTCCATTGCAATTAATCTATTTAGATATATGTCATTCAATGAATGTAAAAGTTAGACTTGGGGTAGTTTATTTCATCACATTTATAGATGACTTCACTCGATATGGTTATGTCTATCTAATTTCGTAAATCTCAAGCATTAGATTGCTTTAAGAAGTTTATGAACTTAGTTGATAATCAATTAGATAAGAAAATTAAAGCACTAAGAACCTATCGACATCAAGAATATTTGTCTGATCAATTTAAACATTTATGTGATGAAAAGGGAATAATGCATCGATTGACTATCCCGTATACTCCATAAAAAATGGTGTTGTGTAAAGACGTAATAAGACCCTACTTGAAATGGTTAGGTCAATGATGGCTTAGGCTTGTTTTCCTTTCACCTATTGGGGTTATGCATTATTAATAGTCACATTTGTACTTTGTACTTAACCATGTGCCCTCAAAGTCTATTACTACCACTCCATATGAGTTATAGACCAATAGGAAACCTAACCTAAGCATTTTAAGACCTTGGGGTAGTGCTGCCTATGTACATAATTCCTCTCATATATATGGAAAGTTAGGTCCGAGATGAAATAAAAGTATTTTTATAAGATATTGTTAACAATCTAAAGGGTGTGTTTTCATAGGTGAGCAAGAAGGTGGTAACATCACTAAATTTGAATTTGAATCATGAGATGTCACATTCTTAAAGAATGATTTCTGTAACCAAGGACAAATATGTAAAGACCTATTATTGTACGAAACTAATTACCAGATTACTTCCATTACACAAGAGTTGGATCCATTCTCTTCAAATGGGAGTGATTTGAGAAATTATGAATTAGTTTCTAATCTAACCCAATCACATCCTGAAGTGGATCCAACTATGATTTCTAGTCTAAGTGAGAGTAATAATGAAATTTAAGAACCCCAACTTAGGCGAACGAATCGTTAGTTGATTCCTCGTCGCCGATTTGAATTTAAGGTAAGCCTTTATTGTTACTCCACAAGATGAAGAAGAGACAAGGAATGTAAAAGATGTCTCAATTGTCCTACTAAAAAATGGAAGAAGAAATAGGGTCCATGAAAACATATCAAGTGTGGGAATTAGTTGATCCAACTAAAGGACGTAAACCAATTATCAATAAATGAATCCTTAAAATTATGCATAAGGCATATGGCACAATTGAGAGATACAAAGCCCGCCTAGTCGCAAAGGGGTATACACAACAAGAAGGAATATATAAGGAATAAACTTTTTCACATGTTGTTAGATTTACCTCAATACACATAATTCTAGCTATCGTTGCAAGTATGAACCTAGAATTACATCAAATTGATGTAAAAACTATTTTTCTCAATGGAGAACTAGACGAAGAAATCTACATGGTTACCAGTATGTTTCATAGCTCAAGGCCAATAATATAAACTATGCAGACTTTTAAAGTCAATTTATGGTCTTAAGCAATACATTAAGAAAATTCTTGAGTGATTTAATATGCAAGATTGTAAACCTATTGATACTCCTATTGCGAAGTGTGAGATCTTGAGCCAACGATTATGTCCTAAAACCTCATAAGAAAAGGAACAAATAAAAAAAAGCCCCTTATTTAAGCACGATTGGAAGTCTTATATATGTTATGATGTGTACTAGGCATGATATTTGTCATCCTATTAGGATGGCCAATAGATATCAATCTAATCTAGGTTAAAAACATTGAAAAGCATTAAAAGGGTATTAAGGTATCTCAAAGGCACAGTGAACTATTCATTGTGTTATCAAGGAAATGACTTGCAAATGAAAGGCTATACTGATGCTGATTAGGGAGAGATTTAGATGAAAGAAAATCTACTACAGGATTTGTATTTTTACTCAACAATGGCACCATGTTATGAAGTAGTAAGAAGCAATCTTGTATAGCTCCATCGACAATGAAAGCTTGATTTTTTGCATTTTCAATCGTTGAACAAGAAGCGGTTTGGTTAAGAAGGTTTTTAGAATATTTGACCAAAAGAATAGAGCCAATAGTTATCAATTGTAATAGTCAGGCTACAACAGCGTATACAAAAGACCTTAAGTTCCATGCTAAAACATAACACATAGATCTCAAGTACAATTTTGTGAAAGACATGATTGCACAAAAGGAAGTGAACATGAAGTACATAACGACACAAGAGATGGTTGCGGATCCCTTTACAAAGCCCATATCTAAACTAGCGTACTATTAGGCATGCCAAGTCTTTGACGTAATTGTTAAAATTTACTTGTAAATGTGTTTACCCAATAATGTTCATATGTGTGATGGCCCGTGCCGTCAGACCTGACCTGACCCGATGGCCAAACCCGAACCCGGGGACGCGGTCCTCACTCTTTTTTTTTTTTTAATCATTTCGAATAATCCAAATACAATTACTTTTCCAAACACATTTCAAATACTCAATGAAAATATATATATATGTAAATACCACTTTAACATAAAGGGGCCCCATCATTTTATCACAAAACTCT
This sequence comes from Tetrastigma voinierianum, assembly GCA_016808115.1. Lineage (NCBI taxonomy): Eukaryota > Viridiplantae > Streptophyta > Magnoliopsida > Vitales > Vitaceae > Tetrastigma > Tetrastigma voinierianum. The sequence goes on along the minus strand of JAEQBH010005567.1, from coordinate 30,893 downwards.
TTTTTCATTCGATGTGGCATTTCATGCCCATTTGGTCCATTTCCCACCTTTATACAATGCAACATTATTAGCCGTTTTCAATATCCAAATATTTACAAAGAAAAATCAAAGTTCAATTTTCATAATAGTGTTTGTACAAAATGAGTCGAATAATTTCATGTATGCATATGGGGGAGCTTTACTTATCCTCCGTGTGACTTTGACGATGACTCTGATGCACTGCGATCTACGTCTTCGTGCCTTTTCACTTGGTACCGTAGCGATGATAAAAGCAATGCGCTAAGCATTTTCATGCTTAGTGGTTCTATAAATTACTCTCTTCCATTTCATTTTAAGTCAAATCATGCAATTTTTCTAAACCATGCTTTTGAATCATTTTTAATGATCAATGCAAATACAATACATATATTCATTTCATATACATTCACATACAGTTCATTGATCATACACAATATACACTTTCATATGCAATAAATCATTCAAAACACAAATCATGCATTTCACAAATATTCTTATCATTTTCCCTTAAGCAATTGCTTGATGTTTTTAGTCACGTAGGATAACGGAGCCACCGGCCACCGGAACCCTTGGGAGGCGCGAGGCCGATGAAGCATTTTGTTTTATAACACAGTACAGTCCCATTGGGTTACTGACTGGTTATTAAAAATCAATTCGTGAATACTACCGATATTGTCCCAGTGGGCTACGGATCGGAGTGACACATCATTACGTTCGTTCGCAGTACTACTAATTTGACCCTTATTGGTATATCAATCTATCCTTAACTTAAATTTAACGGTTAACATTCTATTAAGGGCGTTCAAATCATTCATAGAAAAATACAATATAGTATATACAAATAATTTATTTTTCAATACTCGTGCAATTTTTCATATGCAAATCATTTTCACAGTGTTACCTCAAATCAATTTAAAACACTTCAATATGCGAGTTTATTAAGAAATCATTTCAATAATAGAACAATGATCATAAAACTTGAAATAAGAAGATATTGAATGGAGAACAAACTCTAAAATGGAAACAAAAGAGAGAGTCAAAAGACAAACCAAAAAGCATTACACTTGATTCCGATCCTCGGAATACGCCATCATTTAGGGCTTTCCTCCTCGATCGACCCTATTCAATCACAATTAACAATCGCATATTATTAGTGTTATTCTAGGAGTTCTATTTTGGTTTACTTTCCTACCCAACTCCCCTTTTCCATACATTTCTTCCTTTCTTCTTTTTCCTAATTCCTCCTCATAGAAAATCCTTAACATTTGTTTTAGGTGTTGTACCTCGTTTTAATCCTATTTATGGGTTGTAGAGACGCCCGGGCTGACTCACTTACATAGGGGGATTTCGAAAGGAAAACTCAGCAAAAACCAACACATGGCTTAAGCAATTAGAACACTTGGTGCTACAATCAAATTTTTAGCAACAATGTGAGAACCAATTGTCATTCAATGTCATACGGTTAGATTATAGACTCAAATAGATTTCCTTAGAGTCTAAGAACGTGCGAATCGGAGTTCGGACGAAAAGGTTATAGCCGATTGAAGTTTGGTATAAAATTCGGATGTAGGGCTCTAAGAAATTTTGCAGCCTACTTGAAAAAATTTATGAGGTTAGCAATTTCGCAGGAAACCCTACGAAAATTTTTCGCGGAGTTTGCGAAAATTTCATGCATTCACTGTTTTCGTTTTCTTTTCCTCTTTTTCATGTTTAATCCACTTGAAAACAATTACCAAACATTCAAATCAATTCATTTGAGGTTCAAAATAAAAACACATAAACATATTTCATCTCAACATTTCAGTTTTGACGAATCAAACACAAAACATAACTAAGAAGAGACGTAGGAAGAACAAACGAGAAAATCAGTCGCCCATTCTAGGGTTTCCAGTTAGGGTTGATTTCTACCCTAATACACTAGCTTTTCCATATATCTAGGCTGGATTTACACTTACCTTACAAGAAGAAGCGAAAACCACGGTTTTTTTTCTTCTTGACCTAGCCGCAACTCCTCACCACGGATTGTCCTTCGATTTCTCACCTTAGGCGAGATCAGTCTAGGGTTTAGACTGGAGAAAAAATGGCTTGAAGGAAAATCCAAATGATTTTCAGTTTCTCAAAGTGGAAGGTGCAATCAGTAAGAGTTTAAGAGAGAGTAATTTGTACGAGAAAGAGAGATGAGTAGATTGAGAGAATGAGGGAATGAGAGAAATGTCTCTCAAAGACCAAAATTTGGTCTTTTAATCAAAATCCTTCACTAAGTCTTGTTTGGCTACACACTAATTTCAATTTTTCTCACTTTAAAGCTTCATGTCATTTCATTTATACTTTGGCACTTACATTACTCATTTATGACCCTTAGGTCCTCATTTGACATTTTTACCAAATTTATTTAGCTCCTGTAAAATTTCTTGGTTTTTATCATTTTTTTCATTTTAGCCATTTAAACTTCGAAAAAAATATAATTTAATTTACTTTACACCCTGAACATGTTATAAAACTGTTAGAGTATTTTCAGGGTGTTACAACTCTCCACTCCTTAAAATAATTTCGTCCTCGAAATTACCTTCGTGAACGAGTTGAGGAAACGTCTCGGTCAGGTTTCTCACCCAACACTTTTACGATAGGATTCACTTTTTCACCAACTCTTTCCCTTCTCGAGCCAAGATCTCTACGGCTCCTCTCTTATCAAATCAAATGGGTCTAAGCTCGATCGTCTTAGAAAGTACATGAGATGAGTCTAACACAATACCTCCTCGACATTGACACATGGAAAAAAATTATGAATTTTTTCCAGCTTTGAAGGCAAAGCCCAATCTATATGCCAGCTGGACCCTTTTCTCTATCACCTCATATGGCCCAAATGAACTGAAACCGGCTTGCCCTTTTTCCCAAATCTTATTACCTTCTTCCAAGGCGATACTTTCAAAAACACTTTTTCGCCGATCTCATATTGAATATCCTTTCTTCTCATGTCGGCGTAGGATTTTTGTCTATCCATGGCTATTTTCAATCTTTCTCTAATCATTTTCACTTTTTCATCGGTTTCTTGAATCAAATCGAGGCCAATTATCTTCACTTCTCCGCTAGCTCGGTCCGACCTGATGGTGTTACGCATTTTCTTAGTAGAGAGCCTCATAGGCGCCATTCCAATACTCATTTGGAACCTATTTGTTGTACACAAATCAGCGAAGAATGTGTCTATCCCAACTACCCTCATAGTAAGATGCTGCTTCTGGCATATCTTCCAACACTTTGATCCTCTTTACGATTGTCCGTCCGTGCAAATTGGAACCCTATGCTGAAATTCGGTTGGAGTGCCCAGAAGCCTCTTACGGCTTTTCCTAAAATCTAAAATTAGGCAGCGCCGGATCTCTATACGAAATGGTGATGTGGAATCTCATGTAGCCCCGAACTATTTCCCTTATGTAAGCTACGCGATTTGTCAAGTGAATAGTCGATTCTCATTGGTAGGAAGTGGTGACTTAGTCCCGATCCGATGCACCACGACCCGAGCGGGTGATGCTTTCTTCCTATCAACAGTACTTAGACCACAAAATCCATTGTGATTCGGTCCCATTTCAACTAGAGTATTTTAATAAGCTGCAATAATCCCGAAAGAACTTGATGTTTTGCCTTCACTTTTTGACACACCATACACTTAGTCACAAATTCCGATACATCTCTTTTCATTTGGACCACCAATATGAAGTCTTTAAATCCTGATACATTTTTGTGCTACCGGGATGCATAGCAAAAGATCCACTATGTGCCTCTTTAAGTATAGTTTCTTCCATTTCATCCTTCGATGGGTACTGAGCCCGATCTCTATAGTACAAGAATCCATCCTCTTTCGTTGTAAACTCAATTTCTTTCCCCACTCTATTCTAATTTATAATTGCAATAATTTTCTCATCATTCTTTTATGCCTCTAGAACTCGATTTAACAAATCCGATTTTGCTATCAATTCTGCCCACTATTGTACCGTCGTCTGATAATGACAAATGAGCATTCAACGCTCGAAGCGTTTGTGCGACTTTCTCTTCGAGCATGCGCTCTTACATTTAGCCTTCCTAGGATGATAATCGATCACATAATCATAACCCTTGATCAATTCCATCCATCTACGTTGTCTCAAGTAGAAACACTTTTGTGATCGATTTCATCCATCACACAATCATAATCTCTTTGTGAGGGCAAATACTTAAGACTTTTGTGATCGATGTAGATGAAACACTTTTCTCCATAAAGATAGTGTCTCCATATTTTCAATGCGAACATAATGGTAGCCAATTCCAAATCATGCGTAGGGTAGTTCTTTTCATGTTTCAAGCGCCTTGATGCATAAGCTACATTTACCAGCTTGCATAAAGGACACTTCAAGTCCATTCCAATGAAGCATCGGCTTTAAAAATAACGTATTCTTTCTGTGGAAGTCATTTGAGTAAGAACCGGTGCCTCGGTTAAGAATGCTTTCAACTTTTCAAAACTAGCTTGACACTTTTCACTCCACTCAAATCTCACATTCTATTGAACCTTCTGTAGTAACTTGCCAATCCCAGGAAAATACGCACTTCTGTGACATTTCTCAGTGGTTTCCATTCAATAATCACCTCTATCTTCTTTAGATCCACTCGAATTCCTTCTTCTGATATAATATGCCTAAGAAATGACACTTCTCTTAACCAAAATTCACATTTATCGATTTGCATATATTGTTTCCTTTCTCAAGGTTCTAGCACTACCCAGAATATTGTATCATGATCTTCCGATCCTTTGAATATGAGAATGTCATCTATAAACACCATGACAAACTGATCTACATACGGTTGGAAAACACGATTCATTAAGTCCATGAAAGCCCACGTGCATTTGTCAACCCAAACGGCATTACAAGGAACTCATAATGTCCATACCGCGTTCTAAACACCGTCTTATGCACATTCGCATCCTTAATCCTTAACTGATGATACCCAGATCACAAGTCAATCTTCGAAAAGACACTTGCACCTTTCAACTGGTCGAACAAGTCATCTATCCTGGGTAACAAATATTTGTTCTTCACTGTCATCTTATTCAGTTGCCTATAGTCAACACACAACCTAAGTGTACCATCTTTCTTCTTAACAAAGAGCATTGGAGCTCCCCATGGTGATACACTTAGACAAATATATCCCTTATCAAAAAACTCTTGCAACTGAAGCTTCAATTCTTTTAACTCCACTTGAGTCATTATATACAGTGTAATGGATGCTGAAGTGGCACCCGAAACAACGTCAATTGCAAACTCAATCCCTCTGTGTGGAGGCAACCTCGGCAATTCCTCCAAAAACACATCTAGATAATCACAAACTGTAGGAATGTCTGATAAACTAGGCTCTACCTTTTTTGTACCTATCACATATGCCAAGTAGGCTTCACACCCCTTTTGAACCATCGTTCTAGCAGTAGCGATGGATATCACATTAGAGAGGTGGTTTGACCTCTCACCGGCAAAGAGTCCTTCCTCGCCCTCGGTGTCCTTGAGTCACTCTCTTCATTCCTGAATCAAGCTACCCGTGGTGTCGGGACTGACCCGATCCATCCATAATATCACATCAAACTCTCTAAATGACAACTCGGTCAAGTCTCCCGGAAACTCATACTCTCGTATTCTGATGGGGCAATCTCTGTAAACTCTATTCATAATGACACTATGCCCAAGTGGATTTGTCACCAAAATTTCATACTTGGTTTTACTCTTGGTAAACTACGCAAACTCGGAATGGTAGTACAAATATAAGAGTGGGTTGAACCTGGATCTATCAATGCATGTACAATAGTCTCAAAGATATAGAAATTACGAACTATCACATCCGGTGCATCTTTCTCTCCAACTGCCTGTATTGCATATGCCCTGGCTGGAGCACAAGCATCTTATCTACCCATAGTCTGTGTTGCTTGTCTCGGTGCACTCGGTGATGCAACACTCTTGTTGTCCTTGTTGCTCTTTTGTATTGCTGAAACTGTACCTCCAGTCCGGGGTGCTGTGAATGAACGAGCTCTAGGACAATCTTTTACTTTGTGCTCATTGGATCCACATATCAAACAAGCACTTGTCAATCTCCAACACTCTCTTTTATGTTTTCTCCCATAATATGTGCAATAAGGAGGAGTTGGTCCTCTTGAAGAACCTCCTAGTGCACTAGCACTGATGGTGCGAGTAGAATAGTCTTACTACCGGTAGCCTGAGCTAATCCCTAAGCTATAGGCTGATTAGAACCCTGTGGTTCTCTTAATTTCTTACTCCGATGTTGATAAGAACTTGACTGTCCAGGGTTTTTCTTACCCTGTCTTCTTTATTTTCTTTCATACTCTTCTTTCTTTACTATTTCAACATTTAAAGCACATGTCACAATTTTAGAAAAGTCGTAATGGGAAAAATCAATGACATGGGCGAATATAGTCGTAGGGGCCATCTTCAAACTGCGACATTTCTCTTCCTCGATCATTAGCATCTAAAGGGCTTATGCCTTTCCCGACCAGGAGTGAATTCTCTTTGATACTTAGTCACACTCATATGTCTTTGTTTCAAATTATGAAACTCTCGTCTCATATTGCTCAGATAAATAAGACCCACATATTGCTTCCTGAATTCTGCCAGTAAGAACTCCCATGTAACACTCTCCGGTGGTGTGATCCTAGTCACGGAAACCCACCACTGATAAGCTTCATCTTGTAGAAGTGAGGTTGCACACTCTAAATTCTCCTCTGGTGTGCAATGCATTTTCCGCAGCATCCTTTCAGTTCTTTCGAGCCAATTTTCCGCCATGGAAGGCTCATCATCACTTTCTTCGAGGAAATCCATGGTCGATATTTTGCCATTCTTCCCCTGGTGTATTGAGAACAACTACAGCTGGTTATCTTTGCTCTTTGCGGTGCACGAGAAATTTATACGCTAGAAGGATATCCATAAAACATAACATGAGCCTTGCTCATGGTCGATGGAGCATGGGACGCTTCCCACCTTCCACACTAGCAGGGCTATTTGGATGACTTCCTGAGTCACTTCTGACCCTATGGGGTCCTGAACCATCCATGCTTACCTATTAAGATCAGCCAGAGATCCGCGTGAATCCGTCATCCTTTATATGCAAATACGATGCATGTCATAAACAATTCCAAATATGTTTATGAAATCGCTTCAAACTAGGCTCACGATACCATAAAATGTGATGGCCCACGCGATCGACAGGGCAGACACGGAGGTGAACGAAACCGAGGGCGCAGTCCTCACTCTTTTCTTTTTCTTTTTTGAATCATTTGAATAATCAAAATACAATTACTTTTCAAACACATTTAAAATACTCAATGAATATATATATATATATATATATATATACCATATATATATATATATATATATATATATATATATACGTAAATACCACTTTAACATAAAGGGGGGCCATCATTTGATCACAAAACTCTTTTTTCATTCGATGTGGCATTTCATGCCCATTTGGTTCATTTCCCACCTTTATACAATGCGGCATTATTAGCTATTTTCAATATCCAAATATTTACAAAACATAATCAAAGTTCAATTTTCATAATAGTATTTGTACAAAATGAGTAGAATAATTTCGGCGTAATGGCCAGGCAAGAAGCTTTACTTATCCTCGGTGTGACTTTAGAAGATGACTACGATTCAGCTGCGGTCTACGTCTTCATACTGTTACTTTCGATGCTTGTAAGCGATGATAAAAGCAACGCACTAAGCATTTCATGCTTAGTGATTCTATATAGTACTCTCTTCCATTGAGTTTAGATAAGATGCACGATTTTTTCTAAGCCATGCTTTTTGAATCTTTTGAATAATCAATGCAAATACAATACATATATTCATTTCATATACATTCATTCACGGTTCATTGAACATTACATTATTACACTTTCATATGCAATAAATCATTCAAAACACAAATCATGCATTTCACAAATATTCTTATGATTTTCCCTTAAGCAGATTTAGCCTAATGTTTTGATTGTAGGATACTTGAAGGTCACCGCAAGGTTCAATAGGGATGTAGGCCGGTATAAAAAAATTTTGTTTTATAGCATAGTACGGTCCCGTTAGGCTATTAACTTGTTATTAAAAATCAATTCGTGAACACTACCGATACTGTCCAATTAGGCTAGGGATTGGAGTGACACATCATTACATTCGTTCGTAGTACTGCTAATTTGACCCTTATTGGTATACCAATCTATCCTTAACTCGAATTTAACAGTTAACATTCTATTAAGGGCCTTCAAATCATTCATAGCAAAAGACAATATAGTATATACATCTATATATAGCTAATTCATTTTTCAATACTCATGCAATTTTTCATATGCAAATCATTTCACAATTAATTGCCTCAAATCAATTAAAACACTTCAATATCCAATTTATTGAAAATCATTTCAATAATAGAACAATGATCGTAAATCTTGAAATAAGAAGAGATTGAATGGAGAACAAACTCCAAGATGGAAACAAAAGAGAGAGTCGAAGAACAAACCAAAAAGCTTGTTGCACTTGATTCCAATCCTCGAAATCTTGACCAATTCGAGCTTTCCTCCTCGTCAGCCCCTATTCCAATACAATTAACAATCATATTATTAGTCGATATTCTAGGAGTTCTATTTTGGTTTACTTTCTACCTAACTCCCCTTTTCCATACATTCTTCCTTCTTTTTTTTCCATAATTCCTCCTCCTTAGAAAATCCTTAACATTTGTTTTAGGCATTGTTATGCCTCATTTTTAATCCCATTTTTGGGTTATAAGACTCCCACATGGTTCACTTACACTTAGGGGGATTCGGGAAAGGAAAACTCAACTTAAACACCAACACAACCAAGCAATTAGTACACTTGGAGCTACAATCAAATTTTTAGAAAATATGTGAGAACCAATTTCCATTCAATGGCATATGGTTAGATTCTAGACTCAAAGATATTTTCGTAGAGTCCAAGAACGTGCGAATCGGAGTTCGGACGAAAAAGCTATGGCCGATTGAAGTTTGGTATAAAATTCGGAAGCAGGGCTCTGTGAAATTTAGCCGCCCCAGCGAAATTTTTTTGCAGGTTTGCAAAAATTTCCTATATTCACAGTTTTCATTTTCTTTTCCTCTTTTTCATGTTTAATCCACTTGAAAACAATCACCAAACACTCAAATTGGTTCGTTTGAGGTTCAAAACAAAAACACATAGACAAATTTCATCTCAACATTTCAGTTTTGACAAATCAAACACAAAACTGAACTAAGAAGAGACGTAGGAAGAACAAACGAGAAAATCAATCGACCATTCTAGGGTTTCTACTTAGGGTTGATTTCTACCCCAATACACTAACTTTTTCATAGATCTAGGCTGGATTTACACTTACCTTACAAGAAGGAGCGAAAACCCTAGTTTTCTTCTTGACCTAGCTGCAACTCCTCACCATGGATCATCCTTCAATTTCTCAGCTTAGGCGAGATTAGTCTAGGGTTTATACTGGAGACAAAACGGCTTGAAGAATGAGGGAAATCCTAGTTATTTTTGGTTTCTCAAAGTGGAAGGTGCGATCAGTGAGAGTTTGAGAGAGAGAAATTTATGCGAGAGAGAGAGAGATGAGCAAATTGAGAGAATGAGGGAATGAGAGAAATGTCTCTCAAAGACCAATATTTGGCCTTTTAATCAAACTCCTTCACTAAGTCTTGTTTGGCTACACACTAATTCCCATTTTTCTCACTTTATAGCTTCATTTCAATTTCATTTCCACTTCATTTCATTTCCTTTATACTTTGGCACTTACATTACTCATTTATGACCCTTAGGTCCTCATTTGACATTTTTATCAAATTTATTTAGCTCTTGTAAAATTTTTACTTGGGTTTTATCATTTTTCGTTTTAATAATTTAAACCTCCAGAAAACATCTATAATTTTCCATTCTATTATATCTTAGTTGTATTCTAATATTGTATTATTTTAAGGAAGTTACAGTTATGTATATCTTTGTGTTAAAACATCACTTTAGACTAATTATATTTATTATAAACTTTACATGATCTTATGGTTATCTTTATCTATTGTTTGTAGTAATAATGTGGATAAAATGTGAGGATTGACTCTCTATAACTGATCTGTATGTTTTGTGTAGTACAAAATAAGATGTGCAGCTTTGTTATCATAGTGAATGATCAGGAGTGAGACATTACAAATGTGATCTTATTTGAGGATGACAAAATAGATATATTGAATACAAGTGATATATAACGCATCATCTTAATATCATATTGAGTTCTAATATATTTTGATAAAGGGAGATATAAATCTTATGACATATGAATGGGTACCATTGAGTATGTTGACGACAATGATCTGGTATTATAATATATATATATATATATATATATATATATATATATATATATATATATATATATATATATAGTAATGAAAATAAAATTTTCAGTGTGAGACCCTTGAGTTTTTTTTTTTTTAATCTCATATAGGATCCTTATTACTCAGGTCTAGTTTGTAACGACCCAAAAATACCCTAAAATTTCTATAATAATTTTATTATATATTCCGAGTATAAATTGAGCCAAACTTGGGTTTTTCCGGGAAAAATGATAAATTATTAAATTGTGAAAAGTGAAATGAATATGAGAGCATATGATAAAATATTATATGCTAAAATGAGAAATTGATTATACCCGAAAATAAACCCAAGTGAAAAAGGGCAAATTTGGGAATTTGTAAAATGAGGACCTAAGGGTCAAATGATAAGCTCAAATGCTAATGTGAAATAAATGATAAGTGAATGTGCAAATAAGGAGACTAGTAAGCTTTAAGTGAGAAAAATGGAAAATGAGATTTAATGAGGAAGCCAAACATGGCCTTATAATGAATAAGTGATATTAGACCACATTTGGCCTTAGAATGCTCATTTGAGCAAAAACGAATTTGGGAGAGATTGAGAGGAGAAAATGAGGAAAAGCTAGGGTAAGGTGAGAAGATCAAGATTGTTGGTGTGGTTTCTTCCCATTTCTTGCTTCTATGTGATCAAGCATCTTGGATGAAGAAGATTCAAAGGGATTTAAGGTAAGAACCAAACCCTAGAATTTCTTTGATGATGTTTAGGTTAGAAAAACCCTAATATCCATGGGTTTTGCTCATTGGTTGGTTTAGGATGATATTACGATGTTATTGCTATGTTTTGTTTTGGGATTTTGAGAATTTTTGGAGGAAAACTGGAAAATGGGCCCAAAAACGAGGCTCTACGCCATGACGTAGAAGTGCAATCGCGACATAGACTACGCCAAGGCGTGGGATACCCTCGCAGGCCGAACGAGGAATATAAAATGGCACCTCGGGGGTACGGCTCGAGGCGTAAGTAAAGCTACAGTGGCGAAGGCCTACGCATCAGCGTAGCGATTGCTGCGCCACGATTGTCTTTACTATTCACAAAGAGCTGAGAATTTTGGATTTTGTTAGAAGTCTAGTTTTTATCGCGCCCGTTGTTTAAGGACCCTAATAAATTATTAATAGGGGTTCAAATAAGGATAAAACTAAATGAAAAACATACCATACCTCGCCGCCTCGGCGAAGTTAAGTGTGAGTAGTGCTAATTTACTAAATGTGATGTGTGTGATTTGCTAGGGGCCGGGTGGGATCACTAACCTAGGGCCAGAGTTGAAGGCAAAGGCAAAGAAAAGATATATTAGTTTAGTTCTATCTTCTCCTATTCTCGTTTCAAGATTTGAAATGTTTGTTCTAAATGCATAAGAAAAGCATATTGATTTGTTTTAATTGATTTGAGGCAATTGATTGTGAAAAGTTTGCATATGAAAATTGCATGAGTATTGAAAATGAAATGTTTATACAAATGTACATATTGTACTGTATTTTTCTATAAAGGATTTGAATGCCCTTAATAGAATGTTAACCGTTTAATTCGCATTAAGGATAAGTGGTATACGATAAGGGGTCAAATTAAGCGTGCGAACCGACTATTGATGTGTCACTCAGATTCGCGGCTCAGCGAGGGCGGTATCGGTAGTGTTCCGCGAGTGATTTTAATAACCCGATCCTGCCAGTCGGTACCAAAGCGTATTTATAAAACAAATCGTACATACCAACCTGCGACCGCCCGAGGACCGTGCCGGTGATTCCGATATCTGTATACGAAAAACATAGGTTAAATTCGTTAAGGCGGGCTGAATTAAGCGTAAAAGTTGTTGACATATTGGATTAAAAAGCATGATTGCAAATTGAAATAGAAAAGAGCATTGTGAAATGCATGATTTGGATATATTAGATTAAAAGCATGATTGCAAGTGAAATGAAAAGAGAATTATGAAATGCATGGTTGGTTATAAATGATTTATTGCATATGAAAGTGTATATTTGGAATGATCAATGAACTATAAATGATTGTATATGAAATAAGTATATATATTGTATTGACATTGATCATCCAAAAAGATTTGAAAGTTTTGTTTAGTAAAATTTCATGATTTGACTTAAACTGAAGCAGAAGAATGGAATTGTATAAAACCACTAAGTATGAAAATGCTTAGCGTATTGTTTTTATCAATGCTTGCTTGGTCTCAGAATGATAGGCGGTGATTGACGGGCCCGAGGTCGAGGCTCAGGTCATTCAGAAAGTTCACGGAGTATGCTCTGTCACATGCATCCTCACCATTTTTTAGCATGACATAGTTTTGTAAAAAAAAATGAGTTCAACTCCAAAGTATTTTGTACCTATATCGAATAAAATTTTGGATATTATGTTGTAAAATGACATAAAATGCCATTTTGGTTAAATGCATATTTTGTAAAGGAGTTGCATTTAATTTGTAAATGTTTATGGAAGCACTTGAGTGAAATCGCTTGCAAAGATTTGAGAAAAAGGGCTTGTATGCCAACTTAAATGTATTTATAAATAGCTTCGACCGAGCGTCCCCAGGTTTCGGTTCGGATCCGCCTTTGATAAATGATTTTGATAAAGTGATTTAGTGGTATCAGAGCATCCGGTTCGGATTCGAACCATGTCAGGTCGGACCAGAAAAAAGGGGGCCAACGCACATTAATGAGTATCGAGGAGCATCGGGATTCGGTTTGGACCGCCAATCGGGTTGGACCGAAAAAGGGGTGCTACATAGTTTCTTAATTAGTATTTAATATTTTTTATCTTAGAATGTTATCAAAGGATCATGAATGATTCAGTCTATTGGGACATTTCTATAAAAGCAAAATCAAGGATTGGGAAGGTCGTATTTACAAAATGGGTGTCGCATCGCAATGTATTCATAGGTCGATCGATTATGTTTATCTGAGTGATAAAACATAATTATGAATACATATGTTTTTAATGTAAAATGAGATCTCATGATAAAGAATGTGACAAAATGATCTAGGATACTGCATACTAAACATACTCGAAGATTTTATTTTTATCAAGAAGCTATATACTTCTAACATATATATAGTGAATATGCTCTCGAAGTATGCATGGCCACACGACTTATTTAACAAGTATGAACCTCATGAATTGAGAAGAGAGATGATCTCATCATGCGTGCGTGAGATATGTTAGTTATTTAAGAAGTCAGGCACCACGTGATGTACAGCCATTTCATTTTAAATGGGAACATGGAGAGGGCGCATGACGTAGTGTCATGACTGAACAAATAAATTATTAAATTAAAATATAAAAGTAAGACGGGTCCTTTTGTTGGAATCCCAGGCATCCATCCAAAAATCTATGATTTCATATGCAACGGAAGCAAAAATAAAATTACATACTAACCGAAATGGAACTAACCCTTGAATCTTCCAAGCAATAACTGATTTAAAGGTCTTAGTAGCAGTATGGAGCTCGAGAGCAATCCAGGCCTTTTGCTTTCAAAAATGCAGGACAGAGAAATTCTGCTTCCTTTGAAAATAGTTTTTTATTGTTACCTAAACCTAAATATAAGTTATATTTACAATAGGGTTTTAGTGGGCAGGTAGAATCCACTTACATACTTGGGTTTGTAATTAGCCCGTATAAGTTCGATGGTCGACTTAAAGATTCAAACTCTAGTTTTTATTTGGGCTTAATTCTAACATTCTCCTACTGGCCTAAAGCAAGCTTGAAGGCTCATATGGACCATATCTTGCTCATAACATGGCCACTTACAAATGGGGCTTGCAGGACCAAGGTACTTTCTAATTTTGGCTCCCGTGGAATCAATCAGACATAACTCCATAATTGGTCAAACATACCACTATAGTAGACCAACTGCACTCTAAAATTGAAAACTTCTCATTCCAAATCATTGTGGAAGATTACTAAGCCCTACTAATCACTCACACCACCTCCCATGGACCAAATCTTAGTAATTTCAGACATTATACTATAAAATATTTGAATTATCATTTCACCTTAGAACACTAAGCAACCTTTGAATTGATCATGACTCTTAGTCCACCCCGAGCTTAAGTGGGGCCGCCACTGTGGGGACAACTATGATCAATCCTCACCTTTTAAGCTACATTTCGAGGTTGTATATTGCCCTATATTGGGTCATCATGGTTTTCCCCATATATGAGTCCAAAGCAAGAATCTATGAGCTAGAGCAAGAAGTCATCCGAGATCACTCTTGGTGACTCTCGCTTTCAATAGATGGTCACAAGGGCACCTCAAAATGATAACGTACTCCCTCAGCTCCTCCAGGAAACCCTCGGGGTTAAGCCATGTGAGATAGTAGTTGGGGGCCAAAACCGTCAAGAGTATATGATGATTTGCACTCTAAGCCTCGTTCAATATAGCCTTAAGCATACTGGTATGATATCTTGGAGACCCACTCTAGTAGTTGTGACAAACTACTCCCAATAACTAAGCGAGATATCAAACCCACGACTACTTATAGATTGCCAACATCCATGAGCGGGTGTGAACAACCTCAAGCAAGGAACTCATATTTGTGTCCTACATTGCATTCTAAGCTACCCAAAACATGTACAATGCTTGAACTAGGCCTGAATAGACACAATAATATGGAAATGTGAAACACCAATTTTATTAATGCAAACTAATTACATTATAAACCATGAAACCAAAACCTAAGTACATCAGGACCTATGTTGTATACATGAGTCAAACACTTTAGTCTTAAGTGCTTTTGTAAGGATTTGCTAGAGTTATCCTCGGAACAAATCTTTTCTACTATAATATCTCCTCTCTACACAATCTCTCGTACTAGGTGATACTTTCTTTCAATATGCTTTCTTTTCCTATGATTCCTTGGTTCTTTTACTTGAGCAACAACCCCACTATTATCACAGTATAGTATCACAGGATCAACAGCCTTAGCTATGACTCCTTATTCCATAAGGAATTTCCTAAGCCATACGGCTTCCTTAGCTGCCTCTGAAGCTACCACATATTCAGCTTCCATAGTTGAATCAATAATACATGATTGTTTGATACTCCTCGACTAACAACTACTACACTTGATGAAAACATATCAGGTGGATTTCATAAATCTTGCATCTAATTGAAAGTCGAATCAATATATCCTATAAGGGTCATCTCATCGCCATGATAAACTAGCATATAATCCTGTTCTATCATGCCCGATTTGTCAAACCCAAATTAAGCGGATCCGAACCGGTTTTCGAGTGTGAGAACTATATCTGGGCTTTTTAAATCGGGCATACAATAGGTATGGCCCATCTTATAACATAATTAAAATATCATACACATATCAAGAACTACCCTTGGGTGGTGTCCATCAAAATCTAAACACGATTACCGAGTCCCGTTTACAAATACAAAGCGTACTTTACATTTACAAATCAGAGCATGAAACCTACATGTAGTTAACCCTACCACTAGTGTCTTTGGCCAACGGTATCACGAGGAAGTCTTCAGATGTTCTCCTTTGCCTACAAGGTTAAAACTCGTGCTTGCTTTACGCTTAATTGGGAAACATATGTCTTATGCATATACATTTAACGCATAAAACAATATGAATAATATAATTTTCATGCATTTATATTATGAACTCATACAAGTGTGCTTCATCTTATATGACTACGCTTGTATTCGGATCTCCGTAGAGATTCTGAGCTTATTTATTCGAACTTATACGCATAACATACCTTTGTTTATTCGGGACTCCGTGGGAATTCTGAACTTATCCTTATTGAGAACTTATACTTACTTGACGGACTTTATGTTTGATGGGACTCACGTAGAAGTTCTGGATCTTATGCTTATACAAAGGTACCTTAGGTACTGAGGCTGATAACATACCACGGGGTTTATGCTTATACTACGGAATTACACTTGTTTGGAGGTACGTGGGTATCCACGGAGGATTACGGGCGATATGCAGTGCTTGAGACTTGTTCTTTATACGGAATTGCACCGTGGTACTCTGAAACTTATGCGGTACTTCATATCTTAAACTTGTACTACGAGCATATCCTAGCATTCTGGAACTTATACTTGTATTCTGAGGAACGCTAATACATCTGTTGGATCTTATACTTTGTCTTCTGAACTTATACAAGTAACATTGGATCTTATGCCTTATTCTGAGAACTTATTCTTGTCCTTGCGGATTATAGTTTATATTCTGGAGACTTATTCTTGTCTTCAGGATCTTATACTTGTATTACGAGTTGATTCTTGAATTCCAGAACTATTCTTGTGCATACGAAGGTACCCATAGGTCAAATAAAGTGAATGATCGAGAATCATAATACATACAAGGTTGGATCAGACTTATATAGATACGGACATTAGTCCTTCGTGAGTCTGGATCACATCAAATACATATGCAGGTTTATGCGATTCGAGACATATCCGCGACAAACGAGTTGTCGGTTCATATCGAGTCATCTTTGGGCTTGCTTCACATTTCTTATACTTATAACGGGCTTGTACTTATTCGGATCTCCCGTAGGAGTTTTAGAGCTTTTTCGTATACAAAAGTACCGTGGGTACTACCTGCAGTTCATTATCTGAGAAAGTACGTAGGTACTACTGGACTTATACTAATGTTATCGATACGGGAGTACCCGTAGGTACTACTGGACTTTACTTATTTTACCGATACGGAAGTACTCGTGGGTACTACAGAACTTGTACTTATTTTACAAATACGGGAGTATTCGTGGGTACTACGATGATTAATCGAATCTGAAATTGCACGTGGTACTATAGAACTTGTGGATCTGAGGAGTACCGTATGTACTCTGAGAGCAGTCTGAGGTACATTCTTTACTCTTATTCTTTATTGGATTCTTATATATAAATTTGTTTTGACTTCCCTGAGACCCGTGTACAGTTAGGTAAGGACACGGCCGCAGTAAATTGCAGAAGATCTTGTACGGGACCCAGGAGTGCGTAGCCTGAGCGGGATTGTCGGATCTTGTGAGCCAGAAGTGTCAAAGTAGCTGTCAGAGGCAGAGTGTCGTGGCTTAACGGAGACCGGGAAGTGCAGTAGCACTTAACAAAATCTCAGAGAAGTACTAATCGGGAGTCATAGAGACCTTGTCGAGTCTGAAGTACTAATCGAGTCTTAGAAATTACTAATCGGGTGAGACCTTGTCGGGAGTCTTAGAAGTACTAATCGGGTCTTAGAACGCCCTTATCGAGAATCTTAGAAGTACTAATCGGGACGGGAGTGTTGTGTCATTTAATAATAGCTGAGTGGCGGTTTTACAATTATATGAGTTCAATAATTTACTATCTTATAATAGGGGCATTCTTAGCCACATTATGTGTTCATGACATATTGTATTTCACGTTCATGGTCACGTGTCAGTTCGTTTTCATATTTCATATCACATTTATGTTTCATGAACACAGCTATACATTTTGCATTTTCTATATTTCATATACTTATACAGGAATGCTGATGTATTCACATATCGTTCATGTATTCTTGTCCCTCGATGCGTCTACTTTTCTTAGAAATTGGAATCATTCCAATTGAATCATCCGAACGAAAGTTATGGCATTTCATCTTAAAACTAGTCAGTTTACCCATTACACTAGGAGCAGTCCTGAATTTCTATTTTTTCAAGGAGGTTCAGCTTCCATACCTGACCTGGTTCTTTGTATTCATTTGAAGCTAAGGTGCTAAGGGTTTCTCCCTCCAAAAATGGAATCACGATCGAACCTTAGCGACTCAAGGATTCACGTCCGAAAACAACCGGGACTACTCTATGATCAAAGCGTGCTTGAATTTGAAAACGCACATAACCACTTTGAGTGAATTTTTTGGGCTACCTACCATCCGAATTTGACGATGCCTATTTCTTGATGTTTGGTTTCCTTGAAGTCTATTTTAATTAGCCACTTGAATCACTCAATTTGGATAATAAATGAACAAGGATTATGGCTAAAATACAAAAAACTGGTCAGAAGCAGAAACAAAGCATCACATGTACGGTACACCACGACACAATACCGATACATGTTGGCCAGAAAATGACAGGAACCTAACATGTACCGGTACCTTGTTCAAGGTCAATACCAGTACATGTCAAAGAAAGAAATTGCGAGAATGTGTATTTTCTCCTTTTTTTCCATAGTATTTTCCATCCCAAACCAACTCTATACTTCCAACACATCAAAACCATTCCATATTTCTCTTGTAACCTCTTTTTCTACTCAATTTCCTCTTTCAATACTTATCTTATTTCAAAAACATATCATGAGAGTCTGCCCACAAAACAATTCTAATATGGGTCACAACCATACTTGATCCAAACATAGAGATTTGTTTGGGGTTTGTTCTAAACCCCCAACTCCGTACATACAATTTAACCATGAATCCAACTCAAAGGGGAGGATTCTATAACCATCTTATGCCATTTAGAGTTTATTACAGGGTTAGGTTTCTTACAACATAACCTAAAAACATGTATCTGTCTGAGAAGTCCATGTGATCCATCTGATTCCATAGAAAATTCATATGATCCATCACCAGAATCCATGCTCAAGATTCCATACCTTTTTGCTTGGCTTCTCTTCTTTCCTCTTCCTCTTCCTCTTCTTCTTCTTCTCCTTCTCTTCTACTCCCTCTACGGTTTTGTTCTTTTTGCTCTTTGGAATAAATTTGGTCTTAAATCCCCCCGTCTTTCCTTGGGGCCATGTTTGAACTCAAAAACCCATTTTGGGTTAGGTTTTTATTTGCTTTTGGTCCTCCAACTTTTGACTATTTGAATTTCAATTTCTAATTATTTTATTTGGGTCTTTATTCTCATCAAATATGACTTTTAAGCCCCTTTTTAGACAAATTACAATTTTGTCCTTAATTCTTATAAAATCTCTGGGTTTCTAATTTCCATGTTTCGCATTTCAATTACGAAACATTCAAATTATGCTTACAAAATACCCTAAACATGTCGAAAACGACTAGGGTATATTTCGGGATGTTACACATTCCCTTTAGGTACTTGAGTATATGTTTCACAGCGGTCCAATGTTCCCTATCTAGATTAGACTGATACCTACTCACTATTCCAACTAAATAGCATATATCTGGTCTAGTACATAACATCACATACATAAAACTACCACCAACCAACTGAAGCATATGGTACTCACCATACCATGTATTCTTTCTCTTCGACTATCATAGGACACTAGTCACGAAAAGATTGATTCCATATCTAAAAGGTGTAAATCCTTTCTTGGAATCTTGCATGTTGTACTTAGACAATATACTATCAATGTAATTTTCTTGAGAAAGTGCAATAATCTTATTCTTTCTGTCTTACATTATCTTAGTACCTAGAACATATTGCGCCTCTCCCAAATCCTTAATTTGGAATTGAGTAGCTAACTGGATCTTTACCTTTGACAACATTTCAAAGTTGTTTCCAATCAACAAAATGTCGTCCACATATAAAATCAGGAAAACCACTATATCATCATGCATCTTTCTTCTATATACACAAGGTTCCTCTTCATTTTGATCAAAATCAAAAGATTTGATTACTTGATCAAAACATTTGTTCCATGATCTCGATGCTTGTTTAAGTCCATATATGGACTTATGCAACTTGCATTCCATGTGTTCTTGACCTTTGGTTATGAAACCATCTAGTTGCATCATATAGATGTTCTCTTCAAGATAGCCATGAAGGAAGGCTGTCTTGACATCCATTTTCCATATTTCATAATCATAACGTGATTGTTGATATTCGATAGACTTGATCATGGTCATTGGTGAAAATTTTTCCTCATAATCAAAACCTGATTTTTTACTATAACGTTTTGCCGCCAATCTGGCTTTATATGTCTCAACCTTTTCATCCACTCCTTTCTTTCTCTTATACACTCATTTACAACCAATGGGTTTAACCCCTTGGGGTAAATCCACAAGAGTCCACACATTATTAGAATACATGGATTCTAATTCTGATTTCATAGCCTGTTTCCAAAAACCGAAATCTTTATCATTAATTACTTCGTAGTAACTTGTGGGATCATCTTCATGTGACCTACAGGATTGTCAAAGATGATTATTCCCATCAATGTGAGCTTAACGGGTAGTCTGACGGCCTCCACTCGAGACACTATTTAGTGTATCAATATCAGGTATTAGTGGTTGTGGATCAACAGAAACAACATTATCTTGGATGCTAGGGAATTCAGTCTTTTCCGTCCATTCATTCATATCTCTAATTATGTGATTCATGATGTATTCTTCTTCCATGAACTTAGCATTTGTACTCACAAATACCTTCATATCAAATTTATTGTAGAAATAGTAACCCCTTGAACCTTTTGGATATCCAACAAACCAACACAATTAAACTTCGCATCAACTTGTCAAATGGCTTGCTTTAACACGTAATAAAGACAACCCCATATACGTGAGATATATGACTTAAAATAAGTTTCCGACCTGTACACATTTCCATGGGTGTCTTTTCCAGTACTTGACTTGGATGGCACCCGTATTCAGGAATGTATGTTGTTGTCCCTAAGGCATATCCTAAAGGATAAAGGATGATATCTTGGAAAAGACTCATCATTGTTGGCTGACCTTACCATGTCTAATAGAGTTCGATTTCTTCTTTCCGCCACTCCATTTTGTTATGGAGTTCCTGGAGCACTAAACTGAGATAAAATCCCATGCTCCTTGAGGAAAGAAACAAATTCAATAGACATGTACTCACCACCTCGATCAGAACAAGTGATTTAATGTGTCTCCTTAATTGTTTTTCTGACTCAGCCTTAAATTCCTTAAATTTATCCAAGGCCTCAAATTTCTTCTTCATTAGGTACACATATCCATATCTTGAGTAGTCGTCAGGAAAAGTGATGAAATACTCATAGCCACCTCTTGCATGGACCTTTAGCGACGAACACATCGAGTGTATCAAATCCGAGGACATCCACACGAGCTCTAATTCCTTTGGCGATAAATGATCTCTTAGTCATTTTACCGTGAATACAATTTTGACGTAGTGGTAGTTGCTCAATTCAAGTGGCTAATGGCCTGTTCCTTCTTTGTATTCTTTTAAAATTTATGTGACTAGCCTTAAGTACCATAGCTGAGTTTGGTTGATACTAGGCTCTTTTCTTTTCAATCAACTTGAATAACAACACAATCAATATGATATAGATTATTCACCAATTTGCCACATGTAACAACTTCATTTTCTTTCATAGAAACATAAGTTTTATTAAAAGAGCGAATAGCGTCGTACATAATTTAGAGCGAAATTAAATTCTTTCTAGAAGTCTAGCACAAATAAACAATCTACAACGCCCCAAAAATACCCTACAATTTTTATAATAATTCTATTATATATTCCGGGTATAAATGGGAGCCAAACTTGGTTTTTCGAATTTGTTAAATCGAATATTGATTATTTGATTGATTGATATAATGCTAAATGATTTAAAAGATTTGAACTAGGAAATTTACCCGAGAGTATGAGGCAAAAAGGAAAAAATGTAAAAAATGAGGACCTAAGGGTCATTTGAGAAAATGTTTGTGTTTAAGTGCAAATAGAAGTAATATATATGCTATAATGTAAATTGAGGCAACTTAAATCCAAAGATACATTTTTGGAAGCCAAACATGGCCTTAAAATGGAGAAGTGATATTAGACCACATTTGGTCTTAGAATGCTCAATTGAGCAAAAACGAATTGGGAGAGAAAGAGAGGAGAAAATGGGAGAAGAGCTAGGGCTTGAAGAAGATCAAGTTTTGGTTGGGTTTCTTTCCATTTTGATCAAGCAACATAGAAGTGGAGATTTAGAGGGATTAAAGGTATGAACAAAAACCCTAGCTTCATCTTTTTATGATTTTGATTTTGGGGTAAAGCCCTAACTTGGGAAAAAAAAGGGTTTTTATTGGTGCTAAACCACTTTTGAAGTTGTTTTAGGTGTATTCCATGGTGGGTTTTGATGTAGGATGGATTTGAGGAGGTTTATTAAAGAAAAATGGGTGAGAAATGGCAAAATCTGCCATTTCTAAGCGAAGGCTATAAAGAGATAGGTACCCAAAATTGATGCGGTACACCCATTGTGCCGAAGGGATGGTAGCGGTACGAATTTAGATGCGGTACCCATTGACAGTGAAGGATCGGTACCGGTACCAATCAAAGTGGTACCAGTACCGATGCTCCCGGCAACCCTATTTTTGCGTACTTTTCACTATTAAGTCCCATGTTCATACACCGATTGTTAAGGAACCCTAATAAAGAATTAATGGGGGTTCAAATAAGAATGAAACTAAGTGAAAAACGCATCGTACCTCGTCACCTCGGCGAGTTCGTCTTTGGGCAGACTTAGTGTCTTAACCCCAAGCAGATTACTTGAATTAATTGACAGATCCTTAAAGCGTATAATAAATTTTATCCACTAAGAGTGGCGTAATTGTGTGACTAGGGACGGGTGAGGATCACCTAACCTGGGATTTGAATCGAAAGGGAAGGAAGCGAGAGCCCGGCTGACTTAGGTTAGTTAACTACATACCTACATTAGATTCAAGTATTTTTTAGTTCTTTGTTCACCAGAAGTTATAGTCATATATCGAGTGTTTGGTAATTACTAAATAAACGAGAAAGTATATGGAATGAGTATATCCTTGAAGTGATATTACGAAAGTGCATATGGATTTGAAAATGTGATAATATTTGAAATGTTTGACAATTAATTGCATGTGAGTAATTAATTGAATTGTAGCAATTTGTCAAATTTGACATCATCTTGAATTGAATCGATATATCGAGCAGCCCGACATCGGTGGGATGCACCAATCGACATCGAATCATGATGGTGTATAGCGTGTCAAATGTCCCACTTGGTGGGATCACGATAATCGACATCTGTCATGGTGGGGTGCACCCAATCGACATCCATCATGATGGGAGGCGGGGAAATTGTTAAATGTGTAAGCACATTCTTAGAATGACAAAAAGGACGAATTCATCGAATGGAATCCGTCATGAATTGAATTGTTGAATGATTTGTTGACTAGGAAAAGGCATATTTATAAATGATCAATGAAACGTAAATTGAAAGCATGTGAAAATGAATAAGCATGAGTATAGTTTGATAAAAAGGACATGGTTTATGATAAATGCATGTCATGTTAAGGCGAAAATTAGAATAGATTTGTATAGAACCACCCAAGCATGAAAATGTAACGTGTAGTTTTATCTATGCGCGGGTTTCGAGTAAACAAGAAGAAGGCAATATCGAAGCGCGAGAGTCATAGAGAAAGTTGTAGGCGTATAAGTAGATACCCGAGATCATATGCATATCATTTCTTTTGAACATGTGATACTTTGTGAACAAAAGGTTAATCTCTAAACGAGTGTTTTGTGTAACATTTTTGTAAAGGCATAGTGCAGCCATTTGGTAACGTATTGTATAAAAGTAAATATTTATGGTCCTACCATTTGAAACCGCTTCGCGTAGTGAAAACTCTAAAATGAAATGACATAAATAAAATGTTTAGATAAGATAAATGAACGATCGGAGTAAGCCAGGCTGGGTCGGAATCCCCATTAGTTCGGGCGAGGGGATTCGGTGTGACACTTTTGAAAAAGAAAATAAGCAAACAAATAAAAAGTAAACAAAAAGAATTAAACAAGCATCCGGGAGGCTGGTTCGGTGGCCAATGTTCCGAGTAGAAAAAAGGTGCTATATAATCATGCAAACCTAAGGCGAATTATTTGAAAAACTAAGACTAAGATCCCTACGGTTATGGCGAGATGGAAGTGAGGAAGCCATCTTTTCTGCGTCTCTCAGCCATTGAGACTTCTTGTGACACCGAGTCCCGAGGGTCAGTTGACTACCGTCGACAGGTGGAAGCCTTTCGTGAATCTTAGGGTGACGGAGCATCTCTCACAAAAATCGAGGCAGAGTCTCCTTTGTACGGGGAGCTCTACCCTTAGTACATAACCTGTCCCAACACATCCAACGACCACATAGGGTCCAAATTAGAGTAAATAATGGCCACTTGGGCCCCTGCATCATCCACTCGACAATATATCCCAACTATATACAATAGTTTCAAGAGTTAGGAAAATACTCTTATACAAACATATATTAAAATTCTAGAATTCTAATACATGTCATACATCATAATATCAAAGTCACAACCCGGCTTTCTTCTAAATCGGTCTCTAAGAAGAGTCGATTATCTCGGCGCCCCACATTGCACGAAAAAATGTTCCCTCGGCCAGGGTGAGCTATCGCCCGGTAGTGGAATCACCTAAATGGGTTACCTCTCCACCTACGTGCATATGCAATGCTCAATGAAAACATACATTCAAGTAAATCGCATTGATCTTACTTGAATGTCTACAGTCAACTCATACCCGAGTCTCAGGCTCCTCACACTTGCACAGGCACGTATGGCTTGTTATTTTTTTCAAAATATAGATGCTTGTTTATATTTGTGGACAACCACGTCCGATATAAGTAGTGGACCGACTCCGATGTTCTATTTAGTGGATGATTAGTGCCCAAAAAGTGCTATTTTGAGCCCTATTCAAGATAGGTTTGAGTGCTTTTTGCGTAATCATATTAGTGAGCCCGATTGACATGTGCGTGAGGTCCAACTTAGTACCACTGATCCCATTTCGAGTTTGTTTTTGGTAATTTTGCAGGTTTTTGTGAGCCTCAACTAATAATTTCAAGTTTGATGTCGAGTTGGTGCGGAATGCTGAGGATTCTCGGTGATTTCATCAACCCAAAATGAAGATATGTCAAGTGGAGTTGATGAAGGTTGTCTGATAAGCAAAACAAGCAAGCGGGAGGAAACCAAATTTTCGCTATGTGCATTTACGAAAATTTCGGTAGGATTACGAAAATTTTCGCAATCATAAGCGAAAAATTTACGCAATCATAACGAACTCGCAATCTGAAATTTTTCGTATGCAAAATTTTAAGCTAAGCTAGTGAATTTATAGCCTAACAGCGAAGAATCTGTTCATATGATTTTTTTTATTTTTCGCTGCTCTCTTGTGAACCCAAGCTATGCTAGCGAAATTTCGCTAACAAGCGAATTTTTCGCTATGCTAAGCGAAATTTGCGTAAGAAATCCCGGCCCACGTGTTTATATTTTTTGATTCCAAGCGACCCGTTTTGATTAATTACCATTTGTCCCTATTGTAATTTCATATTTTAGGCATTTTTGTCATTTCACACCTTGGGGTTGGCTATATAAGCTCCCATACAACTTTGTAACCCTAACTTTTCCATTTTATGCAAGTTTCCTGAAGCTTTAGTTTTTAGGTTTTATTTTGCTCTCTTCTCTCTCGCTGCTTTCATTTTCTCGGCTACCAAACACACCTTGAGGATGACAACTCAGGGATGCTTAGCTAAGCCTCGAAAGCGAAGATGGGAGGTTGCTAAGCTTGGTTTTGGGGACTCTGCGGGTTGTCCTCCATGCTTTAAATGATCACAGTCTTTGCATTTATGGTTCCAAACTTTCAAACTAGGGTTTAATGCCATTTAATGTCTTTCTTTTTGGTCAATACTTGTCATGCTTTAGGGTTCGGTGCATTCTTAATGGTGATGCACTTGACATTCTTTAGATGTCATTCACGAGCCATTGGAAATGGGGTTAAATGCTAGGGTTTCAAACTGAATGGGACATTACAGATGCTTAGTATTTGATTTAGGCTTCAAATAGAGTGGTTCTAGGGTTAGGTTTTATAGGTAAACAAAGATCCCGTTTGGCTTTGACCTGTGTCATTGCCACTAATCAGGAAATAACCGAGGACACTTTAATACCCGTGTTACCAAGGAAATTTAGTGACCCGAGCCTTCAAGGTTACCATTTCACACTTTAGTTTAAAATTTATTTAGGTTATCCGGTGAGCAACCCGACTCCACTTATTTTTAACTTAATCAGAAAATCCAAACAAAAGTCTCACCATTTTCAAACATTAATGAGAATCATTCTTGGGATGAAAACCCATCCCCGTGTTCGATACTAGACGGCTATCTTTGCGATGTTAGCTTGACTACGGCGGTGGGAGAATATGGAAACAAATATTGTTGATTAGGATCACCTGCAGGTAGCGCGAATCAAATGGCGCCGTTGTTGGGGATGGTGCCAAACTACGAATGATGAGTTGAGATGTACTTGTAATCCACATTACAAGTGTTGGTGACCTTTCAGTCCTTTTTGAAGTTAGTGTGCAGGAACTGCAAGTTTTCTCCTTGGCCGATTCTTGTCTTTGTTTTTATTTACGATCGGTTTTTGTTTTGGCTAACAACATGACCTTTTTAACCCAGCTTTGTTGTGTTCTTTGTTTTGTTTCGTTTTGTGTAACAGGTGTTTATGCGACAGGACGAGAGGGATGTCAGGTAGATTGCAAGAGTGAGTGCACCGAGTTGAGCAAGGCGGTGGAAATCGGTGTGCCGCCGGTGGGCCAGGCTCTGGATCTCTACACGAGGAGCAGACAAAGTCAAGCAAGCACCCTATAGTCCAGCCTTGACATCTGGTCGATGAGGGATCACACATACACCCTCCCCAGAGTTAGTGCTCATCTGCGTCATATCTCCTGTGAGGATGTAGCGGTGAGACCTTACTGTGCCCCTGCTTCCCCACGTTTCATGGTATGGAGAATGAAAATCCATATTCACACATACGGGTTTGAGGGAAGTATGCATAACTTTTAGGAGAGTATATGAGTAATAGATTTGTTGAAGTTGAAGGCATTCTGGGTTAACCCTCGAGAATAAACAGTATGGCTCGATTCAGGCGAGACGATTAGGGTGGGTCGAACTTCAAAATTTGAGTTTTGAAAATTCTTGATTGCAACCAAGACCAGTTTGAAGAGGCAGATCTACATACTGAAGCCCATGACAATGAGAAATTCTATCGTGTTGGGAGAGGTTCTTGGAGACCATGATGCATTTCCACGCCCATGGTTTTGATACATGGATCTTTGGTGCACATCATTTACATAATGGTATGTCCCTGCCATGAAGCAAGCCCCTTGAAACCATGTGTGGAGGTGATTTTGAGCAAAAATCGGATGTAGGCCATGGATTTCTTGAATTATGTGGCTGAAATTTAAGGCTTGGGATGAACCGAATCCGAGGAAGCGAAGAATGAAGCCGACCCACCAAAGGGAGGCATTTATGCATTTTAGAAGATATGGAAATGAAAGCAGAATATCAACCCTAGCTAGGAAGATGGAAGCGGAAGGAAAAGGCTCCATGATGCGGGCGTGGCGAAAATCTTGCACGGGGCGATGCCGGTACATCAATTGTCGACCTTTGTCCATCCCGGAGAACACTATCAGGAATGCCCCCTCGGTGAAGGATTTGATGTCGAGAGGCATGCTAATGCAGTGGTCCAATACAAGCCACAACCCTAATGTACCATACAGTAATACATTACAATTCCAATTGAAATCACCCCGATCTCTCACGGAAACCTAATCCCCTGCCCTATGTACTTTGGTGCCAAACAACGGTTTGGTTCCTCATCAACCATAGCCATCATCATCATCTTCTCTGTTGAACAAGAAGCTATATTGAATTTGAGCAAGGTGGTAGGCAATTTTTGTGGAAGAACAAAGGGGATCAACGTACAATTGGCCTGAAAAGGTGATCTTTGTAAGAAATGCGTTGAACAAAAGAATAGATGGGCTTGAGAGCAATCTTAATAAAAATTGACAACTGCAGTATTCAATCACAAAGATCAACAATTTCTTTGGAGATACAAGAGAGGAATGTTCCTTCCCCGAACATTGCCAAATCAAAGGTCATGAGGTAGGTTCATCCGGCAATTCAGGGATGGATGAAGTGAAAACATCATCACTACGAGGAGTGGAAGAGAAATAGAGCAACCGGTGTCCATGGCTAGCGAAGAAACATACAAGAAAAAGGAAGAGAGTGAGCACAGAAAGAGTAATAATCAGTGAAGAACCTGTGAAGAAAAGCATGCCCCCCCTCCATTTCCCAAGCACTAAGAGGCAAAGAAAAATCCAAAACCCGAGCTGAAATTTGGGAGGTGCTAAGAGAAGCGAGTGAAGGTGAACATTCCCTTGCTGACATGGTCGCGGAGGTCCCAACTTACGCTAAGTTCTTAAAAGGACGTACCGGTCAAGAAAGGAGTTGGGCATTGAAAAGCCTTCTGACCCGGGCAAGTCGGTGCCATAATCCCGAGTAGACCCGGTCGAGCATCTGAGGATCGGGATCCTACGATATCGGTCGACATTGGGACTTGCATAGACAAAGCACGGTAGACTTGGGGGCCGTGTAAAGCCTGCGCCATACTCGGTGTATAGCGGTTAGGTTTGGGGAACTCAAAAAAAAAAAAAAAAAACCTACCAACATCACTTTGTCATTGGCTGATCGATCAGTGAAAATTCCTAAGGGAATAGTTGAGGATGTTACGAGGAAAGGTAGACAAATTCTACTACCCGGTGAACTTTGCTTAGTGCTTGATCACAGAACCAATAGCAAGTGGGCTGATCGTGTGCCAGTATCACAGGAGAAGACCATTTTTGGCCACTTCGATGCGTGAGTGGTGGGAATGGAGTCATGCGACTCATTTAGCGACATGACATTTGGGCTGATATTTTCCACTTGAGTAACGGGAACAAGCTGCGAGAGGATGACATGCAGGATGCGGGGAAGTCTACTCAATTAGTCAATTGAAGGGGACCAAAAGCTCACTCATTGCGAGGTGAGGTGGTGCGAAAAATGAAGCAATTGGTGGAGAGTTGAATGCTTTGAGTCATTCCTACGAGGTGATGATCGGCAAAAATCACCCGAGTGAGAAGAAAATTAACAAAGATGGACTAAGCATGGAGGTACGCGGCCTGAGGCCCTTGCGAGAGTTAAGGAGCTCCTCCTCCTTGACCCTCCATGAGTAAATCAGTGAAATTGAGCTGGTTTGGTGTCCACTGAAACCAAACTGCAGCTCAAAAATTTTTGGTTTTTGTTTAAAATTGGTCGATTTTCATAGTTGCCATTTTTAGCAACTTTCCTTTTTAGTAGCCTAATTTTAATTTTATTTTACCTTTATTGTGGGTTTATGATAAAAATAATAATAGTTATTTTGCTTTTTTTTTAACTGCCTAAATCAATTTTTATTTTTTTTATCTCTGAAACCAAATTCAGCCAAAAATTGGCCCCTAAAATGGCGAAGTGGTCATCGTGGCTCTTAGGCCCGGACTCTTCAATTGGCCCGATTTATAAAGGGGGGGAACCATTCATCTTCATTTCGTTAATCCAACCTCTTTCTAGCGAAGTGTGCTCCCGGTGCCCTTGCCCCCAACTGATCCCGGCTGTCGAGCCACACAGTACCGGCCGCGCCCACCAGTGCCGCCGTCTCCTTTGCCGCCTTGACAGACCGCAGCGCCGTGCCCAGCCCTAGCCCAGTGACTTGCCCTATACTCACGACCACGAGACACATCCGAAGTGCCCCCACGCCCTACGCGGCCCGGTCTGCGCCGGCCGGAGCGGCCCGGTCCCGGGGCTGAGGCCTGGTCCAGCTTTGAGTGAGCGTCACGGTGCACTACCACTCGGTAGGTCGCCTGCTGCGCCCTTATGGGCTCGGCTGCGAGACATGGTCCGTACGGGGTGGTTGCAGCCGGGCCCGAGGTCGGATTTGAGGAGCGGGCGCCGGCGGTACGAGGTGTCCATTCTTGACGCGTCTGAGATCTGCCCGACTGCGGAGGCCGGTTGCGTCACGGGGGGCCTCGAGGTTGGAGGTGTTATTAGACTAGGATGGGACCCCAAGCCCCTTCCCCGGTGCCTCAGAGACGGCGTCCAGGCCCTCGGCCCGGGCCGGACATCGGGCAGGGGAGTCCTCAGACCGCTCGGCCTCGACCATCACCTTCCCAATGTGGAGGAGAGCCACGTCGCCCAGCCCCATCTATGTCGTCGGCGCTGGGGATCGGCGTCCATTGTTCCCTTTGGGACCGATTAGGAGAATGTAGATCACGCACGATAGAGACTTCCATGGGAGACATATTACGATGTGCCCCGGCGGTGACCGGCCCGACCGGTTCGAGAGACTCCATGAGGCGATCCGCGCGGTACTCCTGCTTTGCCGTTCATGACACCGCAGCAGTTCTAATATTATCCCCGGGTGGTGCTTCAATTCTACCACTCCATGACTTCCCGGGGAGTGCCGAGTCAGCTGGAGCTTCGATTCACCATTGGCCGTCGTCGGGAATTACTCCGTGCGAACATTTCGTTTGCATTAGGCACGCCCGGTAGGCAGCGATTCTGGATATCGGGATTGGCCACAGCCATCACAGAGGGAGATGGTCCGCTGTCTCGCTAGAGATACTACGACGAGACCCGTACTCTTCCGCAGGCAGCTTCCACCTCAGATGCTTC
>JAEQBH010005566.1:0-255505 GCA_016808115.1 Tetrastigma voinierianum | reverse complement strand
GAAAAGTGGACACAGGGAAGGTAGCGAGTCATGATGGAAAATTCCACGGTAAGTTTGCTTTGTGTGGGAAAGGGCATGTGAAGAAGAATTGTATCAACCTGAGGCTTGGTTTCGAAAAGAGAGGTATAAATCTTTTTCTTTTATGTTATGAATCAGTCTTCTTAAAAGTTCCTTCAAATACTTGGTGGATTGATTAGACCACAACTCATGTGACCCAATTTAATGCGAGTTCCTTACAACGGAAACCAAGAGAGTGAGATTCCTCTATGGAAGCGAGTCTCAAGGTTGGAGTAGTATTTGTTGGTACCTATAAACACTATTGAGAGCGGGTCATCGGATGGATCTTTTAAACACTTTTTTATGTACCTTCTATTTCTAGGAATTTAGTTTCCTTGTCAGGTCGATGCTCTTTGGATGTTTATTGAGTTGGAGACCCGATTAAGTTTGATGTTAAATTCTATTACGGTTAGTTACGGTATTTTATGTGATGGTTTATATAAAATTTCCTTGAATCATGAATTTGCACAAACTTTAATAACCACACTGCATTCAAATGTTGGTTCAAAGCGTGAAAGCAATTAATGAAAATTCTTCAATCTTGTACAGAAGACTAGGGCACATCTAAGGAAAGAATAGAAGTTAGTGAATGAAGGAGATTTTACAAAATCTTGACTTCACTGATTTTCATGTATGCGTAGATTGCATAAAGGGAAAGCAAACTAAACATACAAAGAAGGGTGCCACAAGAAGTAATGAGCTCCTTGAGATAATTCATACGGATATTTGTGGACCACTCTCTGTTCCATGTTTTACGGGAAATATTTTATCACCTTTATAGATGATCTATCTCGTTATGGTTATGTTTATCTAATGCATGAAAAGTCTCAGGCCATTGACATCTTCGAGATGTTCATAACAAAGGTCGAGAGACAATTAGATCAGATTAAAATTGTGAGATCGGATCGAGGCGGTGAATATTATAGCGGATATGATGAATCGGGGCGAAAATCACAGTCGTTTTGCGAATTCCTTGACATAGCATTCGTGCTCGTACCACGATGCAGTGCGCCCGCAATGAGAATGGTGTTCTTTGAAAGGCGTGTCGCACATTAATGAAATGTAGTTAGGAATTATGATGAGTTACTCTTCTGTACCTATTTCATTGTGGGGTGAAGCCTTAAAAACCGCAATGTATATCTTGAACAGAGTTCCTAGTAAGACAGTTCCAAAAACTCCTTTCGAGTTATGGACTGGTAGGAAACCTAGCTTGAGACATATACATATATGGGGTTGTCAGCGAGGAGAGCAGAATCTATAACCCACATGAAAAAGCTTGATTCGAAGCGATATCTTGGATATTTCATTAGCTATCGGGATAAATCGAAAGGAGTATAGATTTATTGTCTAACCACGGTCTGTGAGAATAGTTGAAGCTAGGTAATGCGATTCTTAGAGAATGGTGAGGAGTAGTGGGAGTAATGAACCAAGAAAGGTAGATGTTGAGAGAGATAAGAGTGGATATCCCACCACACTCTTTTACCTCAAGAAATTGTCCCTCAGCTTTTATTTACGACCAGAGTTGGGGAAAATGTTTTCAACATAATAGAGATGGTTCATGCCACGGAAACTATTGCCATTGAAATCTTTGTAGAGCTGATGATTTGAGAAGTCCTCAAAAGAGAGAAGAAAGAGAGAGAAACACTGCCATTACCGGATGATTATGTGGTGTCATTTACGGGAATCGATTTTGTTAGGATAAGGAAGGATCAGGTTTCGTTTCCTGAAACATGGAAAGTGATGATTCTAGTAAATGGATGGAAGTATCTGAATGAAGAGTTGAAATCTATGACCTTAACAATATGCGGGATCTCTATCAATTGCCTAATAGTTGTAAGCAGTCATTTGTAAATGGGTCTTTAAGACCGGCCCAGCGGCCTTCAAAGCGATATCGAGCGATTTAAGACGGACTTGGCAGCGAAAAGTTTCGCTCAAGGAAGAGTATTGATTACAAAATGCCTTCTTCCCGGTTTCGAAAAGATTCGCTTAGAATCATCTGGCACTTGTAGCTCATTTTGATTTAAAGTTACATCAAATGGATGCATAAAGCGCATTCTTAAATGGGAATTTGGATGAAGATATCTACATGGAACAACGAAGGGTTCACGAAAAGAAATGAACTGGTTACCGTTAAAAATCATTACGGTCTTAAACAAGCTTCGGACAATGGTATATTAAGTTAATACCATTACATCTTTGGTTAAAAAGAAGGGCATTGTTGATCAATGTATATATCACGAGAAGGATAGTGGGAACAAGTTTATATTTCTGATCTTGTATGTGGATGATATTTTGCTTGCTACTTGATGATCTTGGTTTTATTAGGTGAAACGAGAATATCTACAAAAACTTTCATATGGATTTGATATAGGTGGGAAGCGAAGCTATGTTATTGGCATCGAGATCTTTGAGATCGATCTCGAGGAGAGTCAAGTTTATCTGGAAAGGATCGTGATCGGGTTTTAGAGAGATTTAATATCTGATCATTCATGAGGTTAATTTTTATATTGAAAGGTGATAAATTAAGTAAAATGCGGTGCCCCGAGGAATAACATGGAAGGAGCAAATGAAGAAAATTCATATGCCTTGTTTGTGGGGAGTTGTTATCCTTATTATGTACAAAATAGGATATCGGCTTTGCTTTGTGGTATGTTCGGAAAGATACCAAAGTGATCAAGTTCGAACCGGAAAGCTGCGAAAGTGAGGTACTTACGAGGACAAGGTTTATATGCTCATATAAAAGATCACGAACAATTAGAAGTTGTTTAGTTGCTGGATTACGATTATGGTGGTTGTCGATAAGCTTAAAGTGACGCCGAGTTGTGTTTATGGTAGCAGATAGGGCAATCTCGTGGAAGAGTGAAAAATGATAAATTCACTTTGCTTCATCCACGGTGATGGAAGCCGAGTTTGTTGCTTGTTTGAAGCTTCCAGGTCATGCTTTATGGTTCAGCGAGAATTTTGTCTCGGGGGCTTGAATTGTTGTCGACTCTATTGCTGTATAGAACATATTGTGATAACTACATATTATTTTCTTCTCTAAGAATGGCAAATTTTCTAGTGGATCGAAACACATGGATTTAAAAGTATTTAGTTGTTAAAGAAAGAGTCCGTAAACAAGTGTCGGTGAAAATATTAGGACCACACTTATGGTTCTTGATCCATTAACTAAAAAGTTACACTCCAAAGGCATATTTAGAACATGTTATGAGGATGGGCCTTTTGAGTAATCCACATAATGAATAATTAGTTATGTAAATGGTGGATTTATGTAATTGACAATTTGCGCATTAAAATTGTTCTGTTATTCTTGTTTTCAATTGAGTGCACGTTTATTGTTTGATAAACAGAATTGTCTGACAAGACAAATTACGAAATTTATTTGGCATTAGGAAATTTGGAGTTGGCAAAGGAGTTATTGATGTGTGGTGCATGAAAGGAAGCTTATGACGGTATGGTCCATGAGCCGCCCGTCAAACTTCGCATTTATGATCTAAGTTGATTGATATTATGGTATATGATTTTGGACGTATTGGTGGTTATTGAAATCGTGATCAACGTATAGTTTTCATAATCGGGTTTAGTGGGCCAGTGGGAGAATGTTATTTCCACATTAAAGTAAGTGGGTGGCCCACTAACCTAGTATTTAACGATTAATCACACGATATCTTTAAAGCTGACATAAAGAATGTTACCCTTGATGGAGTGGGTAAATTATAATAAATAGAATTTATTATATAGAGCGGTTATTTATATTAATTTGTTACATAAGCAGTTTATTTATAATAAATATAATTTATTATAAACGATTATCTATAATATAATTTATTATATAGGCAGTTATTTATAATAAATATAATTTATTATAGAAACGATTATTATAATAAATATAATTTATTATAAGAACTGGTTATTTATAATAAATATAATTTATTATAAACGATTTATTTATAATAAATATAATTTATTATATGAACGATTATTCGAATTACACGTTTATAACGGTTTTTAAATTTGTGATGCTTGGCCCTCTTCTCCTATCGATAAGTTATATATAGAAACCCTTCATATGCGGTTAGAAACCACTCTTCCATCAATTACAAACAATTACGTATATCAAAGTTGATAAGGAGAAAGAAGATCAAGGATTTAAGATCATATAAGGCGAAGGGAAAGAATCCAAGGATTTAAGATCTATAAGGCGAAGGAAATCTCTCATGGCTGCGTGTTCTTCAAGCGGTATACAATCTATATGTTTATTTTTATTTATTATTATTATCGGAGATGAGTTTGGTCGATGATCTGAAATATTGTGTGTTAATTTCCGTATTAAGGTTTACAAAAAATTCATATTTAATGCCAAAAATACCAAAATGAAGATCGATGTTTCAATGAAAATTTATTCAAATATTCAAACTTTTTTTAAGATCAAATTTAAACATGAATTTCGGATAATGAACATAATTGTTAAATTAAATATTCAAAATCAGGGTTTTTTTTCACAACTATACATATTAGGGCTAAAAATTAAAATAATCTTTTAATTAAATTACTTTTTAAATATCATATACTAATTGCATTTATAAAAAACAATATCATATTTAATAACTTAATTAGTTTTAGTATTACTTATGCTAGTCTTTGAATATTTGTAAGACCAATGTTTGAGCATTTGTTTTTTATTTATCTAAATTGATTTTTAAGGATAATATTTGTAAGGATAATTATTTTATTATGACGTGTCCTTGCCGTATCCGTGTTCTAGTTTTTTAGAATTTGCCATGTCCCCATGTCCTGTTGTGTCGTATCCCCGTGGCCGTGTCCATGTCCGTGCATCCTAGGTGTTTGCTTTGCTTGCAAAACCAAAACCGGAAGGCTATTAATAGGTTTTCAGTGTTTCTTTTTTGACCCCAATTATTGGGATATGATAAAGATCAAAAGCAGCATATATAGTTGGTGATGGAAATGATAATCATAATAGTACAACAGCTTTAGCTCTAATGATGAATCACACAACATCGGCTGATCTAGATGAATATTTGGCATAAGAGAACAAGACGAGTATGAAAGAGTAATGGAGCTAGAGCAGAGTATTAATATCTGAAATGTAAAATATCGTTTTTTTTTTTTTCAACTGACCGGTTGTGAACAGTTTGAGTGACTAATCAATTAATACCATTGGTATCATAAGAACAGGGAAGAGAGACTTTCCTCAAAATTAATACTAGTTAATTACAAGTTATAATTGAGAATTGTTTAGTAGATTTTTGGAAGAACAATTTCTTATTGAAATTAAGGGAACAATTTCTTATTCAAAAGTTCAATGTGATTTCCTTTCCTTATGTATTTGATTTTGATGCTAGTACAAGACTTTATCCAATTGAATTTTTTCCATGTAATTAGTAAGAAGATTGTGGGTTAATGGATATTGATGAAGGTATTGTTTCCATAAAGTCAGTGAGGTGATTGTGGCTTCATAGAAGGGGCAATGGATGTTGGGAAAATTAACAATTCCCTATCTTTCAGATTTATGAGAGGAGTATGAATAAATAAATCAAAAAAAGCGGCAGCATAACTCATTTGTGCAGTTCGGCCTGTTTTGCCTACTTTCACGTGCTCTTCATGAGATCTTTCACTAAAAGGAGAAAAATTATAGTGTTTACAACACTCCAAGAAAATTGCTCTCAATTTTCTCTCTCACTTCGACTCTCTTCCTTCACCCTACTCCCTTTCTCTCTTCCATTTAGAGATGTGTAGGATGTGTGGGATGGGATTTATGGGATGATTTTCCTCTCTACACAACATCTCTATTTATAGCAAAAATAAGAGGGATGTAGCCAAAATTAGGCTACTGGCACAGGAAGAAAAATGGAGGGTTGGTGGCCCCAGGTACGACAATTTAAAAGCCTCCATCTTTGACAATTGGGCCTTCATCTTTAATGATCTCACTTGAAGGCCGATTTCAATGTCTGTCTTCACACCTTGATCAATACGACGAGTCCTCCCCGTCTTGATACTATTTGAATAGCGAAATTTGAACACAACTTGGTTATCAATGGTCACGGTCTTTGTTGGCTTCTATAATGGCGACATATTACCGCCCCGGTTGTGGAAGGCAACTATCTTCTGATTGAGAACCTAGTCAACGCATTACCTCTGGAGTATAGACATACCCTATGGTGCTCATACGATGTCGACATTTCCTCTTTGAATCAACATCTACTAACAACTGTTAGTATCGATATCTCCACCTTTGAAGCAAGTGCTTTGCAGTAGTACCCCACAAATATGCGAGGATCCATTTGGCCAAGCTTCCCGATTAATAACTTGCACGGATTATCCATGCACGCTGCTGACTCCCCTTTAACTTGGGCAATATCACGGTCTTCTTAGCGAACAAGAAGGGGTAGTTGGCATGAATGGTATGTCCCGGCTCCCATGTAACCTCCTCACTACTTGAGTGCATCACGACACCTTCACCGGCCTCACAGTCTTCTGGCGTAGAGCACATTTCGGTATCCATGATCTGTGCTAGTCCCTTCTCGAAGGTCTCATCCGCATCAACCACAAGCTCTCCCCAATCCACCACGAGTCGGATCCGAGGTGTACTTCTGGAGCATGGAGACATGGAATATCGCGTGCACACTCGACAAACTCGGTGGCGCAATAGATATCTGGCCGTGCCTTGTGTGATACCAAGCATCACATGCCTACTTTTTCGGCCCAACGTGTCGGCGTGCTGGAAATCTTTAGACCAGCTTTCGTGATCAATCCTTTCTCATGGGATTGTCCTCGACTTTCTTATAGTCGGCTCCATCATAATCGAACGCTAGATCACCATGGCTTAGGCTAAGCAACCTGCGGCGTATCTTCTCAACACTTGCTCTTGTTTGGCATCTCACGTACTCTCCCTGCAGCTTATTCTTGACTCAACGCCTTTGCTCTTATAACCAATTGCCTCCCGAGGGCTTGTTGTAACTCCCAAAGTGAAATTCCTCCCAGGCACCATGCAATAGGAGCAGCTTTGTTCTCTCATTGCACGAAGGTCGTAATACCGATGGCCCTCTCAGCATGCTAATTGCGTAGGCCACTAAGGCCTGCACGCCGCCCGTGCATTACGCTCACCATTTTCCTCCACAAGGGTGTCTCTAATATTGTGTAAGTGCTAAGCTCACGCTCAGGCTTCGTGCCCACTCGCTACTCATACGCCACTATCGGTCAAGACTCATTATGATGCGTGATACCTCCGACGCGATCTCAATCACTTGGCACCACTTACTTAGTGCATGTCTCCGCTCACAGCACTAAGACCCCACTCTCTTAAGGCATCTCTCATCCTTACTGACCCCTCTCTATGGCCAGAAGGTAGGGCTCCTACATCCTAGTTCCTCGCCTCTCAGGCGTCTCATCCGTCTGTTGAATAGCATGCCCAGTCGTGCCTCAGACATATGGGCGACATGCCTCGACACCAATCCATCTGCCCTCTCGCGGAAGGCGTAATCTTTTCATGTCTTGTGTTAAGCGTTTCACCTGCTCAGTTCTCATCGAACATGACTTTGTCTTTGTCAGTCCGCTGCTCTTGGTATCCCATTAAATCCAGTTGTGATCCTCTCACCTCATCCTCTGACCAGTGAATCATGGCCTCCTTCTGCTCATGGGTAGTCCATCGTATACTCTTTTTGATAATTGTTGTTGTAGGTGAACTCTATCAAGGGAAAGTGCTCATCTCCACCCTTGAAGTCCAGGACTCATGCTCACAGCATGTCCTCCAAAACCTGGATAGTCCTCTTTGTTTGTCAGAGTGTCGAATCTCTGAATGAAACACTATGCTAAATCCTCATATGTGTCCCCATGGCCCTCTGGAAACTCCTCTAGGCGAAGCGTGGCAGGGGATCCGTCCGATATGATGGAAATGACACTCCATATAAGCTGGACAATTTCCGATTATATACAACTGTCGAACTTTCCTCAAATGTGAGTCATCCGTACTACGAAAATGTCTTGACTTGGTGAGTCGATCCCTGATAACCCTGCCGTGTCATGCCCCTACGATATGCGGGGCAGAGTGGAGTCCTAAATCCCATCGTGACGTGCTCCCTTCCACTCAGCTACCTCAGCTTGGGTAACCAGCTGGCCTCTAGTGTTTAGCCTTGACCTGGCGACCACGTGGAAACATCTCCGTCTGAAAGTCCCGGCGTGCCTTTTCATTGCTCCGGCGTGCGCGGCGTGGAATCGTTATACATCTTCATGCCACACGGATGCCTTTGCGTCGAGCAATGGAACTCCCTTAGGATCTCATCTCTCAACTCTACCAGCTGGGGAATCACCACCGGTCCACATGCAGAAGACTACCATACGTGTGAATGGCTGACCCTCGTCACTGTACCTAAGCGTGCCGGTCACGATGGGCCCGATATCTACGTATCCTCCTTTATGACTAGATAACCTGCTTAGTAGGAAGCGTAACCCGCAAACTCTTTAAAATACCACAGTCTTGCTCCTTTGTAGTATAGCGTGTCAGGCGACCTCGAGCATGACTTGGAGGCGCTATCATACATGTCGAACCGGCGTGCATCCTCCATCTTCTTCTCACTTTCTCGATAAAAAGTCTTGAGTCTTTCCCTCTTGGGGACATTCCCTTGTCAAATGCCGACCATCGCATAGGAAGCACTTCAGCTTTGGCGTAGACTCTCGTTGCTTGCGTTTGCCTTTATCTTTCCTAGTGTATGACACCTTGCCCTTCCCATGCACAGCGTGCTACAGGCACCTCTTCTCCCCATCCAGTCTTGCGGTGGAGTCTTACGGGCCCACAGGGGACACCTCTTCTCCCCACCGGCGTGGCTAACCCTTGAGCCCTCGTCATTAGAAGACATGCTTTCCTTGTAATCCATCAAGGATTAGGCGACTGCCATGGCATCTTGTTTCCCACTGAACGTGTGTGGCTTTGGCACCTCCACCCTTGGTGCCTCGTGAGTGGCCATAACTTGAGCCGACAATGCTGTCTTATAAATGGCCACCTCTTGTCTCAGCTTCTCTTCATGTTTGGTCAGGACCTCCACCCTTGACTCTAAGCTAGCGAGCATGCTCAAGACCCTGTCTTGAAAAGTCACGAACTCCTCGTGTGACACCGCATGAATCGACTAGCTTCCATCCTCTTGAAGGTCTTGGATCGTACGCAGAGATCCTCCGGCCTTCTCCATGCTTCTGCTCAGGTCCGTCCCTCAGCCCGAATTATGCCTGCACTCAACTCTGCTTTGTGAATCGTCCTCAAAGCTAGAAATGGCATCACGAGACTTGTCCTTCCTACCCCGTGTAGAAGAGCAAGTCCTACCACAAACACTTTCGCCACCTTCCTCCACATGAGAGCCAGCCATCGCTCCCTCTCGAATCTAGAACCTCCGAATTGTTTCTGACTATTCAAGAGAACCACCGTGTATTAGAACACCTCTGTCGACAAACCAGAACCGCCGACAAAATTTCACTACTCACAAAATTCACTATTTATGTGAATAGTAACCTACCATACAAAGTGTGAGAGAAAAAAAATAAGGCTAAGAAATATTCTTTTCGATGTGGAAGTGGAGTCAATCTTTGCGACCACGAGCATACTAAAGAATATCCTAGTCCACTATGTAGCTACGATGCAGTTGTTGGGAAAAATTACACAATTCCCTATCTTCTAGATTTATGAGAGGAGTATGAATAAATAAATCAAGTGACACACAATATTTACGTGGTTAAGCCTGGCTTGCCTACTCACGAATTTGCTGCGAGATCTTTCACTATAAGGAGAAAAATATAGTGTTTACAACACTCCAAGAAAATTGCTCTCAATTTTCTCTCTTGCTCGACTCTCTTCCTTCACCACACACTCACTTTCCTCTTCCATTTAGAGATGTGTAGGATGTGTGGGATGGGATTTGTGGGATGATTTTCCTCTCTACACAACATCTCTATTTATAGCAAAAATAAGAGGGATGTAGCCAAAATTAGGCTACCTAACAAGGAAGAAAAAATGGAGGGTTGGTGGCCAAATTTTTGACAATTTGAAGCCTCCATATTTGAAGCCTCCATCTTTGACAATTGGAGCCTCCATCTTTGACAATGGATTGTGTTGACTTAATAAAAGTTCTATTAATGCCCATGCTTTACACTAAATAAATTAAAGAGAGACTTGGCATATGAATATTGCCTTTATGTACGTGATAGGAAAATAGGTTCAACCATATAAGATGAATATTTGGTATTTTAAGTCTTTTCAAGACGTCATATCAAATCCATGTTCATCGGTATGCTTCATCGGATTTGGAATCTTAGGTATTATAAGCTTCTTAGGATTACTAATTGTACATGCCTTGAGCCGTTTATTCATGCTATTAACTTGGATATTGTGTCATCCTCTAATATTTTTAGCATTTTGATTTCTATGTTTAGATGTAATGTCTTGCTGTTCTGAATCAATGAAATTTCTCTTTTTGAAAAAAGATAGTCTTTTCAAGAGGTAGGGAAGATTAACCTTTTCTTAATTACAGGCATCAAAATGAATCATTATGTACATCGATCAAAGCTAATTAATAAATGATAAAAAAATTTAAGAGCATGTATGTATCAATTACAATTCAAATTTGCATGCATGCATGTTATGTAAATGTATATATATATATATATATATATATATATGTAATATTCTCCCTAGAGTTTATAACTTCATAAGTAATAATGAAGAAAATAAGTAATTATAAAAATAAATAAGTGTATCCATTTTATAAACTTGAATCTACATATAAATACTCACAATTTTCATTTGAGCATCTATGTAAAAGGGACTATATCTTAAACTAAGTCCTAAGGTCACACTTCAGCTGCCACATATCACAAGAATAGAGAAGAGACTCTCTCAAGTTAAGAATAGATAATTACAAGTTATAAAATAAGGATTGTTTTATAAAATTTTGGAAAGAAAATTTGTTATGGAAAGGAAAGTGCTTTCGGAAAGCAAAGTCAGTAGAGCAATCTGCATAAATTTATCAAAGATATTAGCTTCAATAAATAAATCAAAAAATAATAATAAAGAAATATTCTCAATATTGTTCTATGACTTGATAGAAATATTTTATATAAGAAATTGATCATCATAGCAAACTCATCTCAACACAATTCCATTACGGGAAAATGTATTATGAAGTATTATTATCTCAATACTAAAATATACACAAGAAAATTCAAGACACTAATCCTCCAATTCACATTACATGCATGCATATGTAAATGGTTGTTTTTTTTTTTTTTTTTTCATTCCAAAACAAAATACAAATTGTTCTTCATTGGCTGCCTTTGGGTTAATTTGCTAACACCGTGTATGAGCATTGTTGTAAGATGTGCCTTCCCCATTGACACCAGCCCTCTCCATTCTTTCTTGGATTGCCTCCTCCAAGAAGAGGTTCTTGGTCGAGTGAAGTTTGTTCACAACATCTCTCATCTCCATTCGGTATCTTGGAAATTCAATGGAACATGTGATGCCAATTCTCAACACTAAAGCCATGTAATACTCCATTTTACGGTCTATCTCTTTCATCTCTTAAAACCAAATGCAGATCCATGATTTCCATTACTTGCTCAAATAAAGATGTCTTCACAGAATCATGAAGAGTAAGACCATCTTGGAAGATGTCATCCATTGACCTTCTTCCTGTAAACATCTCTAGTAATAGAATTCCATAACTATACACATCTCCCTCTACAGACACATTACAACTAACACCATATTCTATAAAATAGTTAGAGCAAGATTTAATCATTCTACAATAGGTTGGTTTTGAATGAAGCTTTCCCATTGATTCAAGATAATAATTTTAAAAAAATCATAAAAATAATACAAAATAACTCTTGCCAAAGAACTTTCAAATGAAAGTGATTCATACCTAGGGCAACATATCCTATTGATCCTTTCACTGTGGTTGAGCTACTTTGATTTGTATGAGTCCTAGTAGCACTAGAGATGGTAGAGATAATCTTCGCAAGCCCGAAATCATTGACATGTGCGATCATATTGTCATTGAGGACATTGTTGGGCTTAAGATCACTATGAACAATAATGTCATCACAATGACTATGAAGATATTCCAGTGCTGAAGCTACATCAATGGCAATATTGAGTCTCTGTTGAAAGTTAAGCTTTTCATGTGCATCTTCCCCTAATTTTGGATGCAACCATTCCTCCAAACTACCTTGTGGCATCAGCTCATAAACAAGAGCGAAATCATTACATGGAAGTCAAACTTGAAGCGAGCACTCAGGATTTTGACAGGGTTCCTATGCCTAATTTTTCTCAAGGCTTTGCATTCTAACATAAAACTCTTTGAAGCTCCCCTACGCTGAAGATTGAACACCTTTACCGCAATGGCTATTGCATCTTGGTCAAGAACCCCTTTATCTACAGAGCCATAACTTCCAGCACCGATTATATTTGACTCAAAGAACCCTCCAGCAGCTTTGTGAAGGTCTGAGTATCAAATCCTCTTCAACTCACTGTTGTATAGTTGTGTGGACGAAGCACTCTTCCTTGAATTTCTTCTCCAGTGACTAACAATGAGA
Source organism: Tetrastigma voinierianum (assembly GCA_016808115.1). NCBI lineage: Eukaryota > Viridiplantae > Streptophyta > Magnoliopsida > Vitales > Vitaceae > Tetrastigma > Tetrastigma voinierianum. The sequence continues at coordinate 242,854 of JAEQBH010005566.1, read as the reverse complement.
ATCAAAGCCAACAAACTCAAGCACAAAGCTGCGGTGATAACAGGGATGACTACTTGGACAACAAGATGCTTCTCCTTATCCTTAGTGGAGGAGGTGGGGCATATGGGAAGATTGGGGTTGTTGAATGCACTCCGACAGTATAGTTCCTTCAATTGAAACCATTGTGGCGTTTCTGAACACCCCTAGTTTGGGCACTTCTTCGTTGAGTTCATTAAAAGACAAATTCAAATAGGCCAGGAAAAGAAGATTCCCAGGATAGGCTGGACTATGAACGAAAAAATTGTTGCGGGAAAGATCTAAATACTCCAGACTTCGAAGGGTCTACAGAGCAGTGGGGATCTCTTCATGGAAGAAGTTGCCATCCAACCGAAGGTATTCAATCATCAGGCATTTTTCTAAAGTGTCTGGAAGGGCACCTGATAGTCTATTGTTGGACATATTTAATGCAACGAGGTTTATCATATTGCCAACCTCCAAAGGCAGCGAACCAGTCACCTTCTCTGCCAGATTCTAATAATCTTTCCTCTCATGCTTTTTTTAATAATGCTGAAAGTGTTTCGGATTCTGCTTGTAATACTCAGTCCTTGTTGTTCCTTCCGGCTTGGTCATCCCAACAAGTTGGCTCTGCACAAAGTATTATCTCAAATGAGTATTAATGTTCCCTCTCATACACCTATAACCTTTTGTGAAGCCTGCCAGTATGGTAAACTTCATCAAGTTTCTTTTCCTTCTCAGCCATTGCACACCACTGCACCTTTTCAAGTAGTTCACACTGATGTTTGGGTCCTCCTCCCTTGTTGTCCATTGAAGGATATCGGTACTATGTTGTCTTTGTAGATGATTTTATCAAACATCAAACACCTTTTTACTACCATAATATCATCAAATGTTTTTTAGGTAGCATTATAAATCATATATCGCCAACATTTCCCCATTAACCCAAACTTTCTTGAAAGTTTCTTCGAAATTCACCGAGATTTGCAGAAATTTCTTGGGTTATAAATTTAAAAGACATATTTCTTTCCACCCTCATGGAAACATGAATTTTCTGGAAATTTTTGAATTTTTTCTATATTTTAATATTGGTGACAATGTGTAATAGAAGGGAAACCCAGTGGATCCTTCTTTTTTTTCTTTTTCTTTTATTTATTTATTTTTTGTATCTTGTACCGTTGACTTTATAACTTAGGTTGTCCAATAGGTGAAACATCTGATCAAATGTTGACCAGAAGATGAACATAAAATACATTATTAACATCAGGAGTAATGGACTTTACTGTTGACTTAGTAGAAATTCTACAAATGCCCATGCCTTACACAAAAGAAAACAGAGAGACTTGGCATTTAGTAGTGAGATAGAGTGAGGTGAACATGACGACAACGCGTGACGTTTATTATTGTATTAATCAAATACACACTAGGGTAGAGAAAAAATTTAAAAATACGTGTTTTTATGAGGTAGAAATTAAGAGTCGTCTTACGAACTAACAACGCTGATCATGAAAATAAAGGAAGACAATGGGATGGTTCAACAGTCATGTTCATCTTTAATTCATTATTATCCACAAAACATCAGAGAAATAGGTGAAAATAGAATCCTTATAATGACAAGATTGTTTCAACCGTGGATGTGAGTGTCGTGGTCTTTAGACCTAGAACCACTACTCGATTGGCCCAGGGCCCACTTGCCCGCATCATAAAGCGGCCTAGGCCCACTTACCATATTAAAACTAAGCGGGAACTAATCAGATGGGAGAATCTTAAAGCTCATTTGAGAAAGCCAGAGTGTCCTATTAGAGACTCATTTCATGGCGGCCCGTCTAGGGTTTTAAGTCCCCCAGCAGGCCACTCTACCGCGTATGGGAAGTTCGTTATGGATAAGAAAACGAAAGCGGAAAATACGCAAAAAAAATATTTATTATCGGGTTTCCTAGTTTCCAAATCCCTTATTTTTCGGAATATTAATCCTTGATGAGAAAGAACATATCCCAAAAATTAAGAGATTTTATTCCTAAAATTAAGAGAAGATTAACAAACCACGCCCTATAAATCGAGGAGATCTCCCACGAGTTAAGGGCATTCGAACTCTGTTAAAGCTCTTTGCTTCTTCTTCTCTGTTTTTCGTTGACTTAATCATCGAAGAGGTGGCAGCCTACCATGACCAAATCACCTTTTTTTTCCGGTTCACAATGCGGCTGGCGATGCTTTCGAAGGATTAGACGGTCGAGTTTGTAATTGGCGTCGTTTATGGAAATGAAGAAAGAAAGTCACCGTGCGCATCTTTGCAAGGGCTTGGCTCAGTGTCAGTGGCCTTCATCACCTAGACCTACGTTGATTCGCCCTTCCACATCTAGTTATGCAGGCGATCCTTGATGTCAAGCATTAGATAAACCAATCACGGAAGATCGATTCCTCGTTGAAGCGTCGAGGTCATGGAGAGAAATAGGAGTAATGAGACGGATGAAGGAGCCTGGTACTTGTAGAGGCACACCAGTAGGGAGAGTATTGATTGCGAGGCCCCGAATAGAGAAAAGCTAAGATCTTGGAAAAGATGTACGATATAGCGGTCGGTATCAATCACATGATAAAGGAAAGGCCCATTGTCGCGATGATGCCGATACCCGGCGGATGATGAGTTGTCCTCGGGCAGTTCCCCATCTTTAAGTCTCTCACTAGAAAAGGATGCTCGAGGGAGCACAAAGACTAAATCGCTCAAGAGGCCTTCACATCACCCTACCTTTAGAGATGTCGATGGTGAGCATCTGCGGAAGCGAGAAAGAAGCGGTCGGAGGTAGAATTGGCCCGATTTAGACCCACGGGAATACGTCGATGTGCCCCGAAAATCTGATGCCACCAGTATTGCTCGCTAGCATGATGCTACCGATGCCGCTTGTACATCCTATCTTTGGTACAGGGCCAACGTTCTATATGCCGCATGCAGCCTTGATTCACAATCCTGATGACATGCTCTCTTCGCCCCTAAGGCAACACATTCTTGATTATGAGCCTCCTTGCGGGTTTGTCATACCAGTTTTCACCACATCCGATGGCTCCGCTGACCCTTACGATCATATGCTCCACTATAACTAGGCGATGATACTAGCAGCGGAATAAACTTTGCTATTGTGCAAAGTATTCGGCCCCAGCTTTCGGGGGCTACGTTGATGCGGTTTCCTGAAGCTCTCACGCGATTGATGAGCTATGGGCGGCATTCATATCACAGTATCTTTGTTCAATGTGACAAAAGAGGAACATCAGCTCCTTATAGACTATTCTAAAGCAAGAAGACTAGTCTATTCGAGACTTCACAAGGAGGTTCGGGCTAGCCTTTCAGCAGATAGAGTCGTATAGCATGGATACAATCCTCCAAAACTTTAGGAGAAGCTTTGGGCCATCTACTCCTTTCTTCCAGTCACTATCTTTAGACCCACCAGCGACAATGGAAGAATTATACAAACGAGTTGATAGGTACTCAATCTTGGGAGGACCATCCGTGCAACAACTTGAAGCTGTCATGATTAAGTGGTCGATTCGAAGGAAATAAGCTACCTTGGAAGAGAAAGTCGTCGAATCGAGGAAGGTTGATCGACCCGAAGTGGTCCTGATCAATCACGAGAAGAGATCCATGATTCACCCCGTGAACATCTCTTATGAGAGGCTATTACCCATCATTCGCGACTTGCTAGACTTTAAATGGCCTGTACTGATCTAGATGGATCCCTCCTAAAGGAACAAATCCTTGCGGTGCGATTATCATAGAGATCATGGGCATGAGACCAACAAGTGTCGAAGCCTAAATTTCTTGCTGGAAAAGCTGATCAAAGCGGGACACCTCAGGAGGTATATCAGAGAACCTAACCATGGGGTGGAATCAAGGTAAGATATGGACAGAATCACAGCCAACGCGACAGCCCCTTCAGAATCAAGACCCGCCATAAACTATATACTAGGCGACCCGTCTAAAGATCAGTATCAGTAAAAGCGCCAACAAAGGAGGCTTTTAAGAGCCGCCACAGTTAAGGCTACGGTAAATGCTATCCATGAGGAAGGCATACATGAAGAAACCAAGATAATAGATGGCCCCATATCCTTTCCTCTTGTCAACCTGAATAGGATTATTATGCCTCACTATGATGCACTGGTACTTACCCTTTGTATTAACGGTTTTGATGTGCACAGGGTATTGGTAGAGCGGTAGACTAGTTGCAACTACCAACCGTCAAGCAGATGAAGCTTTCCTTAGGTGTGGTGAACTTAGCCAGACGAATCCTCTCCGGTTTTAATGGTGCAACTGCCATAACTCTAAGAGATGTCGCACTCCCTATAAAAGTCGGGTCGGTCACTCAACAAGTTTTGTTCTCAATCGTCAAAGACTTAGGGCCTTACAACAATATAATGGGGCGGGCCTGGTTACACTCGATGAAAGCTATCCCTTCGACCTACCACCGAACTGATCCCGGTTGTTGACTAACGTTGGGCATCTTTACGACCTTTTAGCGATAAGGCGCGCCTGGCGATATTATCAAACTATCACAGGCGAGAACAAAAATGAGGCTCTGAAAGACATCCTTGAAGATCGAGCCTCGCATAGCGATCACGGTTCGTCGCTGGGTCGAGGCGGAAGGAGATCGATAAGTGTGGATCCAGCGGAAAAGCGCGTTGGGCCGGGCGAAAAGTTCACTTCACGGTCGGTTTCTTTTGTCCGATAAAGAAATAAACGATTCTGACTTTCGTGTTGCTACGAATAACATAGATATATTACTTTGAAACCACTTAGACATGGTTGGGATTAACCCGACAGTGGCCTCTTATGAACTAAATATTATCCCCATGGCCAGACCGGTAAGACAGAAAGTGAGGCTTTTCCACTCGAATCGCCATCAGATCATTTAGATGGAAGTAGACAACTTACTAAGAGTAGGTTTCATCAAAGATGTGAAGTACCCCGAATGGCTATCCAAAGTGGTGGTGGTTCCAAAGAAAGGAGGAAAGTGGCAAGTAAGTGATTCTGCGGCCTCGCGAAGCATACCCAGATAGCTTCCCATTGCCACGTATAGGCCAAATTGTTGATGTCGTAGTTGGGCATGGAATACTGTCATTTTTGGACGCTTTCTTTGGGTAACATTAGATTCCCATGCACCTGCCTGATGTAGAGAAAACGACTCTCATTACACCTCACGGGTTATACTATTACAATGTGATGCCTTTTGGCTTGAAAAATGTCGGGGCAACTTCTCAGAGGTTGATGACTAAGATTTTTCGACCACTGTTTGGCAAAAACATGGAGATCTATATCGATGATATGCTTGTGAAATCCAAAGAACGCTTTGACCACATCAACCATCTGAAGCCTTGGTATTACGAGAATGCGACACATGAAACTGGCCCTTTGAAATGTGCTTTGGAGTTAGTTCGAGTGAGTTTTTAAGCACATGGTGACTGGGAGGATAGAGGCCATTCTGTGACTCGAATCCATAATGGAATCTCGGGCTCCCTCTGCTCCCCAGAAGCGGTCTGACAGGCCCGGCTCGTAGGGTGGCGGCTCTCGGGCGGTTCATATCCCCCATTTCACATAGGCTAAAGCCATTTTTGCATTTTATAAGGAGCGAAAGAGTGGTAGAATGAGGAATGCGACTGGCTTTGCGGCGATCGAAGCGATATCTTGCAGGAATCGTGATTCTAGTTAGCTGAGGACCGGTGATACACTTTATCTTTGCACGGCGATGTCGGAAACCTCATTAAGTGCAGCTTTTGTTCAAGAATCTGAGGAAACCCAGCGAGCCAGTATTTCTTACGTGAAATCTCTATCGAAGCGAAGCGGTGTACTTGTCACGAACGGCGGCTGTATTTACCATAGTCTTTAGACTTAGACCCACTACTGATTGGCCAAGGTCAATTGGCACGCATCATGGGCGGCCCGGGCCCACTTTATATATTAAAACCAGCAGAACTAACGGTGAGAAAGTCTTAAAGCTCATGAGAAGCCGAGTGTCTATTAGAGACTCACTTCATGGCGGTCCGTCTAGGGTTTTAAATCCCCCAACCAACCACCCTACCGCGTATGGGAAGTTCATTATGGATTCGAAAGTAGAAAATACGCAAAAGAGATATTTATCAGCGGGTTTCCCAGTTTCCAAATCCCTTATTTTTCATAATATTAATCCTTGATAAGGAAGAACATATTTTATCCCAAAATTTAAGATATTTTATTCCTAAAATTAAGGGAAGGAATAAGCGAACGCATACATAAATCGAAGTCTCTTACGAAGTGAGGCATTCGAGTCATGCTCTCTGCTTCTTCTTCTCTAGTTTTTGCTAACCAATCATTGGAAGGTGGCGGCCACTTGCGTAGTCGGATCACGCTCTGGGGTTCACGTGGCGAGTGATGCTCGAGGAAGGTTTCGACGATCAAGGTTGCAACAATCGGCGCCGTGCGTGGAAGCGAGCGAAGAGTCTCGTCTATAGGATTCACCGAGACTTGGCTCAGTGAGTTGTCTAGTAGTCCTTCATCACCTAGACCTTTCATGATTACACTTTACATTTGAATCGTCTAAAGAGCGTCATGATATCAAGCATTCGATATTAAACCAATCACCAGAAGATCAATTCCTCCATTGGCGTCAGGACATGGAGAGGAAATAGGAGGAGTAAGCAAGACAGATGAAGGAGCTACAAGGCCAAGTCGAACGCTTGCAGCGGGAGAATGACCAGTTGTGGGCCCAAATAGAGAAAAGTCACGATCTTGGAAAAGATGTATGAGATAGCGGTTGAGTTGCGCATCCAACCGCCCCCAATAAAGGGAAGGAGCCCATTGTCTCTGACGATGTCGATACCCTAGCAAATGATGAGTTGTCCTCGGGTAGTTCCCCATCTTTGAGTCTCTCACTTGCAAATGATGTATAAGGGAGCACAAAGACTAAATCGTGCAAGTGGCCTTCACATCACCATGCCTTCAGTGATGCCGTTAGTGGGGCATCCTGAGCAAGGAAGAAGGCATGTGGGACCTTGAGAACCGGCCCGATTCGAGCCCTTTGGAATCGTCATTATTGCTTCCGGAAGGTATGATGCCACGGGTATTGCACGGGGCTGACCTTTGAGTGCGGGCGACGTTAATATGCCGCCTACGGCCTTGATTCGCCGGACCCAGATGACATGCTCTCGCCGCTTGGGCAACATATTCTTGATTATGGGCCTCTTCGTGGGTTTGTCATACCAGCTTTCGCCACGTTTGTTGGCTCTGCTAACCCTTACAATCATATGCTCCACTATAACCAAGCGATGATACTAAAAGCTTGCAACGACCGGCTATTGTGCAAAGTATTCCCGACTAGCTTGAGGGGGCCTGCGTTAGCTTGGTTTCACAAGCTCCCACGCAACTCAATAAACTCGTTCAATGAACCATGGGCAGCATTCGTATCGTAGTATCTTTGTTCGGTGCGACAAAAGATGAACATCAGCTCCTTACAAACATTCTCGGCGAGGAAGCGAGTGGTCGAGGGCTTCATAAGGAGGTTGAACCCAAGCTAGATCTAGGATATAGTCTTATGGCATGGATCTACGATCCTCCGAAACATTAAGGAAGCTTGGGCCATCTACTCCTTCTTCGGACACTATCTTTAGACCCATGATGACCTTTGGAAGAATTATACGGGTGGTGATAGGTACTCAATCTTTGGAGGACAATGTCGTCTGCAGCAACCCGGTATCATGATTTAAACTGGCCCCAGAGGCGAGAAATAGAAGCCTAGGAAGAAGCCATACGAATCAGGGAAAATTCGAGAATAGAGACCAAGCGATCTTGTAATGATCCTGAAAAAAAGAGCTCCTGCAATTCACCCCCTTGAACATCAATTGAGGCTACCCGTGGCCATGACTTGCCCGAAGTTTAAATGGCCTACAGATCAGACGGATCCCTCGAAATAAATCCTTGCTATTGCGATTATCATAGAGATCATGGGCATAGAGGCAGAAGCGGGTGTCGAAACTAAAAGTTCTTGGTGGATGATGAGCTTAAAAGTCATCTATTTTTAGTCCATTTTTCAGTTAATTTTAATATAAAAAAGGGAATAATTAAGATGCAAAAATATGAAGAAACTCACCAAATTTGTTAATTGCGAAGTATAAAAAGAAAGAAAATGCGTGAAAAATACGATGTGGCCCGGGAGTAAAAATGCGAGAAAATAGTGAGCGGAAGTAGCTTAAATGGCGAGAACTAATGTTGCAACTTTTGGGGATTTGAATTCGATTCTGAGGTCGCGACATCGGGAAAATTGAAGGAGGAGATTTGATGCGGTCGCGGCGGGATCTAGATAGGCAGGCGAGAGTTGAGGCGGCGCAGAAGTGATGTCGCGGCGACGCTAGTAATGTCGCGACAAGTTTGATGTCGCGACAAGGGATCGAGGTGCGACATGGGACTGCTTTCGATTGAAAATTTGTAAAGAAATGGTATTTATCTTCTACGTGAGATTGATGTCGCGACGCCGGGAACCCACCGATTGAAACCTCCGAGAGACAAAGGCGATGTCCGGAGCATGAAATCCGATGCCGGCGACACTCGAGCGACCGGTTCAAAGTTGCGAACCATGGCGATCTTGCGACGCAAGAAGATTGATGTCGTGACATCAAGAGCAATCAATGGAAGCTTGTAAGTTACGAGGCGATGTCAGCGACAACAAAACAACGGTTGAAAGATCTGAAGTGGCGACAAGATTGAAGCATCACGATGATCGGAGTTGATATCCACGACAATAGGTTCTTTATTGCGAAATAAGAAAACTCGGTGAAATTTACAAAATAGAAAGCATTGTCGCGACCACCCAGTTGATGTCGCGACATCGCGAAACCATTGAAACGCAACGGATCAGCAGGCGATGTCGCGAGGAAGAGATTGATGTCGTGACTGCGAAAACGGGATGAGATGTTGCGAAGACTTGGTGGTCAGCGTGACATAATGATATCGCGACGACATAATGATGTCAGCGACGTCATGAACCAATTGAAACCTGCGAAAGCACCGGTGAGAATTAAATAGCGTGAGATCAGTCCGCGACATCGGAAATCATCAGGTTGAAACTGCGGGGGCAGAAGTGATAACCATGGCGTGAGATTGATGTCGCGACGTCGAGGAACGCAATTGAAGGCTACGAAGATTAAGGCGATAGCCATGGCGTGAGATCCCCAGTGTGCGACCATGGATGATAACCGGCGACAAGGATGAAGTCAGCGACACGAACATTAACATGGGCGACCGCCAGAAATCGCAGCGCATTGGATTGAATGACCCGAGGCTCTATAAATGCGACTACATTTCATGGAGTAGCTTAGCGACCACAGGCAGTGCGGGCCGTGAAATCATTTTCTTTAATTTTAGTTTTCTTTTCTTTCTTTTTCTTTTCTTCCAATGTTGGTAGATTAAAGATTGGTCGATTGTCGTTTTTGTTTTGTTTTGTTTTGGAATTGGATGTTGTAACTATGACGGCGAATGTGAGTCAGTTCTTCAGTGCACAGAATCTTTGAAGTTCGGACAATTTAGATTCAATTTTGATTCCATTCAGTTGTTCTTGTGATCGGAGGTCTTTGTTGGGTGTAGTCGAGTGGTGGGACTCCGGCTTCCATTAGTGATCTGCAGTGAAATTATCTTATAGTAGTTCAGCGTCTTGAATTTAGTTTATGAATTTACTTCTAGTGTTGGGTTTCTTGTTTCGATCAGAACTCTCCCAGTTCTTATACTGATTATAGATTTATCTCCTTGCTGATTTGAGAGGCCCTCACAGTGTTTCTGAAGAAGGCGGAGTCCTAAGAGTTATGAGCAAATTGCTTGAAGGTATATTAACACCTTTGTTGAGATCTAATGAGCTTTGCAAAGTTTACTTCGATAAATCTCTTCTCACTTGAAATCAGAAAGAAAGAGTTCGAATGAGTTATCAATTAAACAAGCGAGAGAGTTCACCTCGGTCGAGATAGTGAGGTAGATCTGTGTTAGGCGAGATCTAATCGAGGAAAGGATGATCTATTCTAATTTTGAAGAGCATCTGGAAGTTGTATACGCTTAGCGTAGATGGCAGGAGCTGGGGTTCTGATCCATAAAATGGGTATGAAGTATTGCGAAAGAAAAATACCCCGGATTAAAGAGTCACTTTTAAAGTAGTTATCTCATTCCACTGTCTTGAAAGAATCGGGAAAAATTAGATAATGATGTGGAGAGTGGAGAGATCGGCTTTCTTGCTAAAGCGCCTTGGGCGGATTTTGTCCCGATATTCAGAAGTTTTATCGAGTATTAACTACGAATTGATGCTTCACAATGCATTAATACTTGATGTGTCCTCACGAGAAAGATAATTATTTAGATTTGGAATTGTTTTCTTAACCATTCTTTATTCTTTATTCTTTATATTCCAGTTTATGTGATTGCTCATTGCTTTTGCTATTAAGTATAATTTCGGCTTAAACTAGATTCAATATCATTTTATAGTCGAATAGTATGGGCTTGAGTAGTCGAGTAGTTGATCTAGAATTCTTGAGATCTACATGGGATCGATATACGGACTTCAATCCAATTTATTGCCAATAAACTGTGCACTTGCGATATATTAAGTACAAAGCAAATGTGAAAATGATTTATTAAGGCGGTGTTTGGTCTCCCGACAAGTTTTTATGGGCGCCGTTCTTGGCGGATAGATAATAGTCCTTGGTAATAACGTCGTAGAATTTGTATGTGTCTTTGGTCTATTAGCGGTGGAAAGGCGTCATGGCGGGACACCTCAAAGGTATGTCGGATGACCACGGGGTGGGGCTCGGGGCAAGCTGCGAGACGGAATCCGCGGCAAGCGCGGCGGTCTCGTTGGTCGGACCCACCATAAATTATATCTTGGGTTGCCCATACGAGATCGTATCGGTCAGCGCCCAGTGAAGGAGGCTCTTGAGAGCGCCACCGATTAAGAGCACAGGTAAATGCTATTATCCGCGAAGGCATACATGAAGAAACCTAGCCAATAGATGGCACCATATCATTTCCTTATGTCGGCGGGTCGGATTATTGCCTATGATCGTGATCTTACCTTTGTGATAACGGTTTTGATGTCGCGAAGATGTTGTGGAGGAATCACAGCGGTCACGGCGGACATTTGCGGCCTCTTGCCTTGGCGGATGAAGCTTTTCTTAAGTGTAGTGAACTTAGTGGCGAATCCTCTCATTTTAATGGTGCATCTGTAACTGCAGGAGATGTCGCTCCTGTAAGCGGGCGGTCACTTTCGGCAAGTTTTGTTCTCAATCGTCGAAGACTTAGGGCGCCTATAGTGCGTAGGCGAACTGCATTGCGCTTCGATGAAAATTATCCTTCAACCTACCACCTTTCGGTCGGTTATTTATTGCGTTAGGTAGGTTGACCTTTCGCCAGTCGATTGGCTACGACAATATTATCAACTATCTGCACAGGAACATAAAGGGGAGAAAAAGCTTTAAAAGGCATCCCCTTGAAGATCAAACCTCCGCGTAGCAATCACAGTTCACCGCCCAAATCAGGGCAGAAAAGACAGATCCACTGGTTGTGGATCCTCTGGAAAAAAGAAACGTTGGACAGGCTAGAAAAGTTCACTTATGCTAATTCTCTGTCGATGAAGAAATAGGCCCGATTACGACTTATCTTTCTTGAATAACATAGATATATTCGATGCAGGCCACTTAGATATGGTCGGGATTAACTTGACGGTGGCCTCTCATAGACTAAATATTATCCCACGGCTAGTAGGTAAGGCCGAAAGTGAGGTGTTTCAAATGGATCGCCATCAAATCATTCGAGATGAGTAAACAGCTTACTAGAGCGGAGTCTTATCAAAAAAGTGAAGTACCTCGAATGGCTAGCAGACGTGGTGGTGGTTCCAAAGAAAGGATGAAAGTGGGGAGTATGTGTAGATTACATTGACCTCAATGAGGCATGCCCAAAAAATAGCTTCCCCTTTCCACGTATAGACCAAATTGTTGATGTCGCATCCAGGCACGGAATATTATCGTTTCTGGACTCTTTCTTTAGGTATCATCATATTGTACACTTTGACATAGAACGACCTTCATTACACACCTCCGCCCGATTATATTGTTACAATGTGATGCCTTTTGGCTTGAAAAATGTCAAGGCAACTTATCGGAAGGTTGAGTGACTAAGATTCCAGAGCCATTGTTAGAAAAGCAGAAAATATGGAAGGTCTATATTGATGATATGCTTGTGAAATCGAAAAGCGCTTGACTACGCAAGCATCTACAAGAAGCGCTTTTGAAATTTGTGCGAAGGTCGACATGAAACCCTTTGAAATGTGGGTTTAGAGTCAGTTCGGGCAAGTTTTTAGGCTTTATGGTGACCTAGAGAGTGAGAGAGGCCAATCCTATTCAACTCAAAGCTATAATGGACTCTCAGGCTCCTACCTCTAGAAAAGGAGTATAACGGCCCGACTAGTAGGTTGGTAGCTCGGCGGTTCATATCCCGTTCCTGGCAGATTAAAAGCCATTTTTTATCACTCTGCAGGGAGCTAAAAGAGTAGATTTGGAATGAGGGAATGACCTAGCTTTTGCGAAGATCAAACAATATCTTACCAAACCACCAATTCTGGCTATCCTAGGGGCAGGCGATACACTCTATCTTTACCTAGCGGTGTCAGAAGCCTCAGTAAGTGCAGCTTTATTAAAGGAAGACGAAAACGGAAAGCAAAGATCAATATTCTTCGTAAGAAAATCTCTATCTGAAGCAGAAACTCGGTATACTTTTCTTGAACAAACTGACAGTCATCCAGGTGTTAAGCTACGACTAAACCGCCCTTTCTTCCCGAGGCACACCTTATCAAATCGTCTTTGGCAATCTCCTTTGCAAGCACTATACCTGGCTTGATCATATTAGGATGGATGGTCCGGTGGGCGATTGAACTAAGTGAATTTGGTATTAAGTATAAACCTTGCTTGACATTGAAGGGACTTATATTGGCAGATTTTGTAGCATAACTACCCTAACCAAATGTGGACCAGTGTGACGTTGGCTAGTGGATCCTTAATGTGGATGGCTTCTCGCGAACGGGGCTGGAGATCGAAGCACAGCTTAAGGCCAAACTAGGGAAAGGATAGAACAAGCCATACGGCTAGACTTCCTCGCATCTAACAATGAGACTAAATATGAAGCAATCCTAACCGGAATTGACCTTGCAAAGTCTGTATCCTCAGAAAAACTCATCATACGCAGTGACTCTCAACTGGTAGTGGGATAGGTAAATGGAGAATACATGGCGCAGACGGAACGTGATCAGGACAGATCACGGTTAACAACGATTAGAGAATTTTGAAGGCTTGGAAGCTTGAGCATATCCCGAGGGATTCGAATGAAAATGCAGATGAGCTGGCAGCAGTAGTTGCATCCCTCTGATATAGAAGTATGATATTCCTTCATGCATCTCAATCGGCATCATCAATTACTACCAACCAAGTAAATGAAATAGATGAAGCCTATTCTTCTTGGATGACTCTAATAGTGCGCTATTTGAGCTCAGGAGAATTGCCAGATAGTAGGATTGAAGCCCACAAGATTTAGGTCCAGGCGGCTAGATTTTCCCTTGTGAATGGACAATTATATAAACGAGTCTCCTAGGCAATTCGTATCTCAGTGTCTCACGATCGAGTGGAGTATGTAGTGGTAGAACTCCATGGAATATCACGGAAACCATCAGTGCAGCCCCGAACTTTGGCTCCACGGGGCCCACTCATAAGATTAAATTTAACGAGGTTCGGGGTATAAATACTTGCGTCCAGGGGTGCGATGAGCAAACTTCCACTAATCAAAGAGAATTATAAACTTAGGACCCGCAGTAAATTTCCTAGAAATTAGTCAAAAGTCAATACCTAAGCAATTGGACAATACTACAAATACCCTAAAGTGAATGGGGAGAGGTGTACTTAATACAAAGAGGAAAGACCTTTTTATAGGCTAAAGGGGAGAATCAAAACCCACATATAACTGATGTGGGATTGCATAGAGACAAAATATAACAAATCTCCACCTTGACGAATAAGTCAATCCCATCTCGAAACTTCTCTTTGACAAAAGATGCAACGCCTCCAAATGCGCTCAACGACACAATCAAACTTTCACAACGTTGATTAAGTCCAAACAATAATTGAACTTGATCATTGTCACCACCTTAGTCAACAAATCTGCAGGATTCTTGACAGTCTCAATCTTCTGAAGTGAGATTCGTCCTTCACTAATAATCTCTCGCTGATAGTGAACATCAATATGCTTTGTAGACTTCCAACTTCCTGGTCCTCCTAAAAGAGTAAACACATAACTTTGTTGTCGATTAAACATCTAAGTCACCAACACAATCTAAATCAACAAAGTCAATAGCATGCTGATCACATGTATCATCTCCCTCAAAGACTAAACCAACATCTACTATTTTCAATAAGTACCGTAGAACTCATTTCAGTGCCTACCAATGTCCTTTACTAAGATCATGCCTAATCCTGCTCACTATTCCAACTGCAGGCCCCAAACATCTATGCCACATACTAGTAATCTATGAATCTTCACCACTACCATAAACTGTGGCCACTGCTCCAATCACTATACTACCATTATAGTATTACAAGTTATTTCTTCTTATGCCCTTCATAACCAAAAGAAAGTCTGAAATTACATTTAGAACTTCATCTCGAATACTCACGACAAGGCCTTTAGCCTCTAGGGTCCTTAAAGAGATGAGATTCTTTTTCAACTTTAGTACATACCGAACATCTGTCAAAACTCTAATTGATCCCATGTGATTATATTGGATTGAACCCGTCCCGGTGGTATAGCTAACATCACCTGCTCATATAAGCAGCCCACCATCAACTTCTTGAACTTGAGAAGAACCACTCCTTATGTAGACACATATGAAAGGTATAACCCGAATCCAAAATCCATTCATCAAATCCAGCAATAGTTTGATGACTAACCAAACATAACTCAGAATCACTAAAGTCACCCCATGCTCAATGACACACACATTAGTTCAGGAGCAGATTTCAACTATCAATAGTTCAGGAGTAGATTTCTAATGTGGAAGATCGGGCTACGCCACAACCACAAAGTATACTTATAGCATAGCCAAACTAATTTCAATATCAATAGTTCAAGAAAATTTAAAGTGTGGAAGATAAGACTCTTTGCCTTGCAACCACAAAGTATACTTATAACTTCACTTAAACTAATTTCAACTATCAATAGTTCAAGAGAAAATTTCTGATGTGGAAGATCGGGGGCTATGCATGACCACAAAAACTATGCGATAAAAAACACAAAAGCTCACAATTACAACTTGTTGAGCAAATGCACCAAATAATGCAACAAGTGGGATAACTAAAGATAGAAAAGAAAGACAACACACAAAATTTAACGATGTTCAGTATAAATACCTACGTCCTCGGGCGGCAGTGAACAACTTCCACTAATCAAGGAAAGTTACAAACTTAGGGTCACAAATCAATTTCCTAAGAAATTGAGTCAAAAAGTAAATACCCAAACAATTGGGTAATACTACATATACCCTGAAGTGGATGAGGAAGAGGTGCACTTAATAAAAACCATTCTATTTTCTTTTCTTACTGATTTTTGATCCCAAAGATCCAATCTCACGTGATAACAAGGTGTCATCTAAAATGTTACAAGTTGATGGCAATTAAAGAAAAAAATAGAATAATGATGTGAAATATATAGAGCTAATTAGGAGCAATGTTATATTATATCTTATCATTAAGCTTTGCCATCTTTATTTTTCAGTCACCATGACGAAACATTCCAACCAGTAGAGATGTACAGAGAATTGGGTCTCTCTGCCTCCTGGGTGGGTGGGTCTCTGTTACTGGTTAGAAATTGAGAGGCTTGGAAAAAAGCAAGATCTGAAAAACGACCTGCAAGTTTTCTCCAACCAATTTTGTTTGATTTTTCTGAATCTGGACTCTAAAGGTGGGCTTTTCGGATTTCTCATTGGAAGTATTCTGTTCTGCCAGTGTGTATGGCCTATGGGTCAGCAATGGTTAGCATCATATTCAAAAAGTATGACATTTAATTCAACCCATGGGATGCACCAATGCTTGTGAACCATGAGTTTCAAAGAGTTCCATTTATTTCGATTATTTTCCTTCACCTTTTCTTTGGGCTGGAACTTAAAGTACTATACAACTAATAAGAAAAATGATTTTTTATGTTTGATTTCGCTATAAATATAATAAAATTTTTCAAAATTTTATATATTTTAAATTTCTTAATTCCTTGAAATATATAAAATAAGTTTAAATTAATTTATTATTATTATTTTTCTTATTTTCTTCCCTTCAATTTTTTCTTTTACTCGAGACTTAAAATACACTACTTTGGCCTTTGTGTTTGGTGAAATCTTAAAGTTGTAGGGGTGCAGCTAACATAAAAATATAAAGTATGAAGGTGGAGGAGAGTTAATGGAAAAGTAGCCTACACCATTTATTGATGTGTTATTAAAGGGAGATTCTTGTGCCAAATTGAAATTAACGTCAGCAACAGCATCCAAAGGTCCTTTAGTTAGCACAATTGCTAATTTCATAGGAGATGATTTGAGCTTCATTGATTCACTAGCAAACTGCACTCGGTTACAAACAATGGTTTTTAGCAACAATTTTCTCAAAGGTCCTTTAGTTAGCACAATTGCTAATTTCTCATGTAAGACCCGAGAAATTCCAATTTCTGGAATAAGGGTAAAATCGTAATTTTGATTACAAAATTATAATTACGGTTAAAAGTCCATAATTAATTCTCTAGATCTCGGATGACGAAACGGATTGCGTTGGAATCGTCTGTGAGAAATCTAGCTAGCACGACTAAAATTTCGATTTCTTTGAGACGGTCGGAGTTGGCACGTTTTGACGTCGTTTAGTCTCAAATGCATCGATTCCCCGATCACGTGAAAAGTCACACAACTACGTACTCATGTACCATAAGTGGTATGAGTAGAGAAATGATGAAATTGGACGGCCGAGATAGTGCCGAATATCAAATCTGGGAAAAGAGGGACATAAAGGTTATTAACTAAATCTCAAGTCACTAAATGACGAAATAGCTAATAGTGTCTTCTTCTCCAACTAAAGCAAAGACCAAAAACGTGAAGGGCATTATTTTTGAGGCAGTAGCTTTCTCCTTTCATTTCTAGAGAGAGAGTCTCTTACTTCTCTCTAGAAATACACGCGATCGGACCGTTGGATTTCGACGGACCGAGGAAGGAGAAAACGTTACGCGGAGGCGAAGTCACCAGCGTGGACCCAGTTGCAAGTTTTGACAAACTCAAGAGGTAGGATTTTACCCTTACTTCGCGTTTATTTCCATTTTAGGGTTTTCCATGTTTCGGTTGGTTTGGCTAGGTGAGGGCAGTTGATCGATCCCAAGCTTGGGACCAGAATTGATTTAGTTATTAGTAATGTTGAAACGATTAATTTATTCTGGTATTGAGTGTTTAATTCTAAAAATTATGATTTAAATCATGTATTGATATGAAAAGGCGGGAAGCGAGGCGTATGATCGATCCCAAACATGAGGCGGAGGCATGGAATTTTGAAGAGAAAAAATGGAAGCGTAGTAATTTGCTCACTTGATGTTAGGGGCTGTTTGGGTGTGATCAGTGTTATCTTGTGCATTAAATGATTGCTTGGTATGCATTGGGCAAGGAATGGCGAGTGGATTACTTGGTTCACTAAGTGAGCCGATGTTTTGTGATTTTTAGGAATAATAGCGAGGTTTCACTATTCAGGAATATGTTTAAAATATATTTTCCTTGAAATATGTGTTGGTCGAGTGATTTAAATTAATTACCGTGTATGATCATTAGCCCAAGTGAGCTAACTTTGATGTGCATTAATTAATTTACATGACATGATTGTGTGAATTGGTTATTTGTAAATATATGCATGTTTATATATTTACATGTGAGTCAAACGTATTGGAATTGGCACACATGCATTCCATATGCAACTGGAACATCTGAGGCCCATGGAGTTAGTGCATGAGATGAGTCCTAGAAGGAAAAAGAGTTCGGAGGAGTAGTCTAAAATATTAAATGGTTCGGAGGGTTGTCTAAAAATGTTAATTATCGGATAGCCCAAACTAAATAATATATCCAGGTCGGGCGGCTTGATTGATATATATTCATCGGAGGAGTAGTCCGGCTTCAAATAATATATCAACCGTCAGATGACCCGGTTGATATATTCATCGGAGGGTAGTCCACAGCAATTAATATACTCCTCCCGATCGTCGGGCTGACGATTGATATATATTCATCGGAGGGTTGCCCACTAATAAAATGATAATTCTCATACGAGGCTTAGGCGAGTGTGAGAGAGTCAGTGAGTACTCGGGATCTGAGTTGGTCATGTAGACATTCAAGTAGGATCATGCATTTGCTTGAATGTTTGTTTAAATTGGAACATTGCACTTTGCACTTAGGTGGTGAGTAGCCCCCGTTTGAGGGCGATTCTCCTGCGAGTTTTAGCTCGCTCGTGGTGAGATTGGCACTGCAGTCTGGGGGGAGCGTGCGAGAAACGGCTTTCGTCCTAGAGATTTATTGTGAAGAAAGCTAGGGATGTGGCTTTGGTGGTTGTACATGTCAGTGGAGTCTCCCAATTTTTAATATATGTATTGTTTAGAGTAAATATTAACTCTTGTAACTATTGGGTATATAGTTGGTTTCATAGTTTAGCCGTACATTGAATCTTTGTTTATGGGCCCAAGTGGCCGTGTGGATATATTGTACATACATATTGCATATATTGGGTACATTTGGGACAGGTATATGCGGTATTGTGTTGGGTAGAGCTCCCCGTCTGAAGGGATACGCCGATTTTTGCACGAAGTGGCGTCGGGTAACCCGACATCCACTTGTTTTCCGCGGGTTGACGGGTAGTCAACGGACCCCCGGGTTTTGGGGCGTCACATCTCAACCCAACTTTCAACGATAGTTCTGGGAATCAACCAGATTAATGGAACAATTCCTTCGGGCATAGAGAATCTTGTAAATCTAACATACCTTGACTTGGTTATGAATCACCTCACCGGTAGCATTCCTTCTAACATTGGAAAGCTTCATAAAATGCAAGCATTAGGTTTGCTTGGAAGCAGAACTATACGGAGAATACGTTCTCAATCGGTAACTTAACCTTGTTATTAAATCTTGATCTAAGTAGCAACAACTTGGTGGGGGATGTACCTTCCAGTCTAGCAGCCTGTCAAAATCTAGAATATTTGACTCTTTCTAACAACAGCCTCAATGGTTCAATTCCGAACGATGTTATAGGTCTTTCCTCACTTGTGGTCCTTCAATTAGGTGGCAACACCTTTACTGGTGCGCTGCCATTGGAAGTTGGCCATTTGATTACCTTGTAGAATTAGATGTCTCAGGCAGCCCGGATTATCGAGTGTTCTTCAAACTCTTTGGGTAATTGTGTGGAAATGGGGGTCGCCGACTTGATGGCCAATGCCTTTTGAAGGTAGAGATTCCTACCATTTTGCCAAACTCTTCGGTTTTAGAACCTTGGATCTTTCTCGCAATAAATTTTCTGGCAAGATCCCAATGTTTCTTAGAGGACCTTCCTTTTGACCTATTGAACTTGTCTTTCAATGAGCTTGAAGGAGAAGTACCCTCTGTTGAGCAGTGTCACCATTTTCAATTGAAACAAAAATCTACGTGGAGGCTTCCCCAAGCTTCATCTTCCCACCTGTGTCAATGTCACCTCCTCTTCGGGCAAAAGCGAGCGTCCCTATGCCAAACTACTCATTCCAGTAATCATTGGAACTTTATCCTTGAGTTTGTTGGCCTTGTTTCTTATCATTATCGGTTTGAGGGAGGAAAATGAGAGCCAATGCCTCTTCTACACAATCTTCAATGAGCAATTCACGAGAATTTCATTTGCAGAGCTCCATAAAACTGCGAAGGCTTCTCGGAGTCGATAAGATCGGTGTTGGGGCTACGACTACGTATGAGGAATCCTTGACGAAGATGGACTAGCCATTGCGGTAAGAGTGTTGATCTTCCCAAAGGGAGCTTCCAAGAGCTTTATGTCGAATGCAAGGCCTTGAAAAAATCCGGCGTAGGAACCTCGATCAAAGTCTTGAGTGCTTGTTCTAGCTTAGACTTGGAATGTAATTTTTAGGCTGGGTGTTTGAATTTATGCAAGGGAATTTGGACGGATGGTTATCAACGATAGTGGATGAATCCCCAGCACTCTTCTACAAAGACTGAATATCGCTATTGACGTTGCTTTTGCACTAGAGTATCTTCACACTCAATGTGATGTCATTATAGTTCATAATGACCTTAAGCCCAACAATGCTCTTCTTGACGATGATATGACGGGCCATATCAGTGATTTTGGTATTTCAAAGATCACTTATGTCATTTGTAGCACTACGATTGCTACAAATGCGCCTGAACAAAAATAAGCTCAACTACAATATAGAGAAAAGGATCCATGAAGTACATTGCTCAGAACAATTTCAGCTATAAGTAATAACATATCTCTATTCATTTCGTTCAGTACTATTTTCTATGGATATAAATAAATTCCATTTTTTTACTTGTACTGTAATAATTATTATGCGAATATAATGCATGCGTCATGTGTCATTGGAAGGAGATATGTATAGTTATGGAATCCTTTTGCTGGAGATGTTTACTGGAAGAAGACGAACTGATAGCGAGTTCCAAGAAGGTCATACTCTTCATAACTATGTAAAACGTCTTTGCCTGAGCAAGTCATGAAGGTAATAGACCAGACTTTTCTTTTAGAGTTAGATGAAAGTGGTAAAAGGAGGGAATGCGTCAATGCAGTATTGGAAATTGGTATCATATGTTCCATGGAATCACCAAAAGACTGAATGGAGATACATGGCGACCCCTGAGAATGCGGCTCGATCGAGAACCTCTTCGTAAGGAGCGGACCCTTTAGAGGAATGTAGGAGAGTCTGATGGAAGAACGCGCCATTGCATATCTAGCAATGGAAAAAGTTTTTGTTCATCCCTTTTTGTTCTTCATTTTTCATTTTTCTGTGGTCTATTATCATGAAGTTTCATTTCCTCGCTAAACCAAATCCAAGTGCCACGTTTGCTTCTGTTGCGTGCACTTAAGATCGAAAGATTGTCATTCAGTTTTCAAGGTTAAATAAATTTCTTGGCATAAATTTAGATTATGTGATTGATGAATGACAAAGAATATGGATCTCTTGGAATAGCATGTGAGCCAACACACTCTCATGAACTTAGACCATCAAATTTGGGATGTCCAAATCAAGTTGAGAGCGGGAGGCCCAGTTAAGGGAACTTGGGAATTTCTTGTTACATGGAAAAATAAGGAGTTCATTTTCCAAGTCCAATATCCATAGGATTAGGATTGCTATTTAATTTGGTTAGCTATAGGTATGCTAAATAATTGGCAGCTCTTTTACTAAATTTCAGTTAATTGTTAGTATTATCCATCATAGTGTTAAAAAAATTCCTGCTATGTATTTTCAGAGCTGGGGAGTGATTCAATTACCTTATGCTCCTTAACCTAAAGAGAATTTTAATTACTCTATTATTGATCTAACAAGAAGAGATAGAGTTCAGATACAGGTAACTTCTGGTAATTATTACTTTGTTTTTTCACTTTTCCCATATTTCTATGGATTCCTGATTATATGCCCATATTCCTGATTAAAACGGAAGCTTTATCCCACCACATTCTCTCGATTAAAGGCAGTTTTATTGGTTCTTTAAATTTCATTGACTCTTAGAGGCTTATGAGCTCCTGAACTTATCCATAGCTTTCAGCATTTTAAAAATATAATTCTTATAAATAATGTTTTTTTCTTCAATCCTGCAGTAATTATTATTATTATTATTTTGAATGGTTTTTAAAGATAAATGAATACAATTGACATATGCTAGGATGCTTTTGGGATAGTTTTCGAACCCAAAAAACAGAATTCTATCAGAAAACAGTACTCCAAACCATACTCTTAGCCTTCAGGAATTTAATTAGCCAAGCTTTCTCGCTTTGTGAAAGAATCTAGATAAGAATTGATTCAAAGAGAGTTAAGCACTCCTCCATTTCTACATCTATGTCAATGGTCAAATTGGTTAAAGTGAGCTCTTATTGGGGTATTTGGACCCACACCCAACCAACCCATAACAACCAAGAACCGCGGTCATTCATAGACCGCGGTTATAAACCATCCCTATGGCCAGGGTCAACCACAAACCACGGCTATAAACCTTCCCTATGACCGGTGTCAACCAAGAACCGCAACTATAAACCATCCCTATGGCCGGATCAACCAAGAACCGTGGCTATAAACCATCCCTATGGCCGGGGTCAACCAAGAACCGTGGCTATAAACTATGCTTAATTGTTGAGCAATTGAAGAGCCTATAGCTGTGGTTTATGATTGGGCTGTGTCTATAGGATTTCTCCACACCACCTATAGTCATGTCATGCCATGCCGTAGTTGCCTTCATCCATTTATAACTGCATTATATACCACTTTTAGTCAGGGTCAGTGACCGCGGCTAAAGGATTTCTTCCTTGTAGTGAAACCAGAAAGACTTGGCATTTGAAGTGCATGTTTCCCACATTAACTATGGAGAGCCACAAAGTTTTAGAACCCATTATCAAGTCAAACCCAGTCTACACGGTTCATGAACATAAAGTCAAGTCATCTTGAATTGTGAAATAAACCAACTTCACTTTTTGTATAGATAACAATTGTACTTAATAATTAATGTTCTACGTTCGTAGGAAACATATATATAAGAGGCTTCTGAAATTAACGATCCAGTGGAGTATGAAGGCCTTATGGCGTCCCGTCTTTCTTTTTGCTGTACACGGTTGTGTTGTATATCCATCTATGGTGTCCCGTCATTGCCTAGTTGTAGCATGCTGCAGCAAAATGAAATAGATCGATTTCCGGTGATTGCTTTCAAGACTGGAATCAGCCCGGATCCACGGGATGCTGGTTCTTGGAGATAGCCTCTCCACTTTTGCCGGTGGTCAGTGTGTATTACAGTCGCCGACGTAATCAAATAAATTTGATTTACAGTTTTTTTTTTAAAACGAGTACATAAATAAGAATTAATAGAAAATTGCTAATACGTGTTATTCATATTTTCGTTTCATGATGAGATTAATTTATCTCGTGTAAATTTTTTTTAAAGAAATAATATATCTTATCACTTGCCTTATATCGTGTTTGGTTGGACATGTAATTAAACATATTCTTCTTTTTTTTTTTTTAAAAGAAAATTAAACATATTTTATATTTGATTGACTTGAATATAACAAGAGATGAGATGAGACAGAAAAATTAGACATTATATCTCATTTCATGTTTAGTTAATAATAGGATAAGATAAAGCTTCATGTCCTAATACGAACAAATCACGTATTTATCAAACAAAAAAATTACAAAAATACCATATATTGCCCCAAATTTGGGGGTAGAGAAATAAGGCGAGGCCCAATGTGTGGAGAGGTATCAGTATCATATAGGCAACGGGTATTATCGAAAAATTAATGAGCTAGAGCTACCCTGCATGACAGGAGCAACACACTATTCTTGAGGGAGAAGTTGATGGGGGAGTCTCCTTGTTATGGCATGTGGCTCATTTTGAGAGTAAAGGGTAAATCTAGGAGACTTCGGGTATATCCTCTTTGTTAGAGGTATTTTTATAATTTGGTAATATCTAGGATTATATATTTTACGTATTTCAAGAGGTAAAAATTGGGGGGTTTATTAAAGAAGAGTGGTGATTAGTGATTACTTATGAATATTGTCTATTTATTCAAAAATGTGAACTATACGAGAAATTGATGTCTATAATCATCTCTGGAAAATTGGTTGCAAAATCACATGGTACTCGAGAAATAATACGTTTGTGAAGGTTGTCAAGGGTAAAATTATATGCATATAACAAAGAAGAAAATAGTAATTATAAAAACAAAAATAAATAAAAAAAAGATTTAAAAAAAAAAAAAGCTTTTACACTAAGTGAGTCCATTTTGTGACTTAAATCTGATTGTGCTAAGTAGTTTTCATTAATTAGAGGTTATTTATAGAGAATACCCATCAAAATATATATATATATATATATATATATATATAAACCCTTCTTGAGGAAATACCACGAGGCAAGGAGAAAGCTTCATAGTGAATTTGAGAAATTATAGAATATAGCGGAATAGAGAAAAAATCTGAATGTGTTCATATTACGAAAATACTTGAGCAGAAAGGTTTATATTGCAAGGGTAAGCCCTTTTGCTACCACAACAAATCCTATTTTTTTTAACTTTTTCCTTACAAAAAGTCGCGCGCGGGCATGGTCGAGTAAACCCCTGAAAACCAAAATTTGGGTCACAAATCTATCTATCTATATATATATATATATATAACCATATCTTTTAATTGAGTTCTTAAACTTTAATTCTCTCACACATATGTTTATAATAATCACGCTTTGATATTTGATAATGTGAAAGTTAATATATATGAAATAATTAATCGTATCACCAAGAACATCTTGACAATTTCTCCTGAAACAAAGTGTTCTCTCTATTAAACATGCATATGAGACCTATACATTGTACAATTTTACGTATTTATGCTCATTCGACTAAAAAACATTAATCTGGCTTTGCGTCAATATCATTTATTATCATAGAATAGGAAAGCGCTCTCATGATACCCGATGAAGCAATGGCAGTGCCAACTCTCTCGTTACTGAAGCCATGTAATAATGATGTCACTAAATGATATCAACTGTATTGATATACTGTGACTCTTTGCAATAAGCAGCCGGTCCATTGGCAATAGTGGGTGATCGTTCCACCGATTTATTTGAAGGCCATCAGTGTAGTCGATGTGTTGAATTTTCCGTAAGCTTCCCTGACTCGTTTATTTGGTTGGCAACTGATGACTAAGAATAGGAATAGGAATATATACAATTCTCTAAGTGTTAGGACATATATATATATATATATATATATATATATATATATATATATATATATATATATATATATATATATATATATATATATATATATATGTGTGTGTGTGTGTGTTGTGTGTGTGTGTGTGTGTGTGTGTTCATAAATTTTTTTCTTTTATTTAATGATTTAAGTTTTTTTAGCTAATTAAATGGTTTAGTTAGGAAGTCATTTTGTATGTAAAAATTCTCTGAATGCGAGTGAACATACTCGAAACCAAAGAGAGACTTGGCATATGAAGTGCATGTGTCCCACATTAGTTATGAAGCCGATCTTTGAACCCATTATCAAGTTGAACCCAGTCTACACGGTTCCTGCATGTACATAAAGTCAAGTCATCTTATTAAATTGTGAAATAAACCAGCAAAAGTAGTAATCACTTTCTGTACAAATAAGAAATGAACATAATGTTCATTTCATAGCTCTAATCTATATATGTTCACTGGAAAAGTAGGAGGGCTTCTGAAATTAATTAATCTAGTGGAACATGAAGGCTTTTATCTCCTCCTTTGTGCTATACACAATATTCCTGTTGTTGTTGTGCATCCATCTATGGCATCCCATCACTACCAATAACATGCAGCAAAATGAAACAAATCGACTTGCGTTGATTGCTTTCAAGGATGGAATCACCCATGATCCACTTGGGATGCTCAGTTCTTGGAATGACTCACTCCACTTTTGCCGTGAAGTCGGGTGTGCGTGCGATCGCTGCATGTCCATAGAGTCACTAATTAATCTATTGACAGCAGCAACAACTTGATGGGAGAAATACCTTCCCGATCTAGCGGCATGCGAAACCTAGTACGGTGCATGCAATGCAACATGACCTCAATGGTCAGGTCCACCAAGAAGTTATGGGCCTTTCCTCGCTTGTGATTCTTCGATTAGGTGGCAACAACATTACAGGTTCGTTGCCATTAGAAGTTGGCCATTTGCTTAACCTTGAAGTATTAGTTGTTTCTGAAAGCAGATCAAGTAATCTTCCAAACACTTTGCGTAACTGTGTGAAAATTTTGGAGGTATGATTAAATTGTCTTCTTCTCCTTCCAACATCCCAATCACAATTTTCATGGAAGGGCGATCTATCGGATACCATTGAATACACCCAAGCCCTATGATGCTTAATTTCTTTGCTATTTTAATATCATTTTCTTCCTCAATTCGAATGCGTACCTCGTACTCTTGATCTAGATGATTATAGAGCCACTCTGGGAAATATACTTCACTATTATTTTCCACTCTGACATCAATATTCTTTCTTCCCCCAACCATTTCAATTAATAACATACCAAAACTATAAACATCTGACATAAAAACACATTTGCAAATTTCTAGATAACATTTCGGGTGCAATGTAGCCCATGGTCCCCCTTGCTGCTGTCATAGATACCGCACTTTGCTCCTTAGAGCATAATTTGGCTATACCAAAATCAGAGATCTTTGGATTAAAGTTATGATCAAGCAAAATATTATGAGGCTTGATGTAACACCCCAAAATATATCATAACAGTTTTATAACATGTTTAGGGTATAAAATAAGTTAAAATTGTATTCGTTCGAAAAAAATGACATTTTTATGAAAAATGGCAAAACGGTAATTTTGTCGTTTTGGAAAATTTTGGAAAATTTCTAGATCTCGGATGACGAAAAGGACATCACCGTTGGAATCGTATTATGAAATCTAGCTATCTTGTCGAATTTCGTCGGTCAGGGAACCGGTCGAATTTTCGCGAATTTAAATTAGCAGTGTCGGGTGAACCCCAGCAGGATTTTAGAAAAATCTCAAAAATTGACAATATTTAAGAATGTCTATTTAAGATTATAGAAACTTGAATGAGGAAAAATCAATTGTTTCGAAAGGTTAAACAGGGCCAAGAGATGGACAATATATATATATATATATATATATATATATATATATATATATATATATATATATATATATATATATATATATATATATATATATATATATATATATAATAAGAGTGAGGCTTGAATTTTGGAAGCGTCGAGAGAGAGATAAAATTTATTTTATTTTATTTTCTTCTCTTCTCTTTTTGATATATGGAGTTTCGGCCCGGAAGTCGGAGTCGTCGGGCGAAGCAGTTCATATACTCGGCGAGAGACTCACAGTGAGTACCAAAAACACGGGATTTCGCCGAGAATTCAAGTAAGAAGTTCGGAAAATCCTAAGTTTCGATATTTTCTCAGATCTATGGCGTTCGACGGTAGGCCCGAGTGGACGAGGTCAAGTTGATCCACGTCGCTGAAACTCGGCGTGGGTACCAAAATCTTTGAGTTTCGTCAAACTCCATGAGGTAAGCAATTTTCCCTACTTGAAATAAAAAGCCATGTAATGGCATAGGTTGTTTTCGGGGCCGGAATAGGCCTTGTGATTTAGTCCCAAGATTTTGGGACTAAATATTAAATTTATTAGGCAGATACGAGCAGTCTGACTATCATTGAAGGAATATAAATTAGATAAAAATTAAGAATATATGAATATATGATATGACATGAATAGATGAATGATATGAATATAGGAATATATGATAGAAATAAATGAGATTAGGAAGTATACGATTAGACAACACATGCTAGAAATGCACAAATGATAGGAAAATAGTTACATGTATGGAAAGTATGGAATTAGTATGGTTTTGGGGTGCTTTTAGGAGTGATTGCCCAGGATGGTTTTTATCTTTAGTGTTTTTTGGCATGTTTGAAGATTAAGTGTTTGTGGCATGTTTTGTGGCCTCAATTGGGAGGATGTGTGGCTAGTGGACAAGGGCTGTCGGGATGGTTTCGAGGTCGAAAGAGTGGCGTGTCTAGGGTACAGCAAGGAGCTCTGGCACGCGGTGCGTGGAAGCCACGCTATTGCGTAGGCCCCAGGTGCATCCTGGATGAAGCGATTGCGTGGGTTTCACGCAATTCAGTAATCCACTCACAATGTCAAGCCCAGCCAGGACGGTCCTGCTCCTTCGTCCGAACTCCGTTTTGGGTGTTCTTGGACTCTATGAAAATCCGTTTGAGTCTAGAATCCATCCATATATAGCTTGATACAATATTGAGCTTATAGTACATCCGAAAATGACAAGGCGGTGTTTGCTCTTTGTAACATAGTCTTCTTGAGTTCTTGATTTTCTTCCACGACTTGCAACATAACTCCTTCGTTAGGACTCCGTTATGGGTATTCTTGGATTCTATGAAAACATCATTGAGTCTAGAATCTAACCATATGCTATTTAATGGCATTTGGTGCCCACATCTTGTCTGAAAATTGAATTGTTGTACCAAGTGTACCAATCGCTTGGTTAAAGTTTATTGGAATACATGGTAAGAAAGGATGTAGATATGAACAAGAAATAGCAATATATGTAGATTTGATATGTAGAGTATAGATAAGAAAAGTACCTCTGGTATCAAAGGAAGAGTCTACATTACGCCTCCTACGAGAGATAGAATGATACGATAAAGTACAAGAAAAACGTACAAGTATAGGAATGTATAGGGATATGTCATAAGATATGATAGTCTGATAAAGTACATGAAGATATAAGTTAACAAGATATAAGATGTTACAAGTAGATGACATGATATGAACATAAGAGTATAAGATATGAATATACGTATTGTAGAAATGTAAGACATGTCTGAAGCTAAGAAATGTGAGAGGTATTCTGGTGAAATAAATAATAGTGTATATCTCATCAGAATACATGATAACAATAGTTATTAATGTAGATGAGATATGTACAGAAAATGTAATAACATGGATTGTCTGCTTAGTTATTCATCAACTCGGTAGTGTGTTTTCAAGAACAAAAAGCTTTTGTTTTGAAAACTGTATTTTTTTTCTCGCATTTGGCTTAGGCATGTGTGAGGGAGTCGATGAGGACTCGAGACAAGGGATTGGGCATGTAGACATTCAAGTAGGATCATGTATTTGCTTGAGTGTGTTTGTTTACCATGACATGTGCACTTAGGTGGGGAGTAACCCAAGTAGGAGATTATCACTACTGGACTTTGCTCACCCTGTCGAGGGATAATTATTTCAGGTACAGGGAGTGCACGGGAGGACGGTGCTCACTAGAGGCCGCGTTTTAGAAGGAAGCTGGATTGTGGCTTTGGCACTCATTTGTATAACATGTATTAAAACTCTAAATTTTGATATATGTTTTGGTTAAGAGTAATGTAATAACTCTTGAACTATTGTTACATAGTTGATATATATTTTGTGAGTATTAATGCATGGGCCCAAGTGGCCATTTTTACTCGTATGTGGACCTGGAGTGGTCGTTGTACAATGTTGGGACATGTTGTATCTTAGGTAGAGCTCCCCGTATAAAGGAGACTCTACCCGATTTTCGTGAGTGGTGTCGGGTTACCCAACATCCACGAGTATTCTGTGGGTTGACGGGTTGTCAACGAGACACCCTGGGATTGGGGCGTCACATAGATCAAACAAATTTGATTCACTTAAGCCCAAACACTTTGGTCTTCAATGCGGAGTTGTGGTCCCCAGTCGAGCCTAGCAATTCTCCTGCCAGAAGACTTGATTTTTATTCAAGTCTTCACACTTATTTTCTTTGTGATTTCTTCTTCCTTCACCTGTCTTCTTCTTGTTGCTTACTTTTCTATCAAGCCATAAGAGGATCGACACCAATTAAATTTATCACCATTAATTGGTTTTGTCAAAGCATCTGCTAGATTTTCAGTCATATGGATCTTTTGCATATCCACTGTACCTTTTTCCACTGCTTCTCGGTCAAAATGATATTGAATTCCAATATGTTTCATTTTAGAATGAAAGGCTGGATTCCTTGCAATGTGCAAGGCACTATGACTATCACAAAACAAGAAAATCTTCTCTTGTTTGTGCCTGAGCTTTTCCAATATCCTTTGAATCCAAATAGCTTCCTTACAAGCTTGTGTAGTTGTAATGTACTCTACTTCTATTGTAGACAAATCCACGACCGGTTTGAGTTTGAAACCCGACTTGACTCCTCACGCAGGAGTGTAAGCCACATATCGAAGTGGATTTTCTTTTATCGAGTCACCCGGCCAAAATCACGAATCCACATAACCTTTAACAGTGAAATACGATCCTCCATAACATAATGCAACATCTAAGGTTCCTTTGATATACTTCAAAATTCTTTTCACAACCTCCTAATGATCTCTACAAGGATCTGCCATGTATCGCTAACCCTTCGACAACTGCCGGAAATGTACAGTCTTGTCTAGTCATATGAACATTAAACTTCCAACTACTGATGCATATAGTACTCAAGGCATTTCCATCGCTTATGCTTTAGTGCTAGGACTCATACTTGAGGCTAACTTGAAATTAATAGGAAGTGGGGTAGAAATTGGCTTACAATCATTCATATTGAAGCACCTCAAGACTTTCTTTAAATAATTCTTCTATGAAAGCCAAATCTTCCTATTACCTTGGTCTCGGTAAATTTGCATCCCTAGAATCTTATTTGCTGGTCCCAAGTCCTTCATATAGAATTCCCTAGCCAATTATGCCTTCAATCCTTGGACTCGAACTTTGTTGTAGCTTGCTACGACTATATCTCGATCCATGTCTGAAACAAAATAATGGGGTATTGCAGGCCTCTTGAAATATGCAAGAGTTACAATAGCAAATAAGAAGTCTTCATTACCCGACCTCTTGAAATATGCACAAGAATCTGAATCAAGTCTGTTGT
Organism: Tetrastigma voinierianum; assembly: GCA_016808115.1. Taxonomy (NCBI): domain Eukaryota; kingdom Viridiplantae; phylum Streptophyta; class Magnoliopsida; order Vitales; family Vitaceae; genus Tetrastigma; species Tetrastigma voinierianum. The sequence continues at coordinate 212,072 of JAEQBH010005566.1, read as the reverse complement.
AACCAAGGCCCATGATATAGAATCTAAAATCTCTTGTACGACACCTTGGCGTACGTGAGATCGTGCGGTGTTCGATCCTGAAACCAACTTCTCCTTGCCCTTTTCATCAAAACCTTATGGTTGGAGCATATAAATCTCTTCTTCAAGCTCTCTATGAAGAAAATTCTTTTTCACATCTAGCTGCTCTAGATGTAGGTGAAATATAGCACACATTGCCAACATTATCTTGACTGTCGTAAGTCAAACAACAGGAGAAAATATCTCATTGAAGTTAATTCCTTATTTATGAGCATAACCTTTCACTACCAATCTTGCACGATACGCTCCATGATTGTGGCATCAATCTTGATCGCCTTAAACCCATTTGTTTCAATGGCCTTCCTCCTTATGGTGGCAGCAGATCCATGTCTTTAGTTTTACTGGAAGCGATTCCCTCCTACATTGTTGTCATCCATAGAGATTTATCCGGGCTCTTAATAGCCTCATGGAAAGTTAGTGGCTCTTCATCCCCCTATTAATAGTAAACAATATGCAACATTGTTTTGCACAACTATATTTTGAGTGCGAAAATGGTGGCACTTGTCTCGCGGGTTGACCTATGAGCTTGAAGCCTCGGGCTCAGCGGTGCTTCATTTTTAGTGTAGCTTTAGAAGAATCTTTTTTTTCACGATTCTTTTCTAACTGAACAAAAATAGTCTTTGAATCTTTCTTCGTTGTGCTATCATCTCCCGTTTCTTGCAATTTGTCTTCTACAAATATCACATCTTCTTTGGTAACTGACCATATGGGTAATTAGAGGTTCCATAAGCGATACCCCTTAACTCCATCAACATACCCCATGAAGATACACTTTCTGGATTTTGGATCCAACTTTTATCTTTCTTGGTCATTGTACATCACGTACACAGGACTTCCAAATACATATAAGCAAGAGTAATCGATTGGCTTACCAGTCCACATCTCCATTGGTGTCTTCAGATTGATAGTAGTTGATGGAGATCAATTAATCACATAAAAGGCGGTGTTGACTGCTTCTCCCTAAAATGACTTGGCTAGATCAACTGTCTTCAACATTGCTTTTGTTTTTTCCAACAAGGTTCTGTTCATCTGCTCTGCCACTCCATTTTGTTGAGGAGTATATGCCACTGTGAATTGCCTCTTGATACCTTCTTGTTGACAGAAGTTATCAAATTCTTCACTTGTATATTCTCGCCACATTGTCGATCCTCGAACACTTGATCTTCTTTGTAGACTCAAGTTCTACCTTTGCAGATGCTTTGATTGAAAGCATATGCCTTCCTCTTGATGGGGATACACCCTGACATCTCTTGGAGTAATCGTCGATTAAGGATCTGAAAGTATCACGCTCCTCTATGGACTTTATTGGTGCTTGCCAAACATCAGAGTGAATTAATTCTAGAATTGTTGCACTTATAGAATCGGATGTACCAAACTTTAATCTTTGCTACTTACTTGTGACACACTGCTCACAAAAGGGTAATGATACTTTTGTGAGACCAGGAAGCAAACCATGTTCAAAAAGAATCTTCAAGCCTCGTTCCGACATGTGGCCAAGCTTCTTATGCCATAGCATTGTTGATTCTTATCTTGTCTTTTTTGAAGCAACAACTGCTTGTGCATCCTCCAGTGTCTCCCCTTTAAGCATGTATAGATTTGTAGCAATCTTCTTTGCTTTTTCATTTCTCTGGCGCACCTTTCCGCAATCTTCATGTTCCCATTTTCAATATGGGTTTTACATCCGAGATCGTTCAATTGTCCCAATGACAACAAATTTTGGAACTATAGGGACAAGTATGTTGAACTAGTCAAGTTTGAGAAGCTAAATGCCAATGTCTATTTATTGTTAAAATGATATATGCATCAATTTCTTTTCTTATTATTGGAGCCACAGGGACAAGTATGTTAAACTAGTCAAGCTTGAGGACTATGGAAGCGATCACCGTGCGTCGTCGTAATCAATATTTTAAAGTATGAAAAGATTCATAATACAATGACTAAGATATTTCATGCAGATGACAATATATATTCCTAAAAGAATTGATTGGTATCAAATATTCCATGGAAAAAGTTGTGTAGTTCAAAAATTCAGAAAAATCAACTATATAATAAACTAGCTCGGTGGATTTAATGCTAGTCAAGCAAGAAAAAGCCAAAAATAAAAAAAATATAAAAATAATTATCATGTTTGAGAAAGTTATTTCCTCTATCATGTTTTCATACAAATCCCTCGTAGAGAAGTTCATGGATTCTTCCTTTTATCTCACCCAACTCATTGGATATTTCGAAAGGCAAAGAAATCATGTTCTTAAAAGTCTGAGACAAATCTCCTTTTTTAGTATCAAGAAAAGTAAGCGATGAGGATCCCGTATATAGTCTGAGTGGATACGTATATAATGGACCACACAAATTGAAAGTAAGACCCATACACTAACCATTCAACGAATGTATGCCTTAGTGAAAATGATCACACTTATCAGTAATATATAGTTGTTTGGATCACACAAATTAAAAAAATCCTATATATAATGGACCATGAAGTGAAACATATTAAAAATTGGTCATGTATATACAATGAGATTAGATGGTCTATGATCAGTGAGAAAAATCTATTACAAAATTTATACTCTTTGAAATTTATGCTTGGTGGAGGATTTAAATGTGGAAGCTGTCTTCGGAGATAAAACTCCTCTCATCTTCATTAAATGCCTCGCCATACTTATGCCTTCCCTCACTTCATTCTTCATGAATGTTCGGTCGATCGAGATAACCGGCCTCGCTAGCATGCATTTCTCATCAACGTCCCCTAAAAAATACCTCCTCATTCTCATAACCACCTTACAGTATAGTATGTTGGGAATATAGTTAACCTGATGACTCCATACGGTCACTCGCGTGGGCGTTTACTTCTCTCCCTCTCTTTCTCTGGATATTCGGCCCCCATTCCCATGTTTTTATCCTCCAATTTCTTGCTGTCACGAGTATTTAGTCGATCTTTAGCTTCAATCGGTAGCCTTTAGAGCTCTTCGGACTGGACGAGATTCATCCCGTTGCCGGAGAAGGAGGAACTTTAATGGTTTGATGGTAGAGTTTTACCATTCTTGTGGTCCATCCCATCTTGAATGGGGATTCTGTGTGTGCAGACCCGCTCATAAAACCTCATGATCTGACTCGCAAAAAAGAAAAAAAAAATTGCTCATTCTTGCACATTTTGAAGTAGTAAAGAAAGAAAAAGAAAAATAATGAGGAAGTATCTAATAAAAAATTTTGAAAGGGAAATTAGCATAAAAAAAAAAAACCGTGAACTTTCAAATTTTTTTCATATCAACTTTAAAAATTGTATTAAAAAAACCTTGAACTTTGAATTTTGTATGACGAGTCTTAACAACTTTGAATACCTTAGGCCCTACGATATGCGATAAAAATAGAAGTTGATGTTTTTATGCTAATTCACAAATCGAGGCATAATATGCAAAAAAACCTTGAAATTTCAAGGTTTTTTTTTATGTTATTATCCCTTTTTAAAATGAATTAAAATAAACAAAATAAGTTTTAAATAATAAATATAAATAATATGTTAGATTTTTTATGTTATTTTCCCAAAGTGAGACACACATGGTGTAACACCGAGATCAGAGAGAGTGTACGTACATGATCTTTGTGGGGTGTATCAAAGTACCAAGTGTCACACTTTATTTGGAGACTAAAGTAGAAATGAAGTTTATGGAACCGAGAATTGTGAGGTATTAAACCAAGGGTACAATGGTCATTAAGCAAAAGGGTATGGAAATCATAATCAAGTAGAGATGGGCCACAATACAATTAAAACAAGTTATAATTACAAAATTTAAGAGATGGACGGGGTGTTACAAAATCCTCCCTCCTTAGGAACATTTCGTCCTCGAAATGAATAAACTAAACTCCAAAAGAAAGGAAAGGAACATACCTCATTAAGAAAATAATTGAGGGTACTGATGGTGCATCTGGGCCTCTGGCTCCTAAGTAGCTGCCTCCCTCTCATGATTCTTCCATAAGACTTTAACCAAAGGGATTACCTTGTTCCTCAATACCTGTTCTTTGCGATCCATAATCTGCACAAGTATCTCCTCATAAGTCAAATTCTCTTTTAACTGCACTGGCTGCTCTCTCAATACATGTGAAGGATTGACAGGCCGAAAACGTGGTGTGTAAAATATACGCCTATGTGCGCAAGTGCACGCGTCGCCCCAAGTAATATAGTGTACCAAAGGTACGGATATCGATCCACGGGGACGGGAGGTGATTACAAGATCTGCTTTTTAGATATTATCTGAATAAACGTATTGTGAGAAAGAAATCAAATGTGTGAATTTCAACTAAATTATCAATCTTAGTGAATGCATTATTATTGAAGATAGGATGATGTTTCCCCTGCCACTTCGATGCATTATTTATTAAAGATGCTGTTATTCAATGTATTTATAAATTATTGATGGCGAGAGATATTTACAGATATCCTCTCTCGAGAGTATATCTTCATTTGTGAATAGAGTTGGGTGTATCTCTGCAGCTCAATATTCAACGCTTAAATGTTCTACCCTGGAAATGCCACCTTGAGTCGGAATATCTCATATTACCGAGATCAGGCGAAAATTTTGCTCTACTCGGATCCTGAATATCACTCATCTCTCGAATCTCGAGTGTCGATATGATTATGCTAATGTTGGCGGACACTCTGTGTAAATGAATTATAGATATAAAGCAGATCGAACAATTTACCGACAAATGAATAATATAAATTGCGGTCTTTAATCCATGAAAATATGACGGGGTTCAACGGCACCCTAGAGTATGGATCTAGAACATAATAGGCGAGAAGAAGAAATATCTATATGCGATATCGCAAACATGGATCAATGTAAATAGAAGAGTACAAATCGGGGCTCTTCTTGATATCCTATCCTCTACTCTACGATTTCCGTGCCTGACTTCGTCTTATCCCCAGATGCCTCCAAATCCCACGCCTCCTTTGCTTTTTTTTTTTAAATGCTTGAGAAAGCGGAGAGCTGCTTGCTTGGCGTCGCGGCGTTGCAACGTCAGCGACTTTGGCGCTGTCGGCGGCGTTGAGGCGTCGTGGCGTTTGAAACGTTGACTTGCGTGGATTAACCCGGCGTGGCGGCGTTGGGGCGTCGGCATTAGGAGCGTCGTGGCGTTGGGCTGTCGCGGCGTTCAGGACCTTTTCATGCGCATAGCCTCCTTATGCTCCCGAAATTGCTTCAATTTTGCCTTTTTGCTCCCATGCTGCCGACATCCACACCAAACACCAATTCGAGTCTAGCCACAAACTAGCAAATTACTATAAAATAAACATGAAAATGAAAAGCGAAGCGAATTTATAATATGAGTGTTTTAGGCACTCATCAAGGATCCGGGATATATTTCCTCAACATTGATACATGGAAAGTATCATGAATCCTTGATAACTCTGGGGGTAACTTCAACTTGTAAGCTACTGGCCCCACTTTGCTCATAATCTCATAATGTCGAATATACCTCGGACTAAGCTTGCCTCGTTTCCCAAATCTCAACACACCTTTCCAAGGTGAAATCTTCAAAAAGACTTGGTCACCTATCTCGGAGTGCAAGTCTCTGACCGATTGTCGCATAACTTTTAAATACATCTCTTGCTATCTTTAGAAGTTATCACGAACAGCTTTCACCTTCTACGGAAGTGATGTACTAGTTCGGGCTGCTAGTCTTCTTTCACCAACCTCGTCGGCCTGGAGTCACATTTCTGCCATCTGATTACCTCAAATGGAGGCCATATCTATCTTGGCACGATAGCTATTGTTGTGTGAGCTCCATTAGTGCCAAGTGAGTATCCCAACTTCCTTTGAATTCCATCACCTGACTCTCGACATATCCTCTAACGTCTGAATAGTCCTCTCATTGTCCATCTATGCGAGGGGATGAAATCTTGTGGCTGAAATGTAAGCGAGTACCTACTTGTTTGTTTGCAAACTAGGCTAAAACACGGATGTGAACACAGGGTAGATATGACACTATTGAAGCTGGAACCCCATGGAGTCTCACTATCTCATCTACATACGACTTGTGACTTTTCTAAGAATCCTCGACATTAAGCGGTAGGAAATGGCGAGACTTTGTTAATCGATCTACTATCACCCATATCGCATCATGTTGCCTGCAGTCGTGGAAGACACATCCGCAAAAATCCATAGTAATCTTCTCCCATTTCCATACTAGGATAGGGAGTAATTATATCTTCCCGCGGGCCTCCCGATGCTGCGCCTTCACTGTGACGGAGTTAGGCTGGAAGCGAACTTGCAATCTCTTTTCTTCATCTCATTCCACCCGAGTAATGTTCTTTGAAAGTTCATCATGCCAGTACTGCGGATCATCGCATCTGTGAGATGAATGTCTTCTTCCATAATGTCTCTTTTCAGTTCGCCATATTCTGGCACACACATTCTCTGCCCTTTCACTATCATGCCATCATCTCTAATATGAAACTCCACTTTCTTCCCTTTTTCTATCTCTTCCTTAAGCTTAATCATTTGTGGATCCTGCGATTGCCCTGCTAGAATCTGATCCACTAGGAGCGGTCTAACATGAAACGTGGCCAACAAGGCTCCTGAATCCTCAACCTCCAATATCACCCCTAAAGCTCTCAGATCCACCAACAGTGGAAGATATCTTTGATCTCGTGTGAGACGAAGAACTCTGCATTAAGCTACTTTCGAGGCATGCGCTACGACATTAGCTTTCTGGATGGTACTCGATAAATGCAGTCATAGTCATGTCGACTCGAGCCATCTTCTTTTTGCCTCGGGTTTAACTCTTTTTGGGTGAAAATATATTGAAAGACTTTTATGATCTGTAAAAGATCCCTCTGAGAGCCATATAAGTAATGTCTCCCGTTTTGGGAGCCGACCCGACTGCGCTGGCTCAGTGGTGGTGTCCGGATCAATTCTCCTCATGTTTCTTTAGGCGTAAGAGGCATATGCAATCGCCTGTCAAATTACGCATCAAAACACAACCAAGGCCTTGCCTTGAAGCATCCTTAGAAATCCGCAATAAATATCTTTTCTGTTAGACGAAAAGAAGCTAAGAAATTTGGAGGCTGAAGTCAATCTGCTCTTCAACTCCTCAAAACTTTGTTGACAGGCATCTACCCAGTCATACTTAACATCTTTCCTTGTCAGCTTGGTCAGTGGGGCTGCTATCCTGGAGAACCCCTCAACAAACTTCCTATAGTACCACCTTCATGGGAAGCTCTTGACTATGACGCACATTCTTTAGTGGTTTCGATTTACCGGCTAGCCACATTTGCGGGGATCCACACTCACCCCTCGGCGAAATCACATGACCTAGGAATGCCACTTTGTCGACAAGCCGACGCCTCAATTTGGCATATAAGCCGGCTCCCTTGATGTAATACAATCCTCAGTGCTCACGAATGTTCCTGCGAACTACTAAATACCTTTAGGAATATCATCGATAAAAATTATGACGAACCTATCCAAATACGGTTTGCAGATACAGTTCATCAAATCCATATGGCTACTTAGGAGCATTAGTCGAACCAAATGGCATCACGAAAACTCATAATGTGCGTAGCGTGTCTGAATGCGATCTTAGGTACATCACTCTCACTGCACTCTCAGCGTGATACCCAGGCCTGAAGTCTATCTTGGAGTATACTCGAGATCCTTAGAGTTGATCAAATAACTCCTCGATTCTAAGGAGTGGATACTGATTGCGGATGGTAACTCTGTTCAATTGCCTGTAATCTATACACAACCGCAAACTCCCATCTTTATTTTTCACGAAGAGAACTGGAGCTCCCCATTGGGATATGCTCGGTGCAATAAATCCCTTATATGATTCTTCCAAGCGAGCCTTAAGCTCCCTTAACTCGACGAGCCATCTATAAGGAGGAATGGAAATGGAGGAGGCTCAGTCCACGGGATCGAATCAATGGTGAACTCCACTTCTCTTTCTAGTGGTAATCCTGTGATATCATCCCGGAAATACATCTGAGACTCTCTAGCTCTATTTGGAATCATCAGTATAGTCCCCTCCTTCCCAGGTCTCCACATAAGCTATATAACCACGACAACCTTTGCGACATCCTGTCTTTGTCATGGCGGAGAGATCATACGGGAAGACTCTACGTAATCCTAAACTTTACCTCCATTTTCTTTGGCCTATTCAACTTTACTTCCTTTTTATAACAATCTAGTGTGGCTACATGGCGAGAATGACCCGATCCATTACGAGAACCACATCGAAGTCCCTCATATCTAAAGCCCGCAAAGATCCATTTGAGAACTTACGTCCCCCAATCAGAACTCTACTATCTCACGACTACTCTATGCAGTTAACGGATCTCCAGGTTGGAGGAAACTCTCCTTCTGACCCTGCAATGGTTGAGTCTCATGCGGAAACTTGATCAAAGGAATGGCTTGAGATCTAGAATGAATGTGGCTCCTAGATACACTAAGGTATATGCATCATGATCAAGAATAGAAATAATACCGTGACCACATCGGGCGCATCTGCATCTTCTTTGAGTCACGAGCGTATACTCGCCCCCGAGTCACGAGGCTCGATCCCGTATCCACAGAATTTGCCTCTACCTCTACCACGACCACCTCTTGCTGTAATTGTCTTGCAGCCCCTCTGCATGGAAACCTCTAGTCGACTTTTGTGTGCTTATCTGCGGTACTAGGGTAGCTAGGCCGTACGATGTCTCACGCCTGTCGGTGAGACCTCCTGATGAAATGGCCTTCAGCCCTGATGGAAACACCACATGCTGAATCTCTGCACTCCCACGTGGGTAAGCCGACACATGTGACATCGGAGGAATACTGCAGGTGCCCTTTGCTAACTTTCTTAAGAGACCTCGGCCCGATCCTGACTAGAGCTAGCTCCTCGACCTGCACCTCGGCCTCTGTAACCTCTGCTCTTGTTCTTCTTTCTGCTGTACTATCCTGAGCTTTGTTGGGACGTGCCTGGTGCACTCCTCTTACTCTTACTTTCCTGTTTACTCTGATACATGGTTGTAGTACTTTGCTAAACTCTCAGAGCGGCCTCAACTAAGTCCCCAAATCTATTATGAGGAACTACTGATAAATGCACTTTCGATCGGAGTCTTTGTAGTCTGATAAAACCTTTTACACTTCGAGGACTTCATCTGCTTGAACATAGAGACGATCTAACTAATTGGGAACTTAACTGCTCATATTCGACAGCATCCATGTTCTTACATTCCTAACTTGAAGAACTCCTCAATTTGAATCATATGACTTTGAGGGAAAGAACACATCGGTGAACTCTTGCTTTGGGGTGGTCCCATGTTATGCCGAGATACCTCCTCTCTCGTCATCCACGCCCAATCCTTAGCTACGTCTTAGTCGAGAAAATTGGAAAACGAGACTCTTTGCCCCCTCAGTCGACCCAGCTAACTCAGTAAACCTTATTGACTCGGTCTAGCCATAACCATCTTTGCCCGGATCTGCACTTGCCTTCACATATGGCTTAGCGCCCGATTTTTTGTACTCTCTCTATTGACCTCCGGTTCTTCCATAACCTCTACAGAGTGGTGAGGTGGAGGTTAACGTGGCGTCATTATTGCTACTATCTGTGCAATTTATGCCACATGCTCTGTCGTAAATAACCTTGGCACTTGAGCTCCTTCTGGTGGCGCAAATGGTCCAGCCTGACCTGCTGCTGGAGGCTGATTCATAGATGCGGTAGTGGAACCTACTACGTGCTCGTCCTCTCGAATGCTGCGGGGCCTTCCGAGCTTCTTTGGAACGACTCTTCAAACGACCTCTACGATCTCTTTACGACATAGTCTTATATTAAAAATCAAGCTGACCCAATACTTTGAATTACTTCATATGTATGTACTTTGAACTTAAACATGCATGGTTGCCAATACTTATGCTCTGATACCAACACTGACACACCCCCACCCCCTACCGTGGCGGGCGTCATAGACCGCTCCTGAAAATCCCAGGTCGTTACCTCTTAACGACTAGAAATCCCTATGAAGCGAAGCCGTATTGCTTGCTTAAACCTCCTATAAAAATTTTCTTTTATTTATAACTTAGGATTTGGTAAAATCTTAAGCGTGAGGAAAAAACTTGACATAGCGGCTACGTAGTCATTCAAATCTGTATACATCGATTTACAGTATATTCAAAATATGGCGTATGACCCGACACATTCTCCTAAAACTATTCTATGTACATACATATGTTCATTATACAAGATTCAAGAAAGTATATTCTTATATTGTTCTGTTTGACGCTGCGTGTGGGACAAATCCTATTGTGCTCCAGCCTTGCGTACTGTGCACGGAAAATAGTTTTTAAATACAAATTAATAGGCTAAGCGAGCTCGGTGGAGTGTGTCTTTTATAAAGTTTTGATTTTTCGGAAAACATCTCAAAAATGTAAAACTCTCTTTTACAATTATTTTCCAGAAGCTTTTCTTTGCTTTGCTTGCTTTAAAAGTTTTCAAAACTTTTCTTTGCTTGCTTGCTTTTGTACTTGCTTGCTTTTATACTTGCTTGCTTTTAAAAGTTTATAAAACTTTTAATACTTGCTTGCTTGCTTTGCTTTGCTTTGCTTTTCTTTAAAAGCTTATAAAACTTTTATTGTTGGCTTGCTTAGAAGTTTATAAAACTTCTTATAATTTTTCTTTGCTTGGTTGCTTTATCTTGTTTGAAAAGTTTCTTAAAACCTTTCATGAGCCTTTGCTTTAAAGTTTCTCAAAACTTTCATAACACGAGGCTGAGGCTCAACCGCATCTTTGAAAATAAAATCACGGGAGCTTGGCTCAACGGTCGTTTGAAATCTCAGCGGGAGCACAGAATAGTAGTTTACTTTAAAACTCTCGGGAAGCACAGAGGCAGGAGCCACGTGGTTGATTTTTCAAAGCGCATATCTTGCTTGTAAAACATCAGCAGCTGGAGGCCTATTTTGCTTATTGTACCTAGTGAACGGGAACACATTAACTCAAGCGTGCGGTGGAAGGACCTTTATCCGCATCACCTTTCCATTGAATATGGTGGAGATTGACCTCGTGTCATCACCATACTTAGTTAGAGCTCATAACCTTATATATACTCCTGTCGTGCCGCAGTGCGCTAAATGCATGATGTATGTCCTAAGTTTGCCGACCGGAAAAACTTCTGATACATGTATGAGATCCACAACACCACCCAGTGCGCGTCTTGAATACCTCGACGGTTGCTTGCTTATAACTAGGGAAGGCCTTGTTTTCGCAAATTTTCTATTTGCGTGCTTGCTTTCTTGCACATTGAAAAATGGTTTTATCATTTAAAACCATTTCCTTACTTGCTTGCTTGAAAAAAATGGTTTACTTATTCAAAACCATTCATTTATTTGCTTACTTGGCAGAAAAATGGTTTACTTATTCAAAACCATTTGCTTACTTCCTTGTTATTATGGTTTATGATTTAAAACCAATGCTTTAAAAAATAGTTTAACTCAAAACCATTTGTTTACTTTAACTCATTGCTTGCTTCTTGAAAATGGTTTGAACTCAAAACCATGAAATACCAGTGTAAAGCAATTTGTAATAATAATAATAATAATATACTAGTATTTGGAAAAATGAGTTTAGAACACTCACCTCTTTGCTTGCTAAAACTTGAGAGCACAGTTCCACACTTTTCCTCGCCTTTACTTTTTAACCTACACAACGAGGCGAATAAGGCAATAGTGTCGCCTATGTAATCGTATAGCTTAACTTACTCATATGCTTAGTCACTATCTCTTTGTACTCTTTTTAAAGCTAAGGTGCTAAAGGGTTCTATTCAACTGGAATCCACCAATTCGAACACGAAACTCAAATTCACGTCACGAAGCTCTTACGATTACTCTATGCCCAAAAATTTGGAACCATAATTTAGCTTGTACATGGCCCCACTTTGAGTGAATTTTTAGGCCACTTAGGATCATAATTTGACGATGCCTATTTATTTAGGTTTGGTTCTCCTTGAAGTCTAGTTTAAGTAGCCACTTGAATCACTCAAATCGGATAAGAAATGAGCAAGTTATGGCTAAAATATGAAAGCGGTGAAGCAGGGAAGCGAAACGAGGTGTGCCGTACCTGTGTTCATGTCACCAGGTACACTTTTGCTTCTGGTCGGGTGTAGGTACACTCTTGTTCATGCCGGTACACTTTCGAAGAATTGCCCCGATTTTGTTATTTTCCACTTTTGATGCCAATTCACTACATCTGACCATAGTCGTATCATAGCCATTTGAATTAAATGCAAAACAATTCCTGACACTTAAATTAGTGCTATGGAACCTCAAACCTCAAAACCTTAGGTGGAAATCAGAATATTCTAGGTCCACCAATTCTTTAAAACCACATAATTTTGATGATTCCATGTTTGTTTCCATCAATTTAGGTTTTACTCCTCAACCCAACAATTCAAGGTTTGTGTGATTATTCCACAACCACTAGACGAAAGAGGCATCAATTCTCCTTGCAATGGAATCAATACCCATGGTTCTAAGACAACAACATACCTTGATCTTCTTCTCCTCTTCCTTCTTCTTCCTTCTCTTCCTCTTGCTCTTGGCTCTCTCCTCTCCTCCTCAAAACCGTGAAGCCCTAACCAAATGAGAAATGAGACCAAAATGAAATTTTTGGCTTTTGCTTTCCTCCTTTAAAATATCACTTTCCATTAATTGCAATTTAAAACCTCATCTCTTAAATTTTGTAATTATAACTTGTTTTAATTGTATTGTGGCCCATCTCTACTTGATTATGATTTCCATACCCTTTTGCTTAATGACCATTGTACCCTTGGTTTAATACCACAAATTCCGGGTTCCATAAACTTTCATTTCCTACTTTAGTCTCCAAAATACTAAAGTGTGACACTTGGTACTCTTATACACCCCTATAGTATCATGTCTTGTACCGCTCTCTCGGACCCAGGGTGTTACACATAGAGGCAAGGGAAAATAAAGTAGCCTGCATCCTTTTGGGACTATCTTCAACTAATAGGAGAGACTTTATATATAATTCAGTGAGAACATTCATCAATGACCAAATTTGTAGTAACAAGGCACTACAAGAGACGTATGTTGATGTCGTCTAAAAAGTCACTACTACAAAAACAATTTGTCATGGCATGTAGTTCATATTAGAGTAAAGGGAGTAAATGGGAGCGGGGCTAAGCCCTGTAGTATATTATGGTATATTTATTCAAGTTATAGGGTTTTTTTTTTGTAATTTGATCATATCCGGGGGTTCTTGCTCATCTGAGTGTAATCTTATTTTAATGATAGTAAAATTTCGAGCCAACGTTCCCGTGGATATAGGCACACTATCGAACCACGTAAAATCAGTGTATTGTGTTCTTTTTTAAATGACATCGTATGACTTAAAGTTTATAAAGGTGACACATCATATAAAAAAATATTTAATTGGGAATGTTAGTTTTTGGTTTATGGTGCCATTTTATGAACAGTGAAACCATATGAAATTAAAACAAAAATTGTGTTGGAGTAGTTAGATGGTACTAATTGTAGATTATGGTGTCATTTTTTAAAAATTGTTATCATATTGAATTTTATTTTATTTTTTTAGATTTATGGTTTCATTTTTTAAATTTTATAAATCAATGGTCATTTATTATGCTAATTAGGAACATAATGTAAAAAGTTATTTATTTTTGCATATCACTTATATATGAAAATTTGTGCATAGCTTGAACAATCACCTTCTTCCATATTTTCTTGCATCTATAAACCCAGGAGAGTTTTTTATAAAGTCTAATCACAACAAAATAATATAAAAAATGATTTCTTTGATATCTCCAATAAAGAAATTTAATTTATCCAATAAATAAGTTCATTTTTATCTAAAAAATAAAGTAAAATTTTTTTATGTATAATAAAATAATTTATATCTTAGTCATTTCTATATAAGTAATTATAGAGAATAATGTTTTAATATATTTTGTTTAGATAATTTTGGAATAGAGTGATTTACTATATTTTTTCTTTAAATAATAATTCATTTTCATCTTTAATTGTTCAATTGTTTAAGAAATAAAGTTTTTAGGTAATTTTGAAATAATTGAAAATAATAATCTCATAGAGTAATATTTACAAATAATTGAAAATTTCTAAAAAATCTTTCCAAATAAATTATAGAGAAGAATATTTTAATACATTTTGTTTAGATAATTTTGGAATAAATTAATTTATTATTATTTTAAATAATAATATTATAGTTAGGCTATATAAGTAATTATAAAGAAGCATACTTTAATATATTTTGTTTCGATAATTTTGGAATAAAGTGATTTACTTTATTTTTTTAAATAATAATTTTATTTCTTGTTTAATTGCTCGAATTCTTATAGAAATAAATTTTAGTTCTTAATATTTATAAATACTTAAAAGAATTTTAAAAAAACTTTGTCCCAAATAAAGTGTAGAAAAGAATATTTTAAACATATTTTGTTTAGATAATTTTATAATAAATGATTTATTATTATAAGTTTAGATAATTTATGGGTTAATCGACATAACTTTCTAAGTGTTAAAAGACATGATATTCATAGTAAACCTAAATCCTACAGCGAAGCTTGCATGTGAGTTAGTAGTTTAATATGGTATTAGAAAACTTGATTTAGTATTAGGAGGTCTTGGATTCAAACTTTCATTTTCAATTTGAATCCTCATTCGAATATTTGAAAGTTCAGGACTTTGTTTGATTTGTTTGACTCACCATATGCGGGTGTGGGGTCACACATGAGTGTGGGTGTTAAAAGACATAATATTCATATTAATTTGAATAATGTATCACCAACACTTCCAAATGGATCAAGCATTGGTACCCTATATGGTGTAAGTAGATACGGTGAAGCTATGTTGTAGTGAAACCTTCTATTTATAGTGACTTATTATAAAGTCATCATTTGTTTTTTTCTTGTAGTAAGGCTTTATACTTGGGGAGAGAACAACAAATAACCGTTAAATCACTCAATCGAAGTGAAGAACTATGAATTCAGTAGCATTGCTTCTTTGATGGCTGGCATTACTGTATATATACTAACTATCTCCAACCGTAGAATCATCATGTCAAAACGCTTCATGAACTCTTATATATAATGGTTCACCCCTTTTCATCTTGGTATTAAACAAGTTACTTGACAATGCTTCCATATATCGAGCACATATATCGGTCTACGAACCTCTCAAATAGTTCCTTGAAGGAATTGTGGGAGAAGACGACAAGCCATGAAACCATGACAATGCTGGTCCTCCCAAGCTGGAGGGAAAAACCTTACACAACAGGGAGTCCTTACCATTTTGCAAGGTCATAACCTGATGGAAATGAATTCAGAATGAGTGATTCTGTCTAGGGTTTCCCAATATATATATATATATGTCTCCATACCCATGTGTCTTTGCAACATTGGTTTAAAAGGTGATTTGATGTCAGGTAGATCCGACACGTGTCAATCAAAGAATGTGCTGCAAATCTCTTGGATTTTCCAACCATATGCTTTCATAGCTCACCTCTTAATTGATTCGATGTCAGGTAGATCCGACACGTGTCAATCACAGACTCATGCAAGAAGAGCTGGTTAGGCCCATCTATACTAGGCTCGTGAAATGGGTTAAGGGCTTTAAAAATGTAAAGCCCGGTTCGGCCCGATAAACAGTTTATTCGGTTTAGTTTTGAATATAAAAATATAACTGAACCAATAATGATCGGTTTTAATTTACCAATAATTTAAAATATATAATCAATAAAATCGGTTCAATTCCGTTTATAGATAACCTAATGAAGTAATTTAAATCGGTTGGATTCGATTCGGTTTAAAAACCGAATAAAAAATTAAAATTGTAATATAAAAATAAAACTAATATATTTAATGTTATGAAAAATCCACAATTTTCACTAACCTTATTAATAAAATTATAAAAATATAATATAAAAATAATAATACTTGGATATATTGAAAAAAATAAGCTGTAATTAATTTTTTAAAGACAATTATAAATCTAATTAATTTAAATGAAATATAAGATTTATCATAATGTTTAAAAAAAATATAAAAATATATAATTCTTCTAAAATATTTATGAAGCTAAAAATCAAAATATTTTTTTTTTTAAAAAGCTAAAGAAAAACAAATATTCCAAAATTACAGACAAATTATCAAAATAAATATTTAAAATATAATATTACCAAAGACTTAAAACACTTCCTAAAATTATCTAAATTAATTTTTGAATAAATTATCCAAATTTGATCCTTGAATTCTTAAAAATTATCAATTTATAAAATTAATTTTATCTGTTCCAAAAATCAATCATAAAAATGAGAATAAAATTATAAAACATAACATTTTATTCTCGGTTTTGGTTGGTTATTTTAAATTATGAAAGTAAAATCGTGTCAAAACTGTTCCTCGGTTTTAAATTTTTAAAATAATAATTTAAAATATTTCAAAATCGGGTGTGATGATGCTTTTTCAATCGGAACTGGGCTGGAGCGAGCTGGAATTACTGGGTCGGCTCGCTGGCTTTGGATGCCGGACTCCTCTGCAAAGACAAAGAAGCGAGGATCGGCCAAGGGGCTCGCCGTTGCCTCTCAGATGCCTAAGTCGATTATTCACAGGGAAAGAAGATCAGCTGCCAAGGAGATGAAGTTTTGTGCGTACCTTTCACTGATGGGGTGGCCTGGTATTTATAGTGGATGATTTTCCCAATTGGATGGTGATAAGGACTCTCTCTTATTGGATGGGGGATTTTATTTCCTTATCGCTGTCAAATTAATAAGGGATAATTAGAAAGCAGTTATTGAGATTTTTCCTACTTCCCTTATTGGTGGAGATTTGATTCTATTTATAAGATATGGACTCTTTGGGTTTTTCGTGTTATCGGCCCTTGGGATCGATGAACTGGACTCCCGTTTTGGGCTGCGCCGGGGAAGCGAGACCGTTTTCTTTGGGCACCTTATAAGTCATTTGATCTGTTTCTTGGACTTGGGAGTGGGCTGCGACGCCTATTTTTAAACTCAATCATTTGCCCCCTAGCCCTTGGTTCACCGACGGCGTGGGCAAGGGTGTCATCGTTCTTGGTCGGGTGCTACTTACGTGGTAGCCTTCAGGCCCGGTTTGGTTAGGGCTTTCTCGCCATCAAATGTCATGTGGTAATGATGACTTTTCGACTCTCACACTTATTTCCTCTAGTTATTTCAGTTTCCTTTGACCTTGGCAGGGTCCGTTGACTACCGATCAACCCGCCCGAATACAAGTGGGCGTCGGGTTACGATGCCACTTTAGAAAATCGAGGCGAGTCTCCTTTGTGCGGGAGCTCTACCCCGAATCTGATACTGCGAATGCATCCCCGAAGCAGTCCGATATGTCTGATATATATCGATATGGCCATGGCCCGCAACGAAGTACTCAATATGCATATCCAAACTATATCAATAGTTTCAAGTTAATAAACTACTCTTATACAATACATATATTAAACTTAAGGAGTTAATACATGTAAGCATCATAAGCCGTTAGGCTTTAGCTGTGCTGGTGGCAGGCAGAACCGGGATACCCCCTCGGGGTTCCGAGGGTGGTCAGCTAGTGAAGTTCCATTGTACAATCCTAAAAGGAACCACACCTAAGAGAGAATTAAACACGTACGATTACCCACGATACCTCGATTATATAGAAAAATCTAGGGCCAGGCTATCGAATGTGAGTGCGTAATCTCACAGCTAATAGGGGCCCATATGGGTTTAACAATATCAGACATTCTAAAGTATTTATGAATTTAGGTTACAAATGAGGTCAAATAGTTAACAAAATAAAGACATATAGGTGGGATGAAATCTTAAATTTATCGCGAATGAAGCGTGTTGAATATGCGAGAGTAGGCCTACGAGTACGGGACCTAGAAACGGATATTAAAACAATAAATGTGAAAAAGAATCTCGGTGAGTGGCATAATTTATATGGAAAATAATGTTTTGTTTCGAAAAAATTCCTTCTCTCAGACCTCCACGTCCTCTTTGTAATGTTCCACGGATTTAGCAAGCGTTTCATTAAACCCTGACTTTACCCAGCCGACAATATGAAGTCATGCTTTCGAAAATTTAGGCACATCATTTTCAAGGACACCATCAAAGCTTTGAATCTGTTTCACAACATACAATTGAGCATAAATATATGTAACCATCATGTCGTAAAAATAACCATGAAAATACCACAACTATAAATATGGAAAAGCTTATACTTAATCAGAGATCAACAATGTACCGTACATATATCCTTTATGAACCGTATTATATACCCATCATATACCATCGTGTAAACCCGACCTCACGACATCGTGGCATACCAACCGTCGGTAATCCGACCCCACGACCGTGGAATTAATATATAACAAATCTCTCGACATCGTGGCACTTACCAGTCGGTATCGGAGCTACTCCGCGGTAAGTGGAAATAATATATAACTAAACTCATTTATCGTGGCACTCTGGGGTGTACTTCCATGATGGCATTAATACTTGATGTGTCCTCACGAAGATAATTATTCAGTTTCCATTTGTTTTCTTAACCATTCTTTATTCTTTATTCTTTATATTCCGAGTTTATGTGATTGCTCATTTACTTCTAGGCATTAGTATAATTCCGGCTTCTTAAAGCAAGTTCAAATATCTGTTTTATAGTCGAATAGTATGGAGCTTGAGTAGTCGGGGGTAGTTGATCTAAATTCTTGAGATCTGCATTGGGATCGATATCTGGACTTAATCAAATTTATTATATTCGGCACATTGCCTTGCGATATATTAGGCTGAAGCAATATTGAAAATGAGGTTATTCTAGGCGGTGTTTTGGTCTCTCAACAAGTTTTATGGCGCCGTTGCCGGGGATTAGATAATAGTCCTTGGTAATAACGTCGTAAATTTGTATGTGTCTTTGGTCTAGTAACAGTGGAAAAGCTGATCATAGCGGGACACCTCAAAAGGTATATCAGATAACCTGACCACGGGGTGGAATCAGGGCAAGCTACGGACAGAATCACAGCAAACGCGACAGTCTCGTTAGAATCCAGACCCACCATAAATTATATACTGGGTTGCCCTTCGAAGATCGATATCGATCAAGCGCCAACAAAGGCTCTTGAGAATGCCCTGATTAAGGCCGGGGTAAATGCTATCCGCAGCGAGGCGTACATGTGAAGAAACCTGCTTGATAGATGGCACCATATCATTTCCTTATGTCAACCCGAATAGGATTATTGTGCCCTACTATGATACATTGATACTTACCCTTTGTATTAACGGTTTTGATGTGCCGCGAGGATCTTTGGTAGATCCTGGCAATCTGACGGACTTGTTGCGATCTTGGCCTTGGCGGATGAAGCTTTTCTTAAGTGTGGTGAACTTAGCTGGGCGAATCCTCTCGTTTAATGGTGCGACTGCGCAACTCTAGGAGATGTCGCTCCTGTACTTAGGGCCGGTCACTGACAAGTTTTGTTCTCAATCGTCGAAGACTTGGGGCGCCTAGCGCGCCCGTAATGGCGAACTGTTGCGCTTTCGATGAAAATTATCCCTTCAACCTACCACCACTCGGTCGGTTATTTGACTAACGTTGGGTAGGTTGACCTTTTAAGCAGTCAGTTGGCTACACGACAATATTATCAACTATCTGCACAGGAACATAAAGGGGAGAAAAAGCTTTAAAAGGCATCCCCTTGAAGATCAAACCTCCGCGTAGCAATCAGTTCAGCCCAGTCGAGGCGAAAAGACGGATCCGCGGTTTGTGGATCCTGCGGAAAAAAAAGAAGCGTTGGACCAATTTAGAAAAGTTCACTTATCTTCAATTCTCTCTGTCGATGAAGAAATGGAGTAGTTACGACTTATGCTACTGAATAACATAGATATATTCGTCTGGAGCCACTTAGATATGGTTGGGATTAACTTGACGGTGGCCTCTCATGAACTAAATATTATCCCCACGGCTAGACAGGTAAGACAGAAAGTGAGGTGTTTCAACGTAGATCGCCATCAAATCATTCAGACGGAAGTAAACAACTTACTAAGAGCAGGTCTTATCAAAAAAGTGAAGTACCTCGAATGGCTAGCAGACGTGGTGGTGGTTCCAAAGAAAGGATGAAAGTGGGGAGTATGTGTAGATTACATTGACCTGATGAGGCATACTTGAAAAATAGCTTCCCCTTTCCACGTATAGACCAAATTGTTGATGTCGCAACCAGGCACGGAATATTATCGTTTCTGGACTCTTTCTTTAGGTATCATCATATTCCCATGCACCCGCCTGACATAGAGAAAACGACCTTCATTACACCTCACTGATTATATTGTTACAATGTGATGCCTTTTGGCTTGAAAAATGTCAGGGCAACTTATCAGAGGTTAGTGACTAAGATTTTGACCATTGTTAGGCGAAAATATGGAGGTCTATATTGATGATATGCTTGTGAAATCCAAAGAACGCTTCGACCACACCAAGCATCTACAAGAAGCCTTTGAAGTGTCTTGAAAGGTGCGACATGAAACTTCAGCCCTTTGATGTGGGTTTAGAGTCGGTTCGGGCAAGTTTTTAGGGCTTTATGGTGACTGAGAGTGAGAGAGGTAATCTATTCAGCCAAGCTATAATGGACTCTCAGGCTCCTACCTCTAGAAAAGGAGTATAACAACTGACTAGCCGGTTGGTAGCTCTCGAGCGGTTCATATCCCGTTTCACAAACCGATTAAAGCCATTTTTTATCACTCTACGGGGAGCTAAAAGGGCCGGCTGGAATGAGGAATGCGACCTAGCTTTTGCGAAGATCAAACAATATCTTACCAAACCACCAATTCTGGCTATCCTAGGGGCAGGCGATACACTCTATCTTTACCTAGCGGTGTCGAAGCCTCGATAGAATCGCGACTTTGAGTAAAGGAGAGGCGCGGAAGCAAGATCAATATTCGCCGTAAGAAAATCTCTATACGAGCGGCTTCGGTATACTTTTCTTGAACAAGCAGCACTAGTCATCCGTGTGGCAGCTAAGAAGCTTCGCCCTTTCTTCCAGGCACACCTTATCGTCGTGCTGGCCAATCTCCCTTTGCAAAGCACTATACACAAGCCTGACCTATTAGGATGGATGGTCCGGTGGGCGATTGAACTAAGTGAATTTGGTATTCAGTATAAACCTTGCTTGGCATTGAAGGGACTTATATTGGCAGATTTTGTAGCATAACTACCCTAACCAAATGTGGACCAGTGTGACGTTGGCTAGTGGATCCTTAATGTGGATGGCGCTTCTCGCCAAACAGGAGCTGGAATCGGCTTGCAACTTAAAGGCCAAACTAGGGAAAGGATAGAACAAGTCATACGGCTAGACTTCCTCGCTTCTAACAATGAGACTAAATATGAAGCAATCCTAACCGGAATTGACCTTGCAAAGTCTGTATCCTCAGAAAAACTCATCATACACAGTGACTCTCAACTAGTAGTGGGATAGGTAAACGGGGAATACAAAACGCAAGACTAGACTATGGTCAGGTATACAAGTCTAGTTAAGCAACGATTGGAGAGTTTTAAGGCTTGGAAGCTTGAGCATATCCCGAGGGATTCGAATGAAAAGGCAGATGTGCTTGCAACAGTAGTTGCATCCCTCCCGATAAATGCTGATATTCCTTCGTATACATCTCCAATCGGCATCATCAGTACTACCAACTTAGTAAATGAAATAGACGAAGCCTATTCTTCTTGGATGACTCTAATAGTGTATTTGAGCTCGGGGAGAAGTGCGGATAGTAAGAGTTGAGCTGGCCCGCGAGATTTAGGTCCAGGCGGCTAGATTTTCCCTTGTGAATGGACAATTATATAAACAGTCTCTAGAAGGGTCGTATCTCAAGTGTCTCACCAGTCAGCAGGTGGAGTATGTAGTGGTAGAAATCCATGAAGGAATATCGACCATCAGGAATTAGCGGAACTTTGGCTCCACTGGGGCCCATGTCACATAAGATTAAAGTTGAGTTCGGTATAAATACTTACGTCCGAGGGTGCCAATGAACAACTTCCACTAATCAAAGAGAATTATAAACTTAGGGCCACAAGTAAATTTCCTAAGAAATTGAGTCAAAAAGTCATCTTTTAAGCAATTGAGCAATCTAAATACCTTTAAAGTGAATGGGAGAGGTGTACTTAATCTGAAGGAAAACCTTTTTATAAATTTAAGGGGAGAATCGAAACCCACGTATAGCGTGTGGGATTGCATAGAGACAAAATATAACAAATCTCCACCTTGTGAATAAGTCAATCCCATCTCGAAGCTTCTCTTTGACAAAGATGCAAGCGCCTCAAATGCGCTCAACGACACGATCGAGCTTTCCACGGCGTTGATTAAGTCCAAACAATAATTGAACTTGATCATTGTCACCACCTTAGTCAACAAATCTGCAGGATTCTTGACAGTCTCAATCTTCTGAAGTGAGATTCGTCCTTCACTAATAATCTCTCGCACAAACTGATAGTGAACATCAATATGCTTTGTAGACTTCCAACTGCTGGTCCTCCTAAAAGAGTAAACACATAACCTGTTGTCGATTGCCGCTTATCTAAGTCACCAACACAATCTAAATCAACAAAGTCAATAGCATGCTGATCACATGTATCATCTCCCTCAAAGACTAAACCAACATCTACTATTTTCAATAAGTACCGTAGAACTCATTTCAGTGCCTACCAATGTCCTTTACTAAGATCATGCCTAATCACCTCACTATTCCAAGCTGCGGGCCCCCGAACATCTACTTACATACTAGTAATCTATGAATCTTCACCACTACCACCATAGCGTAGCCCTTTGCTCGATCACTATACTACCATTTATAGTATTCTGAGTTATTTCTTCTTATGCCCTTCATAACCCAGAAAGAAAGTGCGAAATTACATTTAGAACTTCATCACCGAATGCTCACGACCAAGGCGCTTTGGCCTCGGGTCCTTAAAGAGATGAGATTCTTTTTCAACTTTAGTACATACCGAACATCTGTCAAAACTCTAATTGATCCATCATGATTCCTCAACCGGATTGAACCCATCCCAGTGATATAGCTAACATCACCACTACTCATATAAACAACCCCACCATCAACTTCTTCAAACTTGAAGAACCACTCCTTATGTAGACACATATGAAAGGTATAACCCGAATCCAAAATCCATTCATCAAATCCAGCAATAGTTTGATGACTAACCAAACATAACTCAGAATCACTAAAGTCACCCCGCTAACCAGTGACACATTAGTTCGGGAAGCGATTTCCAAGCGTCAATAGTTCGAGGAGTAGATTTCTAATGTGGAAGATCGGGCTCGCCACAACCCTGAAATATACTTATAACTTCATAAACTAATTTCTGACTATCAATAGTTCGAAAATTTACGATGTGGAAGATCGATTTCTGTGCGCCCGACCACAAAGTATAACTTCACTTAAGCTAATTTCAACTATCAATAGTTCAGAAAATTTACGATGTGGAAGATCGGGCTATGCGCCAGCCACAAAACATGCGATAAAAAACCTAAAGCTCGATACAACTTGAGCAAATGCACCAAATAATGCAACAGAGTGGGATAACTAAAGATAGAAAGAAAGACAACACCTGAAAATTTAACGATGTTAGGTATAAATCATACGTCTCGCCGGGCGTGATGAACAACTTCACTAATCGAGAAAGTTCTGGCTTGCAGAGATTACTTAAATCAATTTCTGAAATTGAGTCGAAAAAGTAAATACCCGAAACAATTGGGTAATACTACGAAATATCTGCGAAGTGGATGAGGAAGAGGTGCGTAATAAAAACTCGATTCTATTTTCTTTTCTCTTACTGATTTCTGATCCCCGAAGATCCAATCTCACGTGATAACAAGGTGTCATCTAAAATGTTACAAGTTGATGGCAATTAAAGAAAAATAGAATAATGTTGTGAAATATATAGAGCTAATTAGACAATGTTATATTATATCTTATCATTAAGCTTTGCCATCTTTATTTTTATCAGTCACCATGACGAAACATTCCAACCAGTAGAGATGTACAGAAGGGTGGGTCTCTCTGCCTCCTGGGTGGAGTGGGTCTCTGTTACTGGTTAGAAATTGAGAGGCTTGAAAAAAGCAAGATCTAGCCAAGTTTCTCCAACCAATTTTGTTTTGATTTTCTGAATCTGGACTCTAAAGGTGGGCTTTTCGGATTTCTCATTGGAAGTATTCTGTTCTGCCAGTGTGTATGGCCTATGGGTCAACGGTTAGCATCATATTCAAAAAAAGTATGACATTTAATTCAACCATGGGACCTGCCAATGCTTGTGAACCATGAGTTTCAAAGGTTCCATTTATTTCGATTATTTTTCCTTCACCTTTTTCTTTGGGCTGGAACTTAAAAGTACTATACAACTAATAAGAAAAATGATTTTTTTTTATGTTTGATTTCACTATAGAAAATATAATAAAATTTTTTCAAAATTTTATATATTTTTAAATTTCTTAGTCCTTGAGAAATATATAAAATAAGTTTAAATTAATTTATTATTTTTTTTTTCTTATTTTCTTCCCTTCCAATTTTTCTTTTGCTCGAGACTTAAAAATACACTACTTTGGCCTTTGTGTTTTGGTCCAATCTTAAAGGTTGTGGGAGTTGCATTAACATAAAAATATAAAGTATGAAGGTGGAGGAGAGTTAATGGAAAAGTAGCCTACACCATTCATTGATGTGTTATTAAGGGGAGATTCTTATTGCCAAATTGAAATTAACTTTGTCAGCAACAGCATCCAAAGGTCCTTTAGTTAGCACAATTGCTAATTTCATAGGAGATGATTTGAGCTTCATTGATTCTCTAGCAAACTGCACTCGGTTACAAACAATGGTTTTTACCAACAATTTTCTCAAAGGTCCTTTAGATTAGCACGAATTCTTGCCAATTTCTGCGTATAGGCTAGAAATTTGATTTAAGATAAGAGGCGAAATCGTAATTTTGATTCTGAAATTATAATTACAGTTAAAAGTCATGAATTAATTCTCTAGATCTCCGGATAATGAAAGCGGATTCTTGTAGTTGGAATGGAAATCTCATGAAATCCCCAGTTAGCGCGTAAATTTCGCAATTTCTTTGAGGTACGATCGGGTCGGCACGTTTTCGAGGCGTAGCGTTTCGAGTCTGCGTCGTCGATTTTCGATGCGTGAAAGTCGCATGTAACGTCTTTCATGTACCATAAGTGGTATGGAGTAAGAGAAATAGATGAAATTGGACGTAGAGATAGTCTTGAATGCTCAAATCTGGGAAAAGAGGGGCCTTAAAGGTCGTTAAGCTAAATCTCGAGTCATTAAATGACAAATAGCTAATAGTGTCTTCTCCAACTAAAGCAAAGACCAAAAAACGTGAGGGCATTATTTTTGGCGATGTTTTCTCGCTCGTTTACCCACAGAGAGAGAGTCTCGAAGCCTGCAGAAATCTGATCGGGCCGGATTGGATTTGACGGAGGCGAGGAAGGAAAACGTTCTGCGTGGAGGCGGTGCGCGTGAATGCAGTTACAAGTTTGACAAGCTCGAGAAGGTAGGATTTTGCTCCACCTTGCGTTTATTCCGTTTTTAGGGTTTTTCCATGTTTCGGTTGGTTTGAGGCGTGAGGGCCGTTTGATCGGATCCCAAGCTTGGGGCCAAGTTGATTTGAATTGTGAAACCCGATGTTGAAGCAGTGGGTATTCTGAATTTGTTGAGTGTTTTAATTCTAAAAATTTATGATTTAAATCATGTATTGATATATGAAAAAGAGTAGGGAGCAGACGTATGATCGATCCCAAAACATGAGGCTGACATGGAATTTTGAAAGAAAAAATGGAAGCGTAGTATTCCTCCCGCGATGTTAGGGAGCTGTTTAGGTGTGATCAGTGTTATCTTGTGCATTAAATAGTTGCTTGGTATGCATTAAATGGGAATGGCGATGGATTGCGGGTTCGCTAAGTGAGCCCGATGTTTAATGATTTTTCGGGAATAGTAAGCGAGGTTTCACTATTCCCGGAATATGTTTGAAAATATATTTTCGTGAAAATATGTGTTGGTCAGTGATTTAAATTAAATTACTCGTGTATGTCGATAGCCCAAAGTGAGCTAACTTTGATGTGCATTAATTAAGTTACATGACATGATTGTGTGAATTGGTTATTTGTAAATATATGCATGTTTATATATTTACATGGTCATTTGTATTGGATTGTACGCATGCATTCGTATGCAACTGGAACATCCCCAGGGTATAGGAGTTAGTGCGTGAGATGAATCACAGGAAAAGGTTCGGAGGTAGTCTAAAATATTAAATGGTTCGGAGGGTTGTGCAAAAATGTTAATTATCGGAGGGTAGCCCAAACTAATAATATATCAGCGTCGGGCGGCAGGATGATATATATTCGCCGGAGTAGTCGAGCTAAATAATATATCAGCGTCGGAGCGCTTGATTGATATATATTCATCGGAGGTAGTCTGGCTTGATTAATATATATCAATCGTCGGAGCGGCCGATTGATATATATTCGCCCGGAGGTTGCCCACTAATAAAATGATAATTCTCATACGAGGCTTAAGCGAGTGTGAGAGAAGTCGATGAGGACTGGGATGCGAGTTAGTCATAGACATTAGTAGGATCGTCATTCTTGAATGTTTGTTTTAAGTGAACATTGCCTGCACTGCACTTAGGTGAAGTAGCCCGTTTGAGGCGATTCTCCTCTCAGATTTTAGCTCACCAGTCGTGGGATCCCCCTTTACGGAGTACGAGGGGGCGTGCGAGACGGCTCGTCCTAGAGATTTATTGTTAAGAAAGCCGGGATGTGGCTTTGGTGATTGTACATGTATTAGAATTCTCTAATTTTAATATATGTATTGTTTAAATAAATATTAACTCTTGTAACTATTGGGTATATATAGTTGGTTTCATAGTTAGCACATTACATTGAATCTTGTTTATGGGCCCAGTGGCGTATTGGATATATTGTACATACATATTGCATATATTAATTTGTTTAGGACTTGGGTATATGCAGTGTGTATTAGTGGCTCACAGTACAAAGGAGACTACGGGTTACTACAGTGGCGTGGATGCAGGCATCATGTTAAGCGGGTTGACGGGTAGTCAAGCGGACCCCGGGTTTAGGCGTCATCTCAACCCAACTTTCCAGCGATAGTTGCAGGAATCAACCCGGATGTGGGACAATTCCTTCGGGCATAGAGAGATCTTGTAAATCTAACATACCTTGACTTAGTTATGAATCCACCTCCACCAGGTAGCATTCCTTCTGCATTGGAAGCTTCATAAAATGCGACATTAGGTTTGCTTGGAAACGGACTATGGAGAATCACGGGTTCTCGATCCCGGTAACTTAACCTTGTTATTAAATCTTGATCTAATGCCAACAACTTGGTGGGGATCTTGCGCTTCGGTCCTAGCGGCTGTCAAAATCTAGAATATTTGACTCTTTCTAACAACGGCCTCAATGGTTGATTCAGAACGATGTTATAGGTCTTTCCTCACTTGTGGTCCTTCAATTAGAGTGGCAACACCTTCTTGAATCTTGGCTGCCATTGGAAGTTGGCCATTTGATTACCTTGTAAGATTAGATGTCTCAGGCGCTCAGTTATCAGTGTTCTTCAAACTCTTTGGGTAATTGTGTGTGAAATGGGGGTCTTCGACTTGATGGTAATGCCTTTGAAGGTGAGATTCCAACATCACTGCAAACTCTTCGAGGATTAGAATTCTTAGATCTTTCTCCTGATAAATTTTACGGCAAGATGATATTTCTTAGGGACCTTCCTTTTTGACTTTATTTGAACTTGTCTTTCAATGAACTTGAAGGAGAAGTACCCTCTGTTGAGGCCAATGTCACCATTTCAATTGAAGGAAACAAAAATCTACGTGGAGGCTTCCCCAAGCTTCATCTTCCCACCTGTGTCAATGTCACCTCCTCTTCGGGCAAAACGAGAAAGCGTCCCTATGCCAAACTACTCATTCCAGTAATCATTGGAACTTTATCCTTGAGTTTGTTGGCCTTGTTTTTTATCATTATCGGTTTGAGGAGGAAGAAAATGAGGAATAATGCCTCTTCTACACAATCTTCCAATGAGCAATTCCTGAGAATTTCATTTGCAGAGCTCCATAAAGCTACTGAAGGCTTCTCGGAGTCTAATAAGATCGGTGTTGGGAGCTACGACTGCATTAATGAAGGAATCCTTGACGAAAAGTGGACTAGCCATTGCGGTAAGGTGTTGATCTTCCCGAGGGGGGGCTTCAAGGCTTTATGTCGAATGCAGGCCTTGAGAAAAATCCGGCATAGGAACCTCGTCAAAGTCTTGAGTGCTTGTTCTAGCTTAGACTTTCAGGGTAATGATTTTAAGGCTCTGGTGTTTGAATTTATGTCTAAAGGGAATTTGGACGGATGGTTACATCCAAAAGCAATAGTGGATGAATCCCAAAGGCTTACTCTTCTACAAAGACTGAATATCGCTATTGACGTTGCTTTTGCACTAGAGTATCTTCACACTCAATGTGATGTCATTGTAGTTCATAATGACCTTAAGCAATGATATAGCTTCTTGGCGATGATAGCAATGGGTATATCAGAGTGATTTTGTATTTCAAAGATCACTTATGTCATTTGTAGCACTACGATTGCTACAAATCTTGCCTGAACAAAAATAGCTCAACTACAATGAAAGGATCCATAGGCTACATTGCTCCAGGTACCAATTTCAGCTATAAGTAATAACATATCTCTATTCATTTTACGTTCAGTACTATTTTCTATGGATATAAATAAATTCCATTTTTTTTACTTGTACTTTGTAATAATTATTATGCAGAATATGGCATGCATCGTCATGTGTCGACTGAAGAAGATATGTATAGTTATGGAATCCTTTTCTTTGGAGATGTTCTTTGGAAGAAGACGGGCGATCGCGAGTTCGAGAAGGTCACTCTTCATAACTATGTGACACTACAACAAATTTGGTCTATAGCCACATTACTAAGACGACATTTTTTGTAAACATCACTTAAACGATATAAACCAACATTTTAGCAACGATTCCATAAAATGTTGTAGTAAACTTTAGTGATAATTTTTGCGATAATTTAACAAATGGTGCAATAGAGTAAATATTAGTGACAACTTTTGCGACATTTTAACAAACATTGTTATGTTTGTGACATATAACCAACAATTAAATAAATTGTAGCTACAAATTTATTTGTGCCAACGTTTTTAGCAATACATATTTATATGTCGATAATTTGTTATAACATTTCAATGATGTTTTATAAAGTGTTACTCTAGATTTATATTTTGCGATGTGTATGGTGACTTTTTGTCAAAATGTTGCAATAGAAAAAAATATTAGTGACATTGCTTGCGACAATTTAACAAACATTGCTATGTTTTGTGACATATAACCCACAATTAAACAAAATGTAGCTACAAATATATTTGTGCCAACGTTTTTAGCGATACTTGTATCATATGATCATTCACAGTATGACATTTAAATGTCATTTATGGCTCCCTCATTAACTTCTCAGGCCTAAGACTTTGCGGCGCATATGGTGACTTTTAGGTAAAATGTTACCTTGAAACGATGTTAGTGACATTACTTGTGTATTTAACAAACATTGCTAAAAATATATTATAAATGTATTAGTTCAAATGTGAAATATTTATTTTACTAAAAGCAGAATGAATCTTAATGAACAAAAAAGTAATATTAAGTTAACTTTATGTTAATTTTTTTTAAAAATATATCCGATTAATTTAAATACATATTAAATTACTTGTATTATGTTGTCAAATAATTTATATGATTAAAGTCGGGCTTTGTGGAATGAGAAGTGAGAGAGATGAGCGTAGCGAAGGTAGGGTTGATTATGTATTGATCTACGAAGATACCATGTACTTGCGAAAACATGCTTAAGTGCAAATTAATAATTTTAATTATTTAAATTAATTAAAGGAAATATCAAAAAGTTATCCCATGAGTAAAAAATTATTGAAATGAAATATTAAAAATAATTAAAATTTTATTTAAAATATAATAAAACACTTTTTACAAAAAAACACTTTTAACAAAAAAACGTTTTTTAAAATTTTAAAATACCTACCTTAATTAAGTTTATAAAAAAATATTTTTATATGTATTTTGTTATTATTTTTATCAAATTTTAAGTGTTTAAAATATTTTCAAGAATTTTAAGTTTTGAACCATTTATATTTATGGATATTTTTAAAAATATCCATTAAGATATTTAAGGATATTTTTATATTTCTTTTTGATATTTACTGTCAAATCAAAAATATATTTTCCATATTTTGATCGTTATTTACTATGTTTAGAACAATATAATTGATTTGAGTTTAAAAACGGAAACAAACTATATATTGGTTAGTGATGTGAGATGCTCACGTGTTAAACAAATAAAGCTTTAATTGTTTTTTAATAAGTTTTGAAAGCTAATCACTTTTACAATACTTAGTAAGCTGTCTCTAGTAAGGCTCGACTACTCGTCTCATGTCTTGCACAAAAGACTTTAACCAAGCTGAGTTAGGCAATCTAGGCAGTTGTTTTTAATAGTTCAAAAAATTGATTTTAATCTAATTAAAAATAAAATAAAAGTTAACTTTAGTTTTACTTTAAAATAAATATAAAAGAAAAATATTTAATTAAAATAATTTATTAAAAATTCAAAATAAAAATTAATATTTAGTTTTAGGAATTTTTTAATTTAAAAAAATAAAAAATAAAAAAATTATTTTTTCTTTAAAAAAGAATATTTAATTTTTGTTTGTTTTAAACTTCATTTAAATTTTAAAGATTAAATAAATAAATATCTACTTTAGTTTTAAAATCGAAGTTGATGCTTTATTTTTAATTAAATTTATTTTAATTATACGTTTATGGTTTAGAGGGAAACTGCAGACGAGAGAAAGTAAGAGATGGAAAGGAGGAAGTTGGGCTCAGGTGGAATGAGAGAGTGAGAGAGGCAGTAGCGAAGGTGAGGTTCGATTAATAGCATTGATGCATGAAGGCTCGCACACCAAAACATGCTTAGATTAAATTAATAATTTTAATTGTTTAAATTAATTAAAGGAAATATCAAAAGTTATCCCTTAAGAGTATTATTGAAATATATATAATGATATATTAAATAATATATTAGAATTACATTAAATATAATATCATATACTTTTTAAACACTTTTAACAAAAAACGTTTTTAAAATTTTAAAATACCTACCTTAAATAAATTTATAAAATATTTTTATATGTATTTTGCTATTATTTTATCAAATTTTAAGTGTTTAAACTATTTTATTGAATTTTGATTTTTGAACCATTATATTTTATGGATATTTTTAAAAATATCCATTAAGATATTTATGATATATATTTTTTTATATTTCCTTTTTTGATATTTATGTCAAATCAAAATATATTTTTCCATATTTTGATCGTTATTTATATGTTTAGAACAATATAATTGATTTGAGTTTAAAAAAAAAAGACAAAAGTATATAAGCGATTTGAGTGATATGAGATGTCCATGTGTTCAACAAATAAAGCTTTAATTGTTTTTTAATAAGTTTTTTGAAAGCTTAATCACTTTTATAATATAGTAAATTGTCTCTATTATTTACAATATGTGCTATTATTTTCATTTTAATAACCTGAAATCTACTTTCCCCAATAAATTATCTAAAAATATTATGTTTGGATAAAAACAATTTATTTTATCCTTTTCTAATATTATATTTTGAAAAAGAGAATTTGTTATTTAAAGATCGTAATAAAAACAAAATCAAATATTTGAAGAATGGCCCAAACAATAGTATTAAATTTAAAAAAGAAAAAAATCATAAAATATAAGTAAAAAAAAAAAAAACCACTAAACTAAAATATTAATTTCTCACGGGCAGTCGTAATGATTTGAGAAAAAAATATGGTGGTGTGCGGCTAAAAGAAAAATGTGAAATTAGGTTAAAACTATTTATAGCATATGGTGGTTTGGTCGGTTCGATTCGATCAGTTATGCTTTCTAGCCATGGCCCAGATCGATGTGTCGGATTTTATAAAATTTAAGCCGTCCGGCGCATTAATTTATGTAGTTTCGGTTTGGTTCAATTCGGTTTTGTCGATTTTGATGGTTTTTTTGGGTTTAGGAACACCCCTATTTTTATTCTCTAATCATTGTATTGTTAAACTCAATCAATAAATTTCTTTCTTTTAAAAAACCTCTTAAAATTAATATTTTTAAAGAACATGGACAATATCTTAAGTGACTAAGTGTTTGGACTAACATAGGGAGGGGGTTTTAGGGTTCGAGTCATTTGGAGATAAAATTGTAAGGAACAAAATTATATGTACTACAAAACGAGTAGCTATTAAAATTTAAAAAAAAAAAAATGAAGAAGAAGAAGGGGGCAGAAGATATTTTCTAAAGAAACATGGGGACGACCATGATATTTTTAAAAATATCATGCTGTATTTT
Organism: Tetrastigma voinierianum; assembly: GCA_016808115.1. Taxonomy (NCBI): domain Eukaryota; kingdom Viridiplantae; phylum Streptophyta; class Magnoliopsida; order Vitales; family Vitaceae; genus Tetrastigma; species Tetrastigma voinierianum. The sequence continues at coordinate 179,435 of JAEQBH010005566.1, read as the reverse complement.
TACAATTTACTCAAACTTTTACTCTTCGACGCTAGTGGAAAATATTATGTTTGAATCGGATCGTCCGTACAAATCAATGGATGAGGGCTCCGTTCTAGGGTTTTTTAATCATTCATGTCTATGGTTCTAGGGTTTCCCAAAAACTGTGTCGTATCTGAAGGCTAAATACAACAAGACTCGTCCGAGGTGATTCGGTTTCGAAGAATAGTTACTCGGTCATGTACAGTGGGTCCAGCGATGGCGAAGGGCACGAAGCTCTGGCTCGGAAAATCCCGCCGACGTCGTCGATGATGTGGGTCCGGAACCTTCGCCGGTTCATCGGATCCGGTGCTGGACTCGGATCCAAAGCGCTGATGGGTCAGTATCTTCTTTGATTTTTTCTGTAATTATGTGATTAATGCCTAATTGTTTGTTGCTTACTTGAAAATTATTCGATTATTCATTTTTGAAACTAATGGGGTGCGATATTGGACCTCATTGCTGTGATTGTTGTGAATGGCTGGAATTTTCTTTTTGTTTCTTTCCCTATTATGGGTGGATAACTTGGTAGCCATTGTCGATCTGATACAATTCCCTCCAGTAATCTCTTGTGAAGGTTTATTGTTTTACAGAACTTGCACGCATTCATATATGCTATTGTGGATAAGGTATATATATTTTAGATTTAAAAAGAGTTTCATTTAGGTTACTTATTGTTGTCACCATGTGAATCAAGGACTTTGGCTGCATGAATCTCACTTGTTAGGCAACAGTAAAGCTCTATAACCTTGTTGCTCACCTCTTACTTATGAACCGTAAGACTGATTTATCTCTCATGATAAACCCATCTTTTCATGACTACCAGTGAATCTGGTGGGTTTATTATTCGGAAAGAAAGTGCTACATCTTCTTGGTTGGTAACCTGGATAAAAGTTTTAAGTTGCTTTGCTTTTCATTGTTGCTTCTTACTTACATTTTCATTTATGTATAACCTGTTCTTCTTTGTAGAGCTTAAATAAAAAAGGATCTTGCTTGATATCTTTAAAGAGAAAACAAAGTAATGAAGCTGGCACAATTCCAAGCTTCTATAAAAAGGTGAGGGTTGCGATTGCTCCCATGAAACTTGAATTAAAAGACTGCATTACCATTGGTATAGGGCATGATTAAATATGAGAACTTCTTATCTGGATTAGCCATGGTTTGAATCCCTATCAGCACATCCTAGTTATTGACTTTTAAACGTACTCTGCGTTCAAAAAGCTGATGAGAGAATTCTAGACACTTAACTATTTCTCTTCTGATAATTTTTCCTTTTTGCTCCTTATTCTTACAACTTTAAAACCTCTATCTGTATTCTTGTTTTCCTTTTCTAGAAACCTGAAGAAGGGTCCATCAGTCACCGGGTCCAGAGGCTGGCAAAGTTTCGTTTTTTAAAGGTATAATATTCATTAAATCCATATTTTCTGATTTATATCACTTTTAATTGCTTAATCATTTTGTAATATGTGCTTTGGTTTCTGAAACTCCTTCCTAGTTTGTGTCTGTTTGACCTACTAATGATATAACTTCAAAATTTCCTGTCACTTGTTAATGTAAGCATCAATACGGTTGCCAGTTTTGGTGATCATTTGATTATTGGTCATTACTCATTAGTTTAATTTGGTTTAAGTAGTATCTGACTGAAGTTGTATATTCCTTGTGCAGAAACAATCTGATCTTTTATTAAATGCTGATGATCTCGATGTGATGTGGGTTTGCTTAAGAGAAAATTGTGTGATTGATGATGCCACTAATGCTGAAAAGGTCTTAGCTTCTATTCCAATCTGCTTTCTGCAGTGTCAAATATTATTAACTTTTCTTACACAAATCCAGCTTTTCTTCAATATTTCAACTCAGTTGTGATTCTCTGATTCATTTTTCTCTAAAGATCACTCCATATTTTTTTAGTATTTTTGGTATCGTTAGGCGAGTTATGTAGTTATCAGTTAATTTATTGATTCAAACATGGTTTTGTTGTACAATATTTTATTTGGTAGATTGACCTTATTATTTTCCTTTTTTATGGAGTAGTCTTTCTATTAATCTTTTTTATGCCTCTAATTACTTGGCATGTATCATCCAAATTATAGACAATTTTTATAATCACTAACTTAGAGAATTTTTTGTATTTGGGAAAGAAACTACCATATAATATGTATAAACGTTGCCAATGTCCATACCATTTAAGCTGTATTATAATCAAATTGTATTTCATCAATTAATATTACTAACAATTATTGGGGGCTCAAAAAATGTGGATTATGAATTATTTTGGTGTCGGTATAAATACTTATGTTAGTTGAGAATTTTGGATTACTTGCTAGATGTTTCTTTACGCCTTTGGCGCCTTGTATATGCCGTGTATACTTTTGTGTGCCATTTGGTGGGTGCTTTTAATACAAATGTTCTTCCTATTAAAAAAAAAAAAAACTAATTTTAACGACAAGTGATCAAATTCCTTCACAAAGTTAGAGTTACAGTGATGGTAAAAGCGGAAATGGTTCTTTGGAGTCATCTTGTTTTTTAAATTGAAACAATGGCCATGCTTATTTTAATTATAAAAAATGTTATTTTCTTGTTCCCAAAATTATCCATTTTAGATATGTTTTCTAGCGTTTCACATTTACGATACAAATGGGCAACTTAACCGTGTAATGTAAATTTATGCTTTTTTCCCAATATTTTTAATGTGTGTCTTGCATAATTTATAACATTATAAGTTCTTTTAATTTTGTTGTGATGCTAATAATGTCTTCATTCCTATCTTATAGATGAATTATGAATATTTTTGCCACATTGCCTCTGTTTGTACAGAGCAAATAGGCCTAAGTGTCGAGTAGCTTTTCAGACCCTTCCAATTTCATGAAGTTTGAAATAGTCGGAAGAATTGCCATTCTACCCTTTTACCTTTATGTGATGAGCACGGTGATTCTTGCTCTTCTATCTTTGAAAGAAAATCATGACCATTTATCGGATTTCCTTAAATGTTCTTGCTTCTCAAAATAAAAAATAAAATCCTTAAATGTTCATGTTTCACTTTCATCTATCCAAAAAGAAAAAACTGAAAAATCATGAAATTTTCTTTTTGTTTTTGTACTGGAAATCATATACATTTAATAATTTTAATATTGTTTTTATTGTACTGGAATATCATGGAAGGGGTTGAAGTTTTAGAGGACAATATTGCACTTAATTCTGGTCTTATGATGGAATAGAAATAGCATGATTTTTCATAAAACAAGTCTTCATTTCTTAATATATTGGGGAGGCTGGCTTTGCACTTGGTTCTTCAGTTCTTTGGTTGATCATCAATAAAGATTTTTCTTGGAGTTAAGTTTAGGTTTTCTCACGGGATATTTGCTACTTTGTACATCTTTTTGAAGTTTTGCTTCATTCAATTTTTTTTCTTAAATTAAAAAAGAAGAAGAAAAACCTTTGTGCTTCTTTTGGTTGCTTATCTTTTCCATCGTCCATGCATAACAATTTTCTTTTCTTTTTTCTTTTTATTTTTCTTATTTTGGAAAAATTCAAGCATCGTGATGTCAAATATAGCCTTTACGAAATCCTTGTCTCACTTCTTATTGTTGTGCAGGTTCCCTTACGAAGGCGGAGTGATGAGTGAGCTTGATGAGAGTTACGATGACTCATGATCCCATGTATGGACTTTTACACTTTGAACTCCAATCTTGCTTGAATGAGACCTTTGGTTCTTAACACATAATATGATCTTAATATAAAATATTTCTGTGCTAATTTATGCTCTGCTGCTTTCTTATATATGAAATTTATGTATATTTGTGTCGGGTTTGGGTTGACGAATGTTGACACGATCCGTACATTGATATGACTTATCATCTCACGACTATCATGCAGTGCCGCCACATTATATATATAATTTTTGCATCTTTCACATATTCTTTACGAATTTTTTGAGGCATCCTTTTGTGTAGTTCTAAAGGTCTTTTTATATTCAAAGCAACAACGGTATATTGTTTCAACCACAGTAAGCAACGTGTAAAGATTTCGTTATAAAAGCATATTCTTTTATTCTTTTTAATGCACATAAAAATTAATTTCGATAGAAGCGTATTCTCAATTATTTTATTAGATATAACCATTTTTTTATTATATGCTTATAATAGAATAAATGAAAGGGGTAGGGCGTAAGATTAGCATGAAAATGCCACATACTTCTTGAGCTATTTCGCATATGCTCGAAGGAATTTGTGACGGTATTAATTTCTTATAAAATTTTATTTTCTTTTCAGTGATTATGCGATTTTGAAATGTTATTTATTTATTTGAAATTGAATTGAAGTGATGATTAATTTTGTGTTTACTACGGTTTAGAAAATGGCGTCGACGAAGCTAGAATAAAGATATTTTTTAGTATCACGAAGCATAAGATGGATCGCATGTATCTTCGGAATCTTCGACCTTTAGTAAATTTATTTTTCTTACTCTTTGGTTATTTTGAATAATTCTAAATTCTTAGTTGATATTTTGTATTTAAGTAATTCATTTTGTAGGAAAAAATTGAACAACTTAGCTGTCGTGAAGAAAAAGGTGAAACCTGACGAATGGGCTATAGTTCCTTTAAAAAGAGATGCAATTTAAAGTCCTTGGTCAGATTAAAAATGAGTCGTGTCAGGAATGGGTTTCAAAATCGGTCAAATACTTGAGAAAGAGGCTAGTGAAGAACATATGAATGAGCTGACAAGGAGCTTACCTGACAAGTTGCAATTTTGTATTTCGAGGTAAAAAAAATACGAGATATTGTTACTAGGCGTGATGGTGCTGCTTAGAAGAAGTTTACTGCAATTTGAAGAAATACTTTGCTTAATTTAATTTATATAGTTTAATATTTTATTTTATTTTATTTAGATATTTGACTTATGTGTTGGATTAGGCGTACGAGATAATAATGCCTTTGATATTGTTAATGGCATAACATTGTTTTTATTTTTAATTTATATATGATTATATAAAAACAGTTTTATTGATAAATTTAAATGTCTTATTAATACTCTTATTTCTAAGTATACATATTTTATTGACAATTTCTCTATTCGATTAATATAAATATCATATGGTATACATATAATTACTTTAGACGTAGGTAAAGAGATTAATAATAATGATAAAAATGAAAATTATATACGTAAAGATGATGAATAATGACATTTTAAATGTCTAATACAGTGTTATGACAAATTGTCATATGACATATAGTATCACAACGTTTGTAATAATATCATAATAAACCGATATCTAGACAATTGTAAGTATCCAAGAAACATTATGCTTAAACTACACAATAAAATATCATTGTTGCAATGTATTATAACATATAATGCGATTATGTTGAGTTGTTTTATCGACATAAGCGTACGTGTAGTACTATCGTAATAAACATATATGACAACATTTGGAAGTATCGAAACGGTATACTTGAGCAATGCGACCACGTGTCGCGATGAATTATATATTATGACACGTAATAATCACGCTAATTGAGTTGTTTTAACGCACAAATGTCAATAATAACATTGTAAAAGTGATATGGCGACAACTAAGTATGAGACATTATGTTCAAACAACACTACCAAATGTCACCATCCGCGAGGAATACAAAGGCAGCATAATAATGTTATGCTTGAATGGATGTCACAACACTTAAAAATGTTAGAAGTCATATCATAATAAACTAATACGGCAACATTTGGAAGTGTCGTAGCATTATACTTAAGCAACACAACAACATGTCATTATAGCGATGCATTATGACACATATTAATTTCGTAATGACTTGGATTTAACAACACTTAAAAATGTCTTAAGGTCTATCATAATAAACTGATATGGTGACACTTGGAAGTATTGAAATAGTATATTTAAGCGACGTAATAACAAGTCGTAACAACTATGTATTACAACACATAATTGAAAGGATTTAACAACACTTCAAAATGTCGTGCGATCGTCACAAAGTACATATACCGGCAGTATATTTAAGCCAGATCAGAGAGTACGAGTACATGTCTTGTAGGGATGTATAAAATTACCAAGTGTCCCTGCTTAAAATATTTTGGAGACTAAAATATGAAATGATAAATTGGTAAACCGGAATTTGTGGTATTAAACCAAGGGTACAATGGTCATTATGCAAATGAATATGAAAAATCAAAATTTAAGGTGTAGAGATGGGCCATAGTGGAAATTGAAAAAGTTGTTATTAAATGTGAAAAGATGAAATGGTGCAATTTATGGAAAGTTAATTTAACAAAAAGAAGAAAAACAAAAGCAAAATTCATTTGGTCTCTAGTTGCCCTAACAAACCGTAGGTGAGAAAGAAAGAGAGCGAAAGGAGGAAGAAGAGGAAGAAGGAGGGAGGGAGAAGAGGCAAGATCCAAGGTATGTGTTTGATGTGTTTGCCTTAGTGTATTTTATATTTCTAGGGCTTAGGTATGGAGATTAGTTCTCCTTTGATCTTTAGGTTTTGTGTAAAGGTCCACACAAGCCTTTGATTGGTTGGGGTTATGTGGTAAAACCCCCAATTGATGTAAAAGAAACTTGGAATCATCAAATTACATGATGTTAAAAGAATTGGTGGACCTTAGGTAGTGTTCTTGGATTTTCACTGGGTTTTGGGTTTTGAGGTTCCAAACACCCAGGATTCATAACCCCGTGGAGTTGTTTTTAGATAAATTCCAAGTTGGTTTTGAGGTATTATAGATTATAGAAGTTATATGGGTGAATTGGCATCAAAGTGGGAGAAATAGCAAAATCACAGGCATTTCGAGGTAACTCCTACCGGTACAATAGGAAGTCCTACCGGTAGGACTTTGGTCCCCGGTCATTTTTGGCAAGTCTACCGGTAGAAGTTAAGTCACACCGGTACAGGACTTGACAAATTTTCTTTTGTTTCGACCAGTTTTCGTATTTCGGCCATAACTTCCTCATTTCTTATCCGATTTGAGTGATTCAAGTGGCTACGTAAAATAGACTTCAAGGAGAACAAAACTTAAGAAGTATGAATCGTCTAATTCTTATCCTAAGTGGCCTAAAAATTCACTCAAAGTGGGGCCATGTGCAAGAAAAATTCCTGCATCAGCTTTGGACATAGAGTAGTCCGGGTTGTTTCGGACGTAACTAGAGTTTCGGTGCTCCGAATTGGGTGATTCCAGTTGGAATAGAACCCTTAGCACCTTAGCTTTAAAATAGTATGAAGAATGTGACTAAGTCTAGGAAGTACGTTAAGTTATGCGATTAATTTATTACGTGCGTGATTCGTTCGGTGTAGGTTAAAAGTAAAGGCGGGATAAGTGTGGGCAGTTATAAGTTAAGCAAGCAAAGAGGTGAAAATGTTTAAACTCATTTTTCCAAATACTAGTGTATTATTATTATGTGTATTGTACAAATTTCTTTACAGCATTTTATGGTTTTGAATGCAAAACCATTTTGAAATGACAATGAGATAAGCAATGAAATGGTTTTGAGTTAAACCATTTTTTGAAAAGCAAGCATTAGTTTTAAATTGTAAAACCATAATTAAACAAGCAAGCAAGTAAGTAAATGGTTTTGAAAAGTTAAACCATTTTGAAGCAAGCAAACAACTAAGCAAATGGTTTGAATAATTAAACCATTTTCAAGCAAGCCAGCTTAAGCGATGGTTTGAAGTGTAAAGCCATTTCTGAAAATGGCGAATGATGAAAGGTTGTGAAAACAAGGCCTTCCTAGTCTAAGCAAGCTGACCCGGTCGGTATCCGTGCGTGCGGTGGTGTTAGGTTTTCATACATGCATTGTAGTTTTGCGGTGGAAGCCAGGCTTGGGCATACACCATGCATTTAAAGGAGGCAGAGTGGCACGTACGGGGTATATAAGGTTATGAGCTCTAACTAAGTATGGTGATGGCGACACGAGGTCAATTCCACCACATATTCACGGGAAAAATGAAAAGGTGACGGACAAAGGTCCTTCCAAACACGGTTGAGCCGCAGGTTCTCGTGTTCACTAGAGGGCATGATAAGCAAAAAAAATGAAGCCTCCATTGGTTGATGTTTTACAAACATGATATCTGATTTGAAAATCAACCATTGGTTCCGATCATGAGCTTCGGAGAGTTTTAAAGCAAAAGCGAGGTTGAAGGCGAGCTCTCGTTTAGATTTCAAAGCGATCGGTTGAGCCAACTCCGTAAGGTTTTATTTTTTCAAAGCATCTTGGTTGAGCGAAGCTCCGTTTTATGAAAAAATTTTAGAAACTTTAAAAGCGAGTTTGTGAAAGGTTTTAGAGACTTTTTTGAAACAAGATAAAGAAAGCGAAAAGAAAAAGTATGAGAAGTTTTATAAACTTACAGCAAGCAAAAGTAAGAGTTTTACAAGCTTTTTAAAAGAAAAGCAAAACAAAGCTCAGCAAGTATTAAAAGTTTCATAAACTTTTAAGCGAAGCAAGTGAAAAGCCAGCGAAAAGTTTTGAAAGCTTTAAAGCAAAAGCTAAAGCAAAGAAACTACGGAAAATAATTTGTAAAGAGGTTTTACATTTTTAAGATGTTTAGGAAAGAAAAACCGTTTATAAGCATACCTCACGAACTCGTTAGCTCATTATTTTGTATTTTAAAAACTATTTTTCAATTTCTGAAGTCATGAGTATTTGGAGCAACTATAGGATTAGTCGACATCGGTTTAAGTCTTTGTGAATTAGTAATATTTTGTAAGAACATACTTTGAAATTGTATATGGAACATATGTATATTACATGGATATGATGAAATGTGTTGGTATCTTTGGTTGCCGTATTTTTGGATATAATTAGTAAGGGTGGACATCTGAGTTGGAATTTAGACTGTAATGCGGTAGTCATCTTCTTGAAATTTTCCATTGCTAGATTGTATAAAATCCTAAGTTTGAAAAATAAAGAAAAATTTTCTAGGAGGTTTAGAGCAATGCGGCAGGCTTCACGAGTTTCCTGGTCGTTAGAGGTAGCGGCTAGGGATTTGTGGAGTGGCGGCACTATATGCCAGGTATGGGGTGGGGTGTGTCGGGGTGGTATCGAGGAAATGGGTTGTATATAATAACCTAGGACTTGAGGGAAATCGCAGTACCACTGCGGGGTGGTATCGAGCATAAGTATTGTGACCATGCATTTTTGATTTCAAAGTACATACATATGGGAATTATTTCAAGTATTAAATAGTTGATTTTGGAAATCACGGCATATCGGGAATAAGGCGTGAGAGAATTCGTCCCTGGGAGAGTAGTTCCGACGGTTCGAGTGTCCTGATGCACGGAGGGACGAACACGTAGTAGGTTCCACTTCTTGGCATCTATGGATGACTACGTGCGGTCAGTGGACCATGCGCCACCCGGAGATGCTCGAGTCTTGGGGTATTTACGTGGGGAAGTAGTGACAGTTGCACAGGATAGTAGCAATGGCGACTGAACCAGCCAGTCGCGAAGCCTCCTGCCACCACTGGGGGTTGCGGAAGGAGCGGGGAGGTCGATGAAGTCTGGCCCCGGGCAGCGAGCCGTATAGCGCGAGTGGTGATCCGGAAGCGGCTGGTTGTGGTTAGGCAGAGGTAAACAAGATTTATGGGTTATGGGGCACGGATGAGCAAGGGTCTTGTTTTCGGTTTTCGATGGAAGGACGGGGCTAAAGATTGGTGGGATGCCGTGAAAGAAGGTATCACGATGGAATAACATGGGACCAATTTCCAGCGAAATTCAGCGGCTAGATTCTTTCCTCGAAATTCGCAAAGTTCAAAAATTGAGAATTCTTCAAGTTGGAGCAGAGAAGAACATGTCGATATCAAGTATCAGGGAAAAATTCTCAAGACTGTGGGTGTTTTTTCATGGCTCAAGCGAGATGAAGTCTGAAATGCGAGGTTTTATCGGGACTACGACCTTGGGACTCGAGTGCATTTATCAGTGGTCCCGCAGAATAGATTTAGGGACTTAGTTGAGGCCGCTCGAGGTTGAGCAAAAAACACTCTGACCATGTATCGAGTAGACGGAAAGTAGAGTAAGAGGGTGCACCAGGCACGTCGACAAAGCTTCGGGGGCGGTATAGCGAGAAAGAAGAACAAGAGGCGAGGTTACAGGCCAGAGTGCAGTCGAGGAGCTATCTACAGTCGGGAGATCGTGTGAGGCCCCGGTTGCTAAGCGGTGGCACCGGAGTATTCCTCCCGTTTGTCACTTATGTGTGTCAGGCGACACCATAGAGTGCATGAGATTCAGTCTGAGGTGTTTCCTTTGTGGCGAAGGCCATTTATTAGGAATGTCACCATTGATTGGTGCGGAACGCATCGAGTGGCGGTCCCAATACGGTACGAGGAGATGAGCACCTGGTCGACGGGAGGCTCGAGCGGAGGGCCAGCCTGTGCCGCGGGTAGAGGTGGCCGTGGTAGGGTAGAGGCGGCGGTGCCACAGGGGATCTGAGTGAGCCCGCACTTTCGGACGGAGTAATATCTTTGTGACTCGGCTGAGATGCGAGGATCTGACTCTCCGGATGTGATCTTCAGTATTGTGCCCTTCCTATTCTTGGGCATGATGCATATACGCCGTAGACCAGGGCAGCTACGCATTCATTTTGCATCAAGCCATTCTTAGATCATTTCGGATAGAGACCTTATATTAGAGAGGGAATTAGAGTATGAGAGTTTTCCGCACCATTTGGAGATCAGATTGCTATGAGCCCAGTAGTCGAGAGATAGTAGAGTTCGATTGAGAGCAGGAGTTCCAGCGGATCTTGTAGCTTTAGATAGGGACTTGATGGTTCTCGGTATGGATTGGCTATCTCGCCATAGAGCCACATTAGATTGTTATAAAAAGGAAGTAAAGTTGAACAGGCCAGGGAAAGTGGAGGTAAAGTTCAAGGGATTACGTAGAGTTATCTTCCTGTATGATCTCACTTCGTAGCGGCCACGAGAAAATGTTGTGTAAAAGGTTGTCGAGGGTTATCTAGTATGGTGGGAGACAGGAAAGGAGGGACTATATTAGATGAGATTCAATTGTTAGAGTTCCCGGATGTGTTCTACAGGATGATATCGCGAGATTACCTCGAGAGAAAGAAGTGGAGTTCACCATTGATTTGATCAAGAGGTGGCGATTTCCCATTCCTCCTTATAGGATGGCTCTATGATTGAAGGAGCTTAGGCTGATTAGAGGAATTTGTTGAGTAAGGGATTTATTAGGCCAGAGCATATCCCCATGGGGAGCTCCAGTTCTCTTCGTGAAAAAAGAAAGATGGGAGTTTGCGGTTATGTATAGATTACAAGGAAGCTGCAGATTCATCCATGATCATTATCCACTCCTAAATTGATGAGTTATTTGATCAACTCCAAGGATCTAGGTATACTCAGAAGATAGACTTGAGGTCGAGGAGTATCATCGGATGAAGTTCGAGGAAGTGATGTACTAAAAGATAGCATTGGAGACAGCTACGGGCATTATGAGTTTTGGTGATGCCATTTGGTTTGACTAATGCCCGGCGGCGTTTATGGATTTGTTAGGCAGGAGTATTCGGTAGTATTTGGATAGGTTCATCATAATTTTATTGATGATATCTTAGTGTATTGGGTAGTTCGGAGGAACATTGAGCACACGAGTTGTATTACGAGATACTAAGGGAGAGACGGTTATATGCCCGAGTTGAGACGAGTGTCGGTTTTGGCAGCCAAGTGGCATTCCTTGGTCATGTAATTTCAGCGCGAGAGGGGTGAGTGTGGATCCCCGGAAAATAGAAGCAGGTGGTAAATTGAAACCACGAAAGAATGTCGGTCGAGAAGCTTCCTTGGTTTAGCGGTGATACGGGAAGTTTGTTGAGGGTTCTCGAGATAGCAGCCCAGCTGACCCTGCTTGACGAGAAATGATGTTAAGTATGATTGGGTAGAAGCACATCGAGTTTTGAGGAGTTGAAGATAGATTGACTTGACTCCAGGTTTAGCTTTACCCGATGGAAAGATAGCTTTAATGGTTTATAGTGATGCTTGAGCAAGGCCTTGGTGTGTTTGATGCGAATGATAGAATTGATTGCATATGCCTCTAGGCGACTAAAACATGAGGAGGAATTACCTTTACACACGACTTAGAGCTTGCGGCGGTCGTGTTTTGCTGAAAATATGAGACATTATTTATATGAGTGTTCTTGCAGGATCTTCTGGATCATAAAAGTCTTGATATATTTCACCCAAAGGATAAACCTGAGGCAAAGAAGATGGCTTGAGTTGATTAAGGACTACGACTGTACTATCGAGTACCATCCAGGAAAAGCTAATGTCGTAGCAGATGCCTTGAGTAGGCGACCAGAGAGTTCTTTGTCTCATATGAGATCAGGTTATCTTCCACTATTGGTGGATCGAGCTTAGGGGTGATATTGGAGGTTGAGGATTACGGAGCCTTGTTGGCCACATTTCATGTTAGGCTAGCTCTAGTGGACGGATTCTAGCGAGGGCGATCCACGGGATCCACGGATGATTAAGCAAGAAGAGATAGAAAGGGAAAGAAAGCCCGGAGTTTCGTCGGGGATGATGGTATGATAGTGAAGGTCGGAGAATATGTGTGCCGGGAGTATGGCGAGGGCGAGAGAAAGACATCATGGAAGAAGCACATTCATCTGCGTATGCTATGCATCGGGTAGTACAGGGTCTTATGGGAACTTTGAAAGAACATTGCGGTGGAATGGGATGAAGAAAGAGAGATAGCGGGTTCGTTTCCAGTGCACAACACAATCGGCGGGTGAAGGTAGAGAGCATGGGGCCGCGGGAAGATCTGAGTTACTCCTATTCCGGTGTGGAAATGGGAAAGATCACTATGATTTTGACGGGTCTTCCCGCAGGACTCGAGACAACGTGATGCTATGGGTGATGGCTAGATCGATTGACAAAATTAACTCATTTCCACCGGGTTAATGTTGAAGATTCTTTAGAAAAGTTGGCGGGGGTGTATGTGGATGGGGTGTTAAGACTTCACTTGGGGTTCCGAGTTTCGATAGTGTCGGTCGAGACCCAGGTTCCACATCTAGGATTTTAGCTAGTTTGACGGCGTTCGGTACTACTTTACATTTAAACCTGACATTTCATCCTCAGACGGTTGGCGGTCAGGAAATTATTCGGAGCGTTAGAGGATATCTTTGGCTTGTGTGATGGAATTCAAAGGAAGTTGGGATACTCACTTGCTTAATGGGTTGCCTCACAATGATAGATATCAAGCCCGGTATAGATATGGCTCCATTTTGAGGCCTTGTAAGAAATGTAGGACTCCGGTGTGCTGGGATGAGGTTAATTGAGAGAAGACTAGTAGGCCACTGAACTGGTACAGGATCACTTGGAGAAGTGAAAGTTGTTGAATGGCAAGATAGCGAGATAGACGGAAAAGCTATCACGGACTGATCGTCGTAGAGACTGCGGAGTTTGAAATAGGTGATCAAGTTTTGAAGATTTCACCTTGGAAGGTGTGTTGAGCTTTGGAAGCGAGGCAGAAGCAGTCAGAGTATATTGGACCTTATGAGATCGTGAGCAAAGTGGGACCGGTAAGCTTGATTAGGGTTACCCCGAGTTGTCAAGGATTCATGATACATTCCATGTATCAGATGTTGAGAAATATATCGGATCCTTCACATGTATTGAGAGAGAGCAACGGTCACGAGTTGGAGAATTTGACTTATGAGGAGATGCACAGTGCGGATTGTAGATCGCGGAGCAGTGTTGAGAAGCAAAGAAGTGATTCCATTAGTTAAAGTCACATGGAAGAATCATGAGGAGCGGCTATTGGGGCGAGGCCCCGAGATGCATCATCGGTACCCTCACTTATTCTCCGGATGAGGTATGTTATTTCCTTTCTTTTGGGTTTAGTTTTCATTTAGGGACCGAAATGTTCCTAAGGAGGAGGATTTTGTAACACCCGAATCAGAGAGGTCTCTGATTACATGATCTTGTAGGGATGTATAAGAGTACCAAGTGTCCTGCTTGGAAATATTTTGGAACTAAAATATGAAATGATAAATTAGTGCCGGAATTTATTGGTATTAAACCAAAGTCTGATGAATTCGTTATGCAAATGAATATGAAAAATCAAAATTTAAGGTGTAGAGATGGGCCATAGTGGAAATTGAAAAAGTTGTTATTGCAATAATGAAAAGATGAGGGCTAGTTGCAATTTATGGAAAGTTAATTTAACAAAAAGAAGAAAAACAAAAGCAAAATTCATTTGGTCTCTAGATTTGCCTATGAGCATAGGTGAGAAAGAAGAGAGCAGAGGGAAGAGAGAGGGAAGAAGGAGGAGGAGAAGAAGCGAAGATCGAGGTATGTGTTTGATGTGTTTGCCTTGAATTATTATTTTATATTTCTAGGGCTTGGGTATGGAGATTAGTTCTCCTTTGATCCTAGGTTTTATTGTGAGTCACACAAGCCTTTGATTGGTTGGGGTTATGTGAGTAAAACCCCAATTGATGTAAAAGAAACTTGGAATCATCAAATTACATAGTGTTAAAAAGGAATTGGTGGACCTTGGGTAGTGTTCTTGGATTTTTCACCTAAGGTTTTGGGTTTTTGAGGTTCAAAACACCAATTCACATGTTGTGGAGTTGTTTTAGATAGAATTCCAAGTTGGTTTTGGTATTATGAATTATAGAAGTTATATGGAGTGAATTGGCATCAAAAGTGGGAGAAATAGCAAAATCTGGGCATTTCGGGTCAACTCTACGGTACAATGAGAAGTCCTACCCGGTAGGACTTTGGTCCCCAGTCATTTTGGCCAAGTCTAGAGTAGAAGTTAAGTCCTACCGGTAGGACTTGTTCACCAGTTTTTGATTTCGACAGTTTTAAATCTTCGACCATAACTTCCTCATTTCTTGCGATTTGAGTGATTCAGTGGCTCGTAAATAGACTTCAAGGAGGCAAACTTAAGAAGTATGAATCGTCTAATTCTTAGCTCCTAAATTATTTAAATTCACTCAAAATGGGGCCGTGTGCGAGAAAAATTCTGCATCAGCTTTGGACATAGAGTAGTCAGGGTTGTTTCGGACCCATTAACTAAGGTTCCCGATTGCTCGGGTGGAGTGATTCCAGTTGGAGATCAGAACCCTTAGCACCTTAGCTTTAAAGAGTATGAAGAATGTGACTAAGTCTAGGATACGTTAAGTTATGCGATTAATTTGTCATCGTATTACCGTTCGAGTGTAGGTTAAAAGTAAAGAAATTGGGGATAAGTGTGGAACTGTGCTCAAGTTAAGCAAGCAAAGAGGTGAGTGTTCTAAACTCATTTTCCAAATACTAGTGTATTATTATTATTATTATTATTATTACAAATTGCTTTACACTGGTATTTTATGGTTTTGAATGCAAACCATTTTCAAGAAGCAAGCAATGAGATAAAAAGCAAGCATTGGTTTTAAATTGTAAAACCATAATTAAGCAAGCAAGCAAGTAAGCAAATGGTTTTGAAAAGTTAAACCATTTTTCAAGCAAGCAAGCAAGTAAGCAAATGGTTTTGAAAAATTAAACCATTTTTCAAGCAAGCAAGCAAACAAATGGTTTCAAATTGTAAACCATTTTACAAAGAAGCAAACAGCCCAGTAGCGATGAAGGTTGTGAAAACAAGGCCTTCCTAGTCTAAGCGACAGCCAGGTCGGGTATCCGTGCGTGCGGTGGTGTTAGGATTTCCTTACATGCATTGTAGTTTTGCACGGTCGGCAAACTTAGGGCATACACCATGCATTTAAAGGAGGCAGAGTAGCGCGTGCGAGGGGTATATAAGGTTATGAGCTCCTAACTAAGTATGGTGATGGCGACACGAGGTCAATTCCACCATATTCACTTAGGAAAATGAAAAGGTGACGGACAAGGTCCTTCCACCGGCACGAGTTGAGCACGAGGTTCAGGTGTTCACTAGGGCCATGACAAGCGAAAAATAGGCCTCCATTGGTTGATGTTTTACAAACATGATATACAGTTTGAAAAAATCAACCATTGGTTCAGTCGCCAGGCTTCAGGAGAGTTTTAAAACAGCGGTTGAGCCAAGCTCCGTTTAGATTTCAAAGCGATCGGTTGAGAATAGCTCAGTGGGTTTTATTTTCAAAGCATGCGGTTGAGCGAGCTCCCGTTTTATGAAAAGTTTTGAGAAACTTTTAAGCAAAAGGTTTGTGAAAGGTTTAAGAGACTTTTCAAACAAGATAAAGAAAACGAAAAAGAAAAGTATGAGAAGTTTTACTATAAACTTCTAAGCTTAATAAGAAATAAGAGTTTTACAAGCTTTTGAAAAGCCAAAGCAAAGCTCAATAGTATTAAAGTTTCATAAACTTTTAAAAAGCGGCTGTGAAAAGCGAGCAAAGAAAGAGTTTTGAAAACTTTAAAGCAAACCAAGCAAGAAAGGCTTACGGAAAATAATTGTAAAGAGAGTTTTACATTTTTTAAGATGTTTTAGGAAAGAAAAAGCTAGTTTACATAAACATACACTCGCGAAACTCCGTTTAGCTCATTATTTTGTATTTTAAAAACTATTTTCCAGTGCCGAGATGCCTTGAAGGCATTTGGAGCCTTATAGGATTAGTCGACATCGAGTTTAAGTCTTGTGAATTAGTAATATTTTACAGTAAGAACAATACTTTGAATTGTATATGGAACATATGTATGTACATAGTTTAGTATGATGGAAATGTGTTGGTATCTTTGGTTGCCGTATTTTTGGATATAAATTATAAGTGGATGTATACAGGTTTGGAATTTAGACTATGCGGCCGTCATCTTCTTAGAAATTTTTAAATTGCTAAGGTGTACCAAATCCTAAGTTTGAAAAATAAAGAAAAATTTTTCCTAGGAGGTTTAAAAGCGAGCAATACGGCCGGCTTCGCAGGGATTTCTGGTCGTTAGAGGTAGCAGTAGGGATTTGTGGAGTGGGGCGGCATGCGCCGGTATGGGGTGGGGGTGTGTCACATATCATAATAAACTAATACGGCAACATTTGGAAGTGTCGTAGCATTATACTTAAGCAACACAACAACATGTCATTATAGCGATGTATTATGACACATATTAATTTCGTAATATTGGATTTAACAACACTTAAAAATGTCTTAAGGTCTATCATAATAAGCGATATGGTGACCTTGGAAGTATTGAAATAGTATATTTAAAGCGACGTAATAACATGTCGTAACAACTATGTATTACAACACATAATTGAAGAGTTTAACAACACTTGAAATGTCGTGCGATACGTCACAAAGTACATATGCCGACATTTGCTTCTTTGATGTTATAGACCCAGTGACGTGGCCTAGGCAACATATAAGCGACATTTTGTAAAAATGTTGGTATAAAGTTAAAGTGATATTTTTTTTGCCTATTACGACATAAGTCAAACGTTAGATAAAACCAATTTTGTTGTAGTGTGAAAACGTCTTTGCCTGAGCAAGTCATGAAGGTAATAGACCAGACTTTTCTTTTAGAGTTAGATGAAAGTGGTAAAAGGAGGGAATGCGTCAATGCAGTATTGGAAATTGGTATCATATGTTCCATGGAATCACCAAAAGACCGAATGGAGATACATGACGCAGCCCGATGGTGCGGCTCGATCGAGAACCTCTTCGTAAAGGGGCGAGACCCTTTAGAGGGAATGTAGGAGGAGGATACAATGGAAGAACCTTTATCGTACACTTCTCCCAGCAATGGAAAAGTTTTTGTTCATCCACTTTTTGTTCTTCATTTTTCATTTTTACGTAGTCTTATTATCATGAAGTTTCATTTCTCAGCTAAACGATCTGAGTGCCACGTTTATACATTGCGTGCACTTAAGATCGGTGTCATTGTTTCAAGGTTAAATAAATTTCTTGGCATAGAATTTAGATTATGTGATTGATGAATGACAAGAATATGGATCTCTTGGAATAACTGTGAGCAACACAACTCTCATGAACTTAGACCATCAAATTTAGGATATCCCGAATCAAGTTGAGAGAGCGAGAAATTTGGTTAGAACTTGGGAATTTCTTGTTACATGGAAAAATGAGAGTTCATTTTCCCGAGTCCAATATCCATAGGATTAGGATTGCTATTTAATTTGGTTAGCTCTGGTATGCTAAATAATTGTGAAGCTCTTTACTAAATTTAGGTTAATTGTTAGTATTATCCATCATAGTGTTAAAATTCTTGCTATGTATTTTGGTAGGTGATTCAGTACAACTTATATCGTAACTTTAGAAGAAGTCTGATTACTCTGTGTGATCTAACAAGAAGAGATAGAGAGTTCGAGATCTGAGTAACCACAGTAATTATTACTTTGTTTTTCACTTTTCCCATATTTCTTTGGATTCTGATTATATGCCCATATTCTGATTAAAGCAGGCTTATCCACCACATTCTCTCTCGATTAAAGGCAGTTTATTGGATTCTTCCCAAATTTCATTTGACTCTTAGAGGCTTATGAGCTCTGAACTTATCCACGTATTTGACATTTTAAAAATAATTCTTATAAATATGTTTTTTTCTTGATCTACTTGATAATTATTATTATTATTATTTTAGTGGTTTTAAGATAAATGAATAGGTGACATATCTTTAGGATGCTTTTGGGATAGTTTCGAGACAAAACGAATTCTATCGAGAAAGCGGTACTCGAACCATACTCTTGCTTGAAATTTAATTGTAAACTTTCGCTTTGTGAAAGAATCTAGATAGAATTGATTGAAGGTTAAGCACTCCTCCGTTTCTACATATGTCAATGGTCAAATTGGTTAAAGTGAGCTCTTATTGGGGTATTGGACCCGCACGACCCGACCCATAACAATGGCAGGCAGCGGTCATTCATAGGCAGCGGTTATAAACTCCCATCCCTATGGCCGGGGTCAACCCACTTGAGCCACGGCTATAAACCTTCCCTATGGCCGGTGTCAACCAAGAACCCCGCAACTATAAACCATCCACATGGTAGGATCAACCAAGAGCGAGTGGCTATAAACCATCCACATGGCGGGGTCAACCAAGAGCCAGTGGCTATAAACTGTAATTGTTGGCTTGATTGAAGAGCTATGGCGTGGTTTATGATTGGGTACGTATTACATAGGTTTCTCACACCACATAGTCATGTCATGCCATCTTAGTAGTTGCCTTCATCCATTTATAAGCTGGCCTATATACTACTTTTAGTCGAATTCGTGTGCGGCTAAAGTTTCTTCCTTGTAGTGAAACCGGAAAGACTTGGCATTTGAGTGCATGTTTCCCATTAACTATGGAGAGCCACAAAGTTTTAGAACCCGTTATCAAGTCAAACCCAGTCTACACGGTTCATGAACATAAAGTCAAGTCATCTTGAATTGTGAAATAAACCAACTTCACTTTTTGTATAGATAACAATTGTACTTAATAATTAATGTTCTCGTTCGTAGGAAACATATATAAGACAAGTGCGATCGAGTGGAGTATGAAGGCCTTATGGCGTCGATCTTTCTTTTTCTTTGGCGTACCACCCCGGTTGTGTTGTATATCCATCTATAGTGTCCGTCATTACCTAGTTGTAGCATCTTTGCGTGAAAATGAAAGCGGTCGACTTAGGTGATTGCTTTGGCGGAATCAACGGATCCACACGGGATCTTGAGTTCTTGGAATGACACTCCCACTTTGCTTAGGTGGTCGGTGTGTATTACGATGTAGACATGTCAAATAATTTGATTCCCGGAGTTTTTATTTTTTTGTAAAGCAGTACATAAAAATAAGAATTAATAAGAAATTATGACACGTGTTATTCATATTTTCGTTTCATGATAAAGTTAATTTATCTCGTGTAAATTTTTTTAAAAATAATATATCTTATCACTTGCCTTATATCGTGTTTGGTTGGACATGTAATTAAACATATTCTTCTTTTTTTTTTTTTAAAGAAAATTAAACATATTTGATATTTGATTGACTTGAATATAACAAGAGATGAGATGAGACAGAAAAATTAGACATTATATCTCATTTCATGTTTAGTTAATAATAGGATAAGATAAAGCTTCATGTCCTATCTGAGTAAAATCACGTATCAAACAAATAAATTACAAAAATACCATATATTGCCCCCAATTTGGGGTGAAGAAGCCAGCGGGCCCGATGTGTGGAGAGGTATCAGTATCATATTGGCTGCGGGTATTATCGAAAAATTAATGAGCTAGAGCTACCCTCTGCATGACGGGAGCAACAAACTATTCTTGAGGGAGAAGTTGATGGAGGAGTCTCCTTGTTATGGCATGTGGCTCATTTTGAGAGTAAAAGGGTAAATACCGGAGACTTTCAGGTATATCCTCTTTGTTAGAACAATTTTATAATTTGGTAATATCTAGGATTATATATTTCACATTATTTCAAGAGGTAAAATTGGGGATTTAGTAAAGAAGAGTGAGTGATTAGTGATTGCCTGAATGTGTCTATTTATTCAAAAATGAACTATCACGAGAAATTGATGTCTATAATCATCTGGAAAATTGGTTGCAAATCACATGGTACTCGAGAAATAATACGTTTGTGAAGGTTGTCGAGGTAAAGTACTTATGCATATAACAAAGAAGAAAATAGTAATTATAAAAACAAAAATAAATAAAAAAAGATTTAAAAAAAAAAAAAGCTTTTACACTAAGTGAGTCCATTTTGTGACTTAAATCTAAGTTGTGCTCGTAGTTTTCATTAATTAGAGGTTGTATATAGAGAATACCCATCAAAATATATATATATATATATATATATATATATATATATATATATATATATATATATATATATATATATATATATATATATATATATAAACCCTTGCGGGAAATACCACAGGCAAAGGAGAAAGCTTCACCGTGAATTTGAGAAAAATTATAGAATATAGCGGAATAGAGAAAAAATCATAATGTGTTCATATTACGAAAATACTTGAACAGAAAGGTTTATATTGTAAGGGTAAGCCCTTTTTTTACCACAACAAATCCCTATTTTTTTTTTCAACTTTTTCTTTCCACAAAAGTCGCACCACGGGCCTTCAGGTCGGGCATAAGCCCAAAACCAAAATTTGGGTCACAAATCTATATATATATATATATATATATATAACCATATCTTTTAATTGAGTTCTTAAACTTTAATTCTCTCACACATATGTTTATAATAATCATGCTTTGATATTTTGATAATCATGAAAGTTAATATATATGAAATAATTAATCCATATCGCAAGAACATCTTGACAATTTCTCACAAACAAAAATTGTTCTCTCTAGTAAATACATATGAGACCTATACATTGTACAATTTTACGTGGTATGCTCATTCAACTAAAAAACATTAATCCACAACTACGTCGATATCATTGTTATCATAAGAATAGGAAAGCTCTCCTCGAAATACCAATGAAACATGTGATGCCAACTCTCAACACTGAAGCCATGTAATAATGATGTCACTAAATGATATCATTGTATTGATATGCCTGTGACTACTGGAATAAACGCCGGTCCATTGGCAATAGTGGACGGAGTCTTTCCACCCCCAGTTTATTTGAAGGCCATCAATGTGAGTCGATGTGTTGAATTTTCCATGCTTCCACGACTCTCGTTTATTTGGTTGACGACAATGACTAAGAATAGGAGGAATAGGAATATGTCTGATTCTACAAGTGTTGGGACATATATATATATATATATATATATATATATATATATCTGTGTGTGTGTGTGTGTGTGTGTGTGTGTGTGTGTTCATAAATTTTCTTTTATTTAATGATTTAAGTTTTTTTAGCTAATTAAATGGTTTAAGTTCAAGTCATTTGTATGTAGAAATTCTACAAATGCAGTGCCTTACACGAAAAGAAAACCCAGAGACTTGGCATATGAAGTGCATGTGTCCCACATTAGTATGAAGAGCCAGTCTTTGAACCCATTATCAAGTTGAACCAGTCTTACGATTCTGCATGTACATAAAGTCAGTCATCTTATTAGATTGTGAAATAAACCTGACAAAGTAGTAATCACTTTACGTACAAATGAAATGAACATAATGTTCATTCATAAGCTCTAATCTATATATATGTTCCTTTGGAAAAGTAGGAGGGCTTACGGGGAAATTAATTAATCTAGTGGAACATAGAGGCTTTTATCTCCTCCTTTGTCTTTATGCACAATATTCCTGTTGTTATTGCATCCATCTATGCGTCCCATCACTGCAGCCAACATGCAGCAAAATAGAGCTCATCGACTTCGTTGATTGCTTTCCAAGGATGGAATCACCCGTGATCCACTTGGGATGCTCGAGTTCTTGGAATGGCTTCACTCCACTTTTTGTGGTAGTGTGCATTACGTGTGGCATGTCATAAAGTCCTGGTCAAATCAATGACTTAACAGCAACAACTTGATGGGAATACGCTACGATCTAGCGGCGTACGAAACCTAGTGCGATTGCATGTAATCTAACAACAGCCTCAATGGTCAGTCCCCAAAGAAGTTACCAGGCCTTTCCTGCGCTTATGATTCTTGGTTAGGTGGCAACAAAGTGGAGTTCGTTGCCATTAGAAGTTGGCCATTTGCTTAACCTTGAAGTATTAGTTGTTTCTGAAAGCAGATCAAGTAATCTTCCAAACACTTTGCGTAACTGTGTGAAAATTTTGGAGGTATGATTAAATTGTCTTCTTCTCCTTCCAACATCAATCCTGATTTTCATGGAAGGGCGATCTATCGGATACCATTAGATACACCCAAGCCTAGTGCTTAATTTCTTTGCTATTTTAATATCATTTTCTTCCCTCCCGATTGAATACGTACCTGGAAATGCTCTTGATGCAGATGATTATAGAGCCACTTCTGGGAAATATACTTCACTATTATTTTCCACTCGACATGATATTCTTTCTTCCCCAAACCATTTCGATTAATAACATGCAAAACTATAAACATCGACTTGTAAAACACATTTCTAAAATTTCTAGATAGCATTTCGGTGCAATGTAGCCCATGGTCCCCACTAACAGTGTCATGAATCTCTGCACTTTGCTCCTTAGAGCATAATTTATTCTCACCAAAATCGGAGATCTTTGGATTAAAGTTATGATCCGACGCAAAATATTATGAGGAGAAAAAGTGTAACACACAAAAATATATCATGCTGATTTTATAACATGTTTAGGGTATAAAATAAGTTAAAATTGTATTGGTGAAAAAAATGACATTTTTATGAAAGGGCAAAACGGTAATTTTATTAAGCTTTGGAGAATTTTGGAAAATTTCTAGATCTCTCGGATGTGAAAAGGACATGGAATCGTCTTATGAAATCTAGCTATCTTAATGGAGACCCAAGTGATTAAGACAGTCGGAATTTTCACCAATTCCAGAGTAACGAACTCGGGTAGACAGCAGGTTTTAGAAAATCTCTCAAAAGTTTACAGTAATATTTAAAGAATGTCTATTTAAGATTATAGAAACTTGAACTGAGGGAAAAATCAATTGTTTGAGGTTGAAACGGACGAGATGGACAATATATATATATATATATATATATATATATATATATATATATATATATATATACATATATATATACCTCTGCTGCTCTCTTCTTTCCTCTTATATATATATATGCTATAATAAGGCGAGGAGCAGATTTTGGGCAGCCGAGAGATAAAATTTATTTTATTTTATTTTCTTCTCTTCTCTTTTTTGATATGGAGTTTCGGCCAGTAGGGAACCGTCGGGCGAAGCGAAAGTTCATATACTTTCAGCGAGGGCTAGTGAGTACCAAAAACACGAGTTCGCGAGGAATTCAAGTAAAGTTGGGAAAAATCTAGTTTGGTATTTTCTTAGATCATGTAAAGTTCTGAGGATCAGAACTGAATTCGGACGAGATAAAGTTGATCCACGCATCGCGACTCTGTGCGGCGTGGGTACCAAAATCTTGGAGTTTTCGTCAAACTACATGAGGGTAAAGAATTTTCCTACTTGGAATAAAAACCCATGTAATGGCATAGGTTGTTTTAAGGCGGAATGGGCCTTGTGATTTAGTCGAAGATTTTGGGACTTAATATTAAATTTGTAGGACTGAATTAAAGCAGTCTGAAGCCCAGCATAAATGAAAGGATATAAATTAGATAAAAAATAAGAATATATGAATATGATGACATGAATAGATGAATGATATGAATATAGGAATATATGATAGAAACAAATGAGATTAGGAAGTATACGATTAGACAACACATGCTAGAAATGCACAAATGATAGGAAAATAGTTACATGTATGGAAAGTATGGAATTAGTATGGTTTTGGGGTGCTTTGGGGAGTGATTGTAGGATGGTTTTATACCGTGTTTTTGGCATGTTTGGTGCCGTGTTTGTGGCATGTTTTGTGGCCTCAATTGGGAGGATATTGTGGCTAGTGGACAAGGGCTATTCCGGGATGGTTTTGAATTCGGCATTGGCATTGTACCACGGGCTGCCAAGGAACTCTGCGCGTTGCGTAAACCACGCTATTGCATTATTTGGGTGCGCCGCCAGTGAAGCAATTGCATGGGTTTGCGCGGTGCGTAGCCGCCGCAATGTCAAACCCCCCAGCGATGATTCATAACTCAGCCGTCCGAACTCCGTTTTGGGTGTTCTTGGACTCTGCAGAAAATCCCGTTTAGTCTAGAATCATCCATATAGCTTGATACAATATTGGGCTTATAGTACATCCGAAAATGACAAAGAGCGGTGGCTGCTGCTGCTCGCCTGCGGTGCTGCAGTTGCTGATTTTCTTCGCGACGCAACGCCAGCTCGCCGTTGGGGACTCCGTTATGGGTATTCTTGGATTCTATACGAAAATCATTGAGTCTAGAATCTAACCATGTCTTTATTTTAATGGCATTTGGTGCCCACATCTTGTCTGAAAATTGAATTGTTGTACCAAAGTGTACTAATCGCTTGGTTAAAGTTGAATGGAATACATGGTAAGAAAAGGATGTAGATATGAACAAGAAAGAGCTATATGTAATATATGTAGATTTGATATGCTTAAGTATAGATAAGAAAAGTACTGCACCACAAGGTATCAAAGGAAGAGTCTCTGTTCATAGTACTCCTCACGAGAGATAGAGACGATTACATTAAAGTACAAAGCGTACAAGTATAGATGTAGGGATGTATCGTAAGATATGATAATTAGATAAAGTACATGAAGATATAAGTTAACAGATATAAGATGTTAAAAGTAGATGACATGATATGAACATAAAGTATAAGATATGAATATCATTATTGTAAAGAAATATGAACAACAATCTGAAGCTAAGAAATATGTGAAGGTATTACAGAGACGAAATAAATAATGATGTATCTGTCGAATACATGATAACAATAGTTATTCATGTAGATGAGATATGTACAGAAAATGTAATAACATGGATTGTCTGCTTAGTTATTCATCAACTCGGTAGTGTGTTTTCAAGAACAAAAAGCTTGTTTTATTTGTATTTTCTATGTTGGCTTAGGCATGTGTGAGGGGGTGATGAGGTTTCGAGACAAGGGATTGGGCATGTAGACATTCAAGTAGGATCATGTATTTGCTTGAGTGTGTTTGTTTTACCATGACATGTGCACTTAGGTGGGGAGTAGCCCAAGTAGGAGATTATCACTACTGGACTTTGCTCACCACATCGGATAATTATTTAGTGCAGGGAGGCTGCGGGGCGGTGCTCACTAGAGGCCGCGTTTTTTAGAAGGAAGTGGATTGTGGCTTTGGCACTCATTTGTATAGCATGGCCAAAACTCTAAATTTTGATATATGTTTTGGTTAAAATGAATGTAATAACTCTTGAACTATTGTTACATAGTTGATATATATTTTTTGTAGTATTGTCATGGGCCCAAGTGGCCCATTTTTACTCGTATGTGGACTGGAGTAATTGATTCATGCAATGTTGGGACATGTTGTATCTTGGGTGGAAGCTCCGTATAAAGGGCTCTACCGATTTTCGTGATGGTGTCAAAGTTTTAACATCCCACAGTGCTGTCAGGTTGTGGGTTGTCAACGGGAACACCAGGATTGGGCGTCCACATAGATCAAACAAATTTGATTCACTTAAGCCCAAACACTTTGGTCTTCAATCTGGGTTGTGATTCTAAGTCCAAGCCTAACAATTCTCTAACAGACTTGAATTTTATTCAGAATCTTCACATATTTCTTTGTGATTTCTTCTTCCTTGTCTTCTTCTTGTTGCTTACTTTTCTATCAAGCCATAAGAGGATCGACATAATTAAGTTATCACCATTGGTGGTTTGTCAAAGCATCGCTAGATTTTCAGTCATATGGATCTTTTATATCCACTGTACCTTTTTGCTAGCTAAGTCTGAAATGATATTTAATTCCAATATGTTTGATTTTAGAATGAAAGGCTGGATTCCTTGCAATGTGCAAGGCACTATGACTATCACAAAACAAGAAAATCTTCTCTTGTTTGTGCCTGAGCTTTTCCAATATCCTTTGAATCCAAACAGCTTCCTTACAAGCTTGTGTAGTTGTAATGTACTCTACTTCTATTGTAGACAAATCCACGACCGTTTTGAGTTTTGAAACCCAACTTACAGCTCCTCCTGCAAGTGTAAACACATATCCCAAAGTGGATTTTCTTTTGTCAAAGTCTGACAAAATCTGAATCCCATAACCTTCAGTGTTCGTGCCTACACCGCCATAACACTCATCTAAGTTTTACTTTTTTGTTGTCTACTTAAAATTCTTTTCCTTCTCTACAATGGTCCTCTACAGGTTGTCTACCATGTATCGACTAACCTCCACTTTGCTTTGCAATGTCTAGTCTTGTACAAATCATATGAACATTAAACTGCTCTCTTTGGTGCATATAGTACTCGAGCATTTCCATAAACATGCTTTAGTGCTGGACTCATACTTGAAATTTAACGAGTGTGGAATTAGGGTAGAAATTGGCTTACAATCATTCATATTGAAGCACCTCAAGACTTTCTTTAAATAATTCTTCTATGAAAGCCAAATCTTCCCATACCTTTGGTCTCGATGAAATTTGCATCCCTAGAATCTTATTTGCTACAGTCCCGAGTCCTTGTATAAATTCCTAATAGTGTACCTTCAATCCTTGGACTCGAACTTTGTTGTAGCTTGCTACCAACATATCATCCATGTACAAGAGCAAAATAATGAAGTCTTCATTACCCGACCTCTTGAAATATGCACAAGGATACAATAGCAAAATAAGAAGTCTTCATTACTCGAACTCTTGAAATATGCACAAGGATCTGAATCAAGTCTATTGTAACCAAGGCCCATGATATAGGAATCAAATCTCTTGTACCAACACCTTGACGTCTGTTTGAGATCGTACAGAGATTTGTTCAATCTAGAAACCAACTTCTCCTTGCCCTTTTCATCAAAACCTTATGGTTGGAGCATATAAATCTCTTCTTCAAGCTCTCTATGAAGAAAATTCTTTTTCACATCTGGCACGCTCCCAGATGTAGGTGAAATATAGCACACATTGCCAACATTATCTTGACTGTCGTAAGTCAAACAACAGGAGAAAATATCTCATTGAAGTTAATTCCTTATTTATGAGCATAACCTTTCACCACCAATCTTGCACGATACCGCTCCACTTGATTATTGGCATCAATCTTGATCTTGTAAACCCATTTGTTTCCAATGGCCTTCCTCCCTTATGGTAGCGAAACAAGATCCCATGTCTTGGTTTTGCCTAAGGCTTCGATTTCCTCCTACATTGTTGTCATCCATAGGGATTTATCTGGGCTCTTAATAGCCTCATGGAAAGTTGATGGCTCTTCATCCCCTATTAGTAAACAATATGCAACATTGTTTTGCACAACATATTTTGAGTGCCAAAATGGTGGCCTTGTCTCACGGGTTGACCTATGAGCTTCAAAAACCTCAGGCTCCACTGGTGCTTCATTTTGTGGTGTAGCTTTAGAAGAATCTTCTTTTTCACGATTCTTTTCTAACTGAACAAAAATAGTCTTTGAATCTTTCTTCGTTGTGTATCATCTCCCGTTTCTTGCAATTTGTCTTCTACAAATATCACATCTTTGCTGGTGACAACCATATGGGTAGTGGGGTTCCATAAGCGATACCCCTTAACTCCATCAACATACCCCATGAAGATACACTTTCTGGATTTTGGATCCAACTTTTATCTTTCTTGGTCATTGTACATCACGTACACAGGACTTCCAAATACATATAAGCCAGGCAATCGATTAAACACCAGTCCATCTCCATTGGTGTCTTCAGATTGATTGTAGTTGATGGAGATCAATTAATCACATAAGGCGGTGTGCTTTGCTTCTCCCCCAAATGACTTAGCTAGATCAGCGCCAACCGCATTGCTTTGTTTCAACGAGGTTACGTTCATCCGCTCTGCCACTCCATTTTGTTGAGGAGTATATGCCACTGTGAATTGCCTCTTGATACCTTCTTGTTGACAGAAGTTATCAAATTCTTCACTTGTATATTCTCCTCTATTGTCAATCCTCAAACACTTGATCTTCTTTGGAGACTCAAGTTCTACCCACGCTTTGAATGCTTTGAAGATTGAGAAAACCCTTATGCCTTCCTCTTGATAGGATACACCCAACATCTCTTGGAGTAATCGTCAGTAAAGGATACAAAGTATCCTGCTCCTCCTATGGACTTTATTGGTGCTTGCCAAACATCAGAGTGAATTAATTCTAGAATTGTTGCACTTATAGAATCGGATGTACCAAACTTTAATCTTTGCTACTTACTTGTGACACACTTGCTCACAAAAGGGTATGTTCTTTTGTGTGAGACGGAAGCAAACCATGTTCAAAAGAATCTTGAAACCTCATTCAGACATGTGGCCAAGCGTCTTATGCCATAGCATTGTTGATTCTTGTCTTGTCTTTTTTGAAGCAACAACTGCTTGTGCATCCTCCAGTGTCTCCCCTTTAAGCATGTATAGATTTGTAGCAATCTTCTTTGCTTTCATTTCTACAAGCGCACCTTTCACAATCTTCATGTTCCCATTTTCAATATGGGTTTTACATCCGAGATCGTTCAATTGTCCCAATGACAACAAATTTTGGAACTATAGGAACAATGCTTGTTGAACTAGTCAGTTTAGAAACTAGAGAAATGCCAGTATACATTTATTTGTTAAAATGATATATGCATCAATTTCTTCTTATTATTGGAGCCACGGGGACGAAGTATGTTGCAAACTAGTCGAGCTTGAGAGACTATAGGCCAATCACCATTCGATAAGTCATAATCAATATTTAAAAAGTATGAAAAATTCATAATACAATGACTAGATATTTCATGCGGATGACAATATATGACTAAAAATTGATTGGTATCAAATATTCCATGGAAAAAGTTGTAGTTCAAAATTCAAGAAAAATCAGCTATATAATAAACTAGCTCAGTGGATTTAATATTTGCTAGTCAAGCAAGAAAAAGCCAAAAATAAAAAAAATATAAAAATAATTATCATGTTTAGAAAGTTATTTCCTCTATCGTGTTTTCATACAAATCCCTCGTAAGAAGTTCATGGATTCTTCCTTTTATCTCTGACTCATTGGATATTTGAAAGGCAAAGAAATCATGTTCTTAAAAGTGCAAAGGACAAATCTCCTTTTAGTATCAAGAAAAATGCTTGATGAGGATCCCCATATATGTCTAAGTGGACACAGCATATAATGGACCACACAAATTAAAGAAATGGAGCCCATACACTAACCATTCAGCGAATGTATCACTTAGTGAAAAATGATCACACTTATACAATGACCTTCTCATAGTTGTTTAGGATCACTAAATTAAAAAATCTATATATAATGGACCATGAAGAGTGAAACATAGTAAGAAATTGGTCATGTATATACAATGGATTAGATGGTCTATGATCACTAGTGAGAAAAAATCTATTACAAAAATTTATACTCTTTGAAATTGTACTGGTGGAGAGGATTTAAATGTGGAACTATCTTCGGAGATAAAACTCCCCTCTCCATCTTCATTAAATGCCTCGCCATACTTGTCTGCTTCCTCACTTCATTCTTCATGAATGTTCGATTGAGTGAATCTTCAGCCGCTAGCATTCTCATCAACGTCCCCCTCGAAAAATACCTCCTCATTCTCACCAACACCTTACGGTATAGTGCATTGGGAATATAGTTAACCACGAGGCTACTTAAGTCACTCGCTTTGGCGAGGTGTTTTACTTCTCTTTCCCTCTCTTTCTCTGGATATTCGGCCCCATTCCCATGTTTTTATCCTCCATTTTCTTGCTTCTAATGCAGTATTTAGTCGATGCTAGCTTCCCGATGGGCCCAGCCTTTAAGGGCTCTTGGTGGAGCGAGATTCATCCCGTTACGGGAAGGAACTTTAATGGTTTGATAAGTAGAGTTTACCATTCTTGTGGTCCACATCCATCTTGAATGGGATTACGTCGTGTGCGAACCGACTCTCATAAAACCTCATGATCTGACTCGCAAAAAAGAAAAAAAAAATTGCTCATTCTTGCACATTTTGAAGTAGTAAAGAAAGAAAAAGAAAATTAATGAGGAAGTATCTAATAAAAAATTTTGAAGTAGTAAATTATTCAAAAATTTTGAAAGGGAAATTAGCATAAAAAAAAAAAACCGTGAACTTTCAAATTTTTTTCATATCAACTTTAAAAATTGTATTAAAACGCGAACTTTGAATTTTATTATGAGCGGAGTCTTAACCTTTGAATCTATAGGCTGATATGCAATAAAAAAAATAGAAGTTGAGCGTTTTTTATGCTAATTTTAAAGTCGAGGCATAATATGCAAAAAAACCTTGAAATTTCAAGGTTTTTTTTTATGTTATTATCCCTTTTTAAAATGAATTAAAATAAACTTAAAATAAGTTTTAAATAATAAATATATATAAATAATATGTTAGATTTTTATGTTATTTTCTACACAAGTGAGACACCACGTGGTGTAACACGTGAGAGAGTGTACGGTACATGATACGTAGGGGTGTATAAAGTACCAAGTGTCACATTTTGGAACTAAAGTAGGAAATGAAAGTTTATGGAACGAATTTGTGGTATTAAACCAAAGTACAATGGTCATTAAGCAAGGGTATGGAAATCATAATCAAGTAGAAGATGGGCCACAATACAATTAAAACAAGTTATAATTACAAAATTTAGAGATGGGCCAGGTATTACAAAATCCTCCCTCCTTAGGAACTTTGTTTAAAAAAGTCTCTGAAATGAATAAACTAAACTCAAAAAGAAAGGAAAGGAACACCTCATTAAGGAAAATAATTGAAGAGTCTTGATGGTTATAAAGCCTCTGTGAAACCTATTTTACCTTTCCCCTCTCATGATTCTTCATAAGACTTTAACCAAAGAGTTACCTTGTTCTACTCAATACCACCTGTTCTTTGCGATCCATAATCTGCCTGAAGTAACTCTCCTCATAAAGTCAAATTCTCTTTTAACACCACTAGGCTGCTCTCTGATACGTATGAAGGATTGTGGGGCCGAAAACGTGGTGTGTAAAATATCCAGCCTATGTGCAGGGTGCAGCGTCGCCCCAGGAATATGATTGGCATGAGGGTACGGATGTCGATCCACGGGGACAGGAGAATTGATTACAAAGATGTGCTTTTTAGATATTATATGAATAAATGTATTGTGAGAAAGAAATCAAATGTGTGAATTTCAACTAAATTATCAATCTTAGTGAATTACTGTGTATTGAAGACTATGATGATGTTTCCCCCTGCCACTTTCGATGCATTATTTATTAAAGATGCTATTATTCAATGTTTGGCACTATTATGACGAGGAGATCTTACTTTTACGATATCCTCTCTCGAGGTATAACCGCTTAATTCTTAGAATAGAGTCAGTGCATTCCTACCCCAACTCAATATTCGAACGCTTAAATGCATCTCAAATGCCACCTTCGTAATCGAATATCTCTATTACTCCGAATCAATCAAGGTCGTCTACTGTAACCCTCGAATATCCTCATCTCTCGAATCTCGAATGTCCAGTATGATTATGCTTATGTTGGCCAGACACTACCATGTAAATGAATTATAGATATAAAGCAGATCCAAACAATTTATAAACAAATGAATAATATAAATTACTGATCTTTAATCCATGAAAATATGACAGGGTTCAACAGCACCCTAGGTATGGATCTAGAACATAATAATTGAGAAAATATCCATATGCGATATCATAAACATCAGATCTAATGTCCAAAATAGAAGAAAGTACAAATCAGAGGCTCTTCTTCGATATCCTGTCACTCCCGTCTCGACACTCAGGCCCCGACCGCACTATCCCCCCGATGCCCCAACCACGCCCTTTTGCTTTAAACGCCGAGAAAGCGCGTATCCGCACCGGCCGCCGCGACGCCGCAACGCCGCTGATTTCAGACGCCGACGCCGAGACGCCGTGGACGCTTCCACTCTGTTGACTCGCACAAAGAGCCGACCCACCGCCGCGACGTCGATCGCCACGACGCCCGCACTTTCACGCATAGCTTCCCTTATGCTCCAAAATTGCTTCCAAATAACCGCCTCGCTCCAAATGCACCGCATCCACCAAACACCAATTCGTGAGCGCCCAGCCACAAAAAACTATGAAATTACTATAAAATAAACATGAAAATGAAAAACCGACGCGGGTATAATATGAGTGTTTTAGGCACTCATCAAGGATCCGGGATATATTTCCTCAACATTGATACATGGAAAGTATCATGAATCCTTGAAAACTCTGGGGGTAACTTCAACTTGTAAGCTACTGGCCCCACTTTGCTCATAATCTCATAAGGTCGAATATACCTCTGACTAAGTCATTGCCTCCCAAATCTCAACACACCTTTCCAAGGTGAAATCTTCAAAAAGACTTGGTCACCTATCTCGAATTGCAAGTCTCTACGACGATTGTCCGCATAACTTTTCTGTCTATCTCTTGCTATCTTTAAGTTATCACGAACAACTTTCACCTTCTCTCGGGCGATCCACTTAGTTCGTGGCCTAATAGTCTTCTTCACTCAACCTCGCCCCAAAGACAATCGGAGTCCTACATTTCCCGCTACGCTGCCTCAAATGGAGCCATATCTATACCGGATTGATATTACTGCTGTGTGCAACCCATTAAGGCCAAGTGAGTATCCCAATAACTTCCTTTGAATTCCATCACACAAGCTTTTCGCGATATCCTCTAACGTCTCGAATAGTCCTTCGACCGTCTTATCCGTCTCGAGGATGAAATGCCGTGGCCAAATAAAGCAGTACCTAACGCTGTTTGCAAACTAGGCCAAAACCTGGATGTGAACCTGGGGTCTAGATATGACACTATTGAAACTGGAACCCCATGGAGTCTCACTATCTCATCTACATACAACTTGGCCAACTTTTCTAAAGAATCCTCAACATTAACTGGTAGGAAATGAGCAG
This sequence comes from Tetrastigma voinierianum, assembly GCA_016808115.1. Taxonomy (NCBI): domain Eukaryota; kingdom Viridiplantae; phylum Streptophyta; class Magnoliopsida; order Vitales; family Vitaceae; genus Tetrastigma; species Tetrastigma voinierianum. The sequence goes on along the minus strand of JAEQBH010005566.1, from coordinate 145,975 downwards.
ACTTTGTTAATCGATCTACTATCACCCATATCGCATCATGTCAAGCCCGAAACCGCGGGAAGACCCGCTACAAAAACTATAGTAATCTTCTCCCCATTTCCATACTAGGGATAGGAGTAATCGTATCTTCCCTCGCTGCCTCTCATGCTCGCTCTTCACCTCACCGATGGTGTTAGGCACCGGAAACGAAACTGTAATCTTTCTTCATCTCATTCCACCGTTAATGTTCTTCAAAGTTCTATACATCTTGTACTAATTCCTGGATGGATAAGATATGCAGATGAATGTGCCTTCCATAATGTCTCTTCGGGCCTCGCCTTACATTCCGCACACACATTCTCCGCTCTTTCACCATCATGCCATCATCTCAATAATATGAAACCCACTTTCTTCCCTTTTTCTATCTCTTCCTTGGGTTTAATCATTCAGGATCTCGACGCTCGCTTAGAATCCGATCCACTGGTGACGGCCTAATGAAACGTGGGCCAACAAGGCTCCCGAATCCTCAACCTCCAATATCACCCTAAAGCTCCTCGATCCACCAACAAAGTGGAAGATAACCCGATCTCATGTGAGACAAAGAACACCTGTCGCCTACTCAAGGCATCCGCTACGACATTAGCTTTTCCCGATGGTACCGACAAGATGTCAGCCCTTAATCAACCTGGCCATCTTCTTGCCTCAAAGTTTAACTCTTTTTGGGGTGAAAAATATATTAAAGACTTTTATGATTCAGAAGATCCTACAAGGAACACCATATAAGTAATGTCTCCATAATTTTAGGGCAAACACTATCACCGCTAGCTCTAAGTCGGGGTTCTGCACTCTCCCATGTTTCTTTAGTCGCCTGCAGGCATATGCACGCCTATCATTCCGTGATCAAACACAACCAAGGCCTCACTGAAGCATCACTATAAATCACAAAGCCATCTTTTCTATCAAGTAAAGCTAAAACTGAGCCGGTCAATCCGCTTCAACTCCTCAAAACTTTGTCGACAGCATCTACCCAACCATACTTAACATCTTTCCTCACAAATCTTGGTCGGTCAGCTTATCCCGAGAACCTCAACAAACTTCCTATAGTACCCTGCTAAACCGAGGAAGCTCTTGACCTATGACACATTCTTTGGTGGTTTCCAATTTACCATTGCTTCTATTTTCTGGGGATCCACACCATCCCCGACCGAACCACGACCTGGTGAATCGCACTTCCCCTCACTGCCCAAAACCGACACTTACTCAATTTGGCATATAACTATCGCTCCCTTAGAGTCTGTAATACAATCCTCGGTGTGCTCAATGTCTCCTCCGAACTACCTAAATACACCAGAATACTCATCACAAAAATTATGACGAACCCATCCAAATACCTACCGAATACCCGGTTCATCAAATCCATAAACGCCACGGAGCATTAGCCAAACCAAATGGCACTCACCAAAACTCATAATGTCCGTAGCGTGTCCCGAATGCGTACTCAAAGATCATTCTCCCCGCACTCTTAACCGATGATACCTCACCTCAAGTCTATCTCTCGGAGTATAAATAGATCCTGAAGGATCAAATAACCTCGATTCTAAGGAGGATACTGACAAGGATGGTAACTCGTTCGACAAGCTCAGACCCATACACAACCGCAAACCCCATCTTTCTTTTTCACGAAGAGAACCTGAGCTCCCCATCGGGATACGCCTGGGCCTAATAAATCCCTTACTTAACAATTCTTCCAACCCGAGCCTTAAGCTCCCTTAACTCGCGCGAGCCATCCCATAAGGAGGAATGGAAATGGGCTCATCCCCTGGATCAAATCACGGTGAACTCCACTTCTCTTCTAGTGGTAATCCCGCATATCATCCTGAAATACATCCAACCCTAACAACTGAATCTCATCCAATATATAGTCCCTCCTTCCCGGTCTCCACCACATAAGCTATATAACCCTGACAACCTTTACGCAAAGATCCTCCTCAGGTCATTACATGAGATCATACAGAAGATAACTCTACGTAATCCCTCGAACTTTACCCCATTTTCCCCCGCCTATCTCAACTTTACTTCCTTTATAACAATCTAATGTGGCTCTGCATGCAGATGCCCAATCCATACCAAGAACCACATCAAAGTCCTCATTACAAGATCCGCTGGAACTCCCGTCCCCAATCGTGAACTTTACCATCTCGACTACTCTATCCGCGATTAACTGGACTTCCGGGGCCAGCGGAAACTCTCATACGAATTTAATGGTCAGGTCTCTATCCGGAAACGATCTAAGAATGGCTTGATGCAATGAATGCAGTCTTTAGGTCTACTAAGGTATATGCATCATGATCAAGAATAGAAATAATACCCGTGACTACATCGGAGTCGCATCTCGCATCTCGGCCGAAGTCACAAAGATATACTTCCGGCCCGAAAAGGGCTCTGTCAGATCCCCTGGCACCGCTCTGCTCCTACACGACTCACCCGCCCTCGCGGGCCGCGCCGGCCCTCTCGCCTCGAAACTCTCTCTGCTGGTTTCTTTAGGTAAGCATCTCTCGTACTGTGGTAGCTAGACCGCCATCGATGTTCGCACCAATCGGGCCGAGGACACTCGACGAATGGTTTTCCCGCCACAAAGGGAAACACTCGTGACTTAATCTCCTTACACTCTATGGTGTCGCTTCCGACATGTGACATACAGAGAATACTGTGCCACCGCAAAGCAACCGGGGCCTCACGATCCCCGACTGTAGCCAGGCTCCTCGACCGCACCCTACCAGAACCTCCGCTTGCTCTTCTTCCCCAACACTATCCCGAGCTTTGTCGGGACGTGCCTCCGTGCACTCCTCTTACTCTTACTTTCCCCGTTTACCCGATACATGGTCGTAGTACTTTGCGAACCTCGTGAGCGGCCTCAACTAAGTCCCAAATCTATTATGAGGAACTACTCGAGCAACGACTCGATCCTGGCCGTAGTCCCGATAAAACCTTTTACACTTCAGACTTCATCTGCTTGAACATAGGAACCAATCTAACTAATTCCGAGAACTTCTTCTCATATTCTGACACTGTCATGTTCTTCTCTGTTTCAACCCAGTTAACTCCTCAATTTTTTGAATCCTTATGACTTCTTTGAGGAAAGAACCTATCGTTGAACTCACTGAATCGTCCTACGTTACGCCATCGTGATACCTCCTCTCCACGACATCCCACTAATCCTTAGCCCTGTCTTCCATCAGAAAATTGGAAAACAAGACTCTTTGTTCCTCTGCAGCCCATAACTCCTGCGAAACTCCATCGACCTCGGCTTCAACCATAATCTCAGCCGCTTCGGATCACCACTGCCTTCATACGGCTTCGCGCCGCCAGATTTCGACCCTGCCTTCTTCCATAACCTCTCTAGGGTGGCGGTGAGGTCGCGATCGCCGGACGCTGGGCTATTATTGCTACTATCGCAATTTAGTGCCATTATGCTCACTGTAAATAACCTGCACTTGAGCTCCTTTCCGTGGCGCAAATGGTCCACCCTCGACTCGAGGCCGATTCATAGACGCTGGCATTAACCTACTTCACGTACTGGCCCTCTCGTGTACCGCAGACGCCGTAAACTCGCCGAACGATCCTAGATCGACCTCTACGCCCTCTTCCCGACATAGTCAGAATTACCAAAATCAACCATTTAATACTTTGAATTACTTCATATGTATGTACTTTGAACTTAAACATGCATGGCTGCTAATACTTATGCTCGATACCAACATCGATGACACCCCCACCCCTAATACAAGGGAGCAGAATGGCCACTCCACAGAAATCCCCACCAAGTAATTTCCAACGACTATAAATCCCTGTGAAGCCGGCCGCATTGCTTGCTTAAAACCTCCTATAAAATTTTCTTTATTTATAACTCAAAGATTTGCAAAATCTTAGCAAATGAAAAACTCTCAAAGCAAAGATGACGCCGACGAAGTCTAAATTCCAAATCCTGTATACATCCAATTTACACTATATTCAAAATATGGCAACCAGCAACCCAACACATTCTCCTAAAACTATTCTATGTACATACATATGTTCCATTATACAAGATTCAAAGTATATTCTTACAAAATATTCTTAATTTACAGCACTTGTACAATGTCAAAGATTAAATCCTTATCAGGCTCAGCCGCTTCATGCACTGCATTCCTGAAAAATAGTTTTTAAATACAAATTAATGGAGCTAAACGAGGCTCAAATGAAAGTGTATGCTTTTATAAAGGTTTTGATTTTCCGAAAAACATCTCAAAAAATGTAAAACTCTCTCTTTTACAATTATTTTCCGTGGTTTTCTTTTGCTTTTGCTTGCTTTAAAAGTTTTCAAACTTTTCTTGCTTGCTTGCTTTGTACTTGCTTGCTTTTATACTGTTGCTTTTAAAAGTTTATAAAACTTTTAATACTTGCTTGTCATTGCTTTGCTTCTTGCTTTTCTTTAAAAGCTTATAAAACTTTTATTGTTGGCTTGCTTAGAAGTTTATAAAACTTCTTATAATTTTTCTTTGCTTGGTTGCTTTATCTTGTTTGAAAAGTTTCTTAAAACCTTTCGCAAACCTTTGCTTTAAAAGTTTCTCAAAACTTTTCATACAGGAGCCTCGCCCAACCGCGATGCTTTGAAAAATAAAATCCCACAGAGCTTGTCACCGCATCGCTTTGAAATCTCAACGGAGCCCGGCTCAACCGCTTGCTTTAAAACCTCCTGAAGCCTGGCGACTGGGGGAATTTCAATGGCTGGCCAAAATCAGATATCCCGCTTGTAAAACATCAACCACTGAGGCCTATTTTTGCTTATTGTACCCAGTGAACACGGAACCTGCGGCTCAATCGTGCCTGGAAGGGACCTTTGTCCGCATCACCTTTTCCTGAATACGGGCGGAATCACCTCGTGTCGCTATCACCATACTCTAGTTAAAGCTCATAACCTTATACTCCCCGTGACGTACAATGGTCTGCTTTAAATGCATGATGTATGTCCTAAGTTTGCCGACCAGGAAAAACTACAATACATGTATGAGATCCTAACACCATCGTGCACGTACTGAATACCTCTGACCGGTTTGCTTGCTTATAACTAGGGAAGGCCTTGTTTTCGCAAATTTTCTATTTGCGTGCTTGCTTGCTTGCACATTGAAAAATGGTTTTATCATTTAAAACCATTTGCTTACTTGCTTGCTTGAAAAAAATGGTTTACTTATTCAAAACCATTCATTTATTTGCTTGCTTGCTTGAAAAATGGTTTACTTATTCAAAACCATTTGCTTACTTGCTTATTTATGGTTTTATGATTTAAAACCAATGCTTGCTTTTCAAAAATGGTTTAACTCAAAACCATTTGTTTACTTTTTAACTCATTGCTTGCTTCTTGAAAATGGTTTGAACTCAAAACCATGAAATACCAGCCAGAAGCAATTCTAGCCAATAATAATAATAATATACTAGTATTTGGAAAAAATGGAGTTTAGAACACTCACCCTTTGCTTGCTAAAACTTGAGAGCACAGTTCCACACACTTTCCTCGCCTTTACTTTAACCTACACACTCAACCGAATAAGACACAAATTAATCGCTCTATGGCTGCATAACTTAACTTACCCCTTATACTTAGTCTACCTTTGTACTCTTTAAAGCTAAGGTGCTAAGGTTCTATCTCCAACTGGAATCACCCAATTCGAGCACTTAAACTTCAAGTTACGGGTCCGAAACAACCCGGACTACTCTATGCCCAAAGCTGGAACCATAATTTAGCTTGTACATGGCCCCACTTTGAGTGAATTTTTAGGCCACTTAGGATCATAATTTGACGATGCCTATTTATTTAGGGTTTGTTCTCCTGAAGTCTAGCTTACAGCCACTTGAATCACTCAAATCGATAAGAAATGAGTAAGTTATGGCTCAAATATGAAACCGGGTCAAATGTGAAAGCAGAACAGGTGTACCTAAGACACCACCTCATGTAACTGCACACTTTGCTTTCAGTGCGTACTGCACACTACTGCTCATGTACCGGCACACTTTCCGAAAATTGCCTGCATTTGTTATTTTTCCTAATTTTTGATGCCAATTCACTATATACAACTTCTATAATCATAATACCCTTCAAAACTAACTTGAATTCATCTAAAACAATTCTAATAAACACTTAAATTGGTGCTATGGAACCTCAAACCTCAAAACCTTAGGTGGAAATCAAGAACTCAACCTAGGTCCACCAATTCTTTTTAAAACCACATAATTTTGATGATTCCATGTTTGTTTTCCATCAATTGGGGTTTTACTCTCATAACCCCAACAATTCAAAGGTTTGTGTGATTATTCCACACAACCCTAGACCAAAGGAGCATCAATTCTCCTTACCAAAGTCCTAGGAATCCAATACCCATGGTTCTAAGACAACAACATACCTTGATCTTCTTCTCCTCTTCCTTCTTCTTCCTTCTCTTCCTCTTGCTCTTGGCTCTCTCCTCTCCTCCTCAAAACCGTGAAGCCCTAACCAAATGAGAAACGAGACCAAAATGAAATTCTTGATTTCGCTTCTCCTTAAAATATCACTTTCCATTAATTGCAATTCTAAAACCTCATCTCTTAAATTTGTAATTATAACTTGTTTTAATTGTATTAGGCCCATCTCTACTTGATTATGATTTCCATACCCTTTTGCTTAATGACCATTGTACCCTTGGTTTAATACCACAAATTCCGGGTTCCATAAACTTTCATTTCCTACTTTAGTCTCCAAAATACTAAAGTGTGACACTTGGTACTCTTATACACCCCTATAGTATCATGTACTGTACACTCTCTCGGGACGGGGTGTTACACATGGGGCAAGGAAATAAAGTAAGCACCATCCTTTTGGGACTATCTTCAACTAATAGGAGAGACTTTATACTTTATATATAATTCAGTGAGAACATTCATCAATGACCAAATTTGTAGTAACAAGGCACTACAAGAGACGTATGTTGATGTCGTCTAAAAAGTCACTACTACAAAAACAATTTGCCATGGCATGTAGTTCATATTAAGAGTAAAAGGGGGTAAATACCGGAGCGGGGGCTAAGCCCCTGTAGTATGATATGGTATATTCAAGTTATAGGGTTTTTTTTTTTGTAATTTGATCATATCCAGGGTTACTATAAATACGAGGTGTAATCTTATTTTAATGATAGTAAAATTTCGAGCCAACGTTCCCGTGGATATAGGCACACTATCGAACCACGTAAAATCAGTGTATTGTGTTCTTTTTTAAATGACATCGTATGACTTAAAGTTCATAAAGGTGACATCATATAAAAATATTTTAATTGGGAATGTTAGTTTTTGGCTTATGGTGCCATTTTATGAACAGTGAAACCATAGCAAATTAAAACAAAAATTGTGTTGAGTAGTTAGATGATACTAATTGTAGATTATGGTGTCATTTTTTAAAATTATAGTCATATTGAATTTTTATTTTATTTTTTAGATTTATGGTTTCATTTTTTAAATTTTATAAATCAATGGTCATTTTATTATATATGCACTAGGAACATAATGTAAAAAGTTATTTATTTTTATACTATATGAAAATTCTATTGCATAACCTAACAATCACCTTTTCCATATTTTCTGCATCTATAAAACCCATGAGAGTTTTTTTATAAAGTATAATCACAAATAAAATAATATAAAATGATTTCTTTGATATTCCTAATAAAGAAATTTAATTTATCCAATAAATAAGTCTATTTTTATCTAAAAATAAAGTAAAATTTTTATAAAGTACAAATAATTTATATCTTAGTCATTTCTATATAAGTAATTATAGAGAATAATGTTTTAAATATATTTTGTTTAGATAATTTTGGAATATGATTTACTATATTTTTTCTTTAAATAATAATTCATTTTCATCTTAATTGTTCAATTGTTTAAGAAATAAAGTTTTTAGGTAATTTTGAAATAATTGAAAATAATAATCTCATAGAGTAATATTTACAAATAATTGAAAATTTCTAAAAAATCTTTCCAAATAAATTATAGAGAAGAATATTTTAATACATTTTGTTTAGATTAATTTTGAATAAATTAATTTATTATTATTTTTAAATAATAATATTATAGTTAATTTCTATATAAGTAATTATAAAGAAGCATACTTTTAATATATTTTTTGTTTCCGATAATTTTGGAATAAAGTGATTTACTTTATTTTTTAAATAATAATTTTATTTCTTGCTTCTTAATTGCTCAAATCTTATAGAAATAAATTTTTTAGGTTGTAATATTTATAAATACTTAAAAAAATTTTAAAAAAACTTTGTCCAAATAAATTATAGAGAAGAATATTTTAATATATTTTGTTTAGATAATTTTATAATAAATGATTTATTATTATAAGTTTAGATAATTTATGGGTTAATCAACCATAACTTTCACAGGTGTTAAAAGACATGATATTCATATTAAACCTAAATCCTACAAGCGAGCTTGCATGTGAGTTAGTAGTTTAATATGGTATTAGAGCTTGATTTAGTAGGAGGTCTTGGATTCAAACTTTCATTTGCAATTTGAATCCTCATTCGAATATTTGAAAGTTCAGGACTTTGTTTGATTTGTTTGACTCACCATATGCGGGTGTGGGGTCACACATGAGTGTGGGTGTTAAAAAAGACATACATCTATATTAATTTGAATAATGTATCACCAACACTTCCAAATGGGTCAAGCATTGGTAAATTTATATGGTGTAAGTAGATACGGAAGCTATGTTGTAGTGAAACCTTTCTATTTATAGTGACTCTATTATAAAGTCATCATTTGTTTTTTTTTTTCTTGTAGTAAGGCTTTATACTGGGGAGAGAACAACAACAAATCAAGTAAATCACTCAATCGACAAGAACTATGAATTCTGCAGAGGCATTGCTTCTTCACGGCCGCATTATCGTATATATACTAACTATCTCCAACCGTAGAATCATCATGTCAAAACGCTTCATGAACTCTTATATATAATGGTTCACCCCTTTTCATCTTGGTGTTAAACAAGTTAGCAACGCTGTGCTTTCGCCTTATCGAGCACATATATCGAGTTACGAACCTCTCAAATAGTTCCTTGAAGGAGGTGACAGGAGAAGACGACAAGCCATGAAACCATGACAATGCTGGTCCTCCCAAGCTGGAGGGAAAAACCTTACACAACAGGGAGTCCTTACCATTTTGCAAGGTCATAACCTGATGGAAATGAATTCAGAATGAGTGATTCTGTCTAGGGTTTCCCAATATATATATATATATATCTCCATACCTACAGTGTCTCGCAACATCGGGTTTAAAAGGATTTGATGTCGTAGATCCGGCTATCGTGTCAATCAAAGAATGTGCTACAAATCTCTTGGATTTTCCAGCCATATCCTTTCATAGCTCACCTCTTAATTGATTCGATGTCAGGTAGATCCGACACGTGTCACCGCTGCACTCATGCAAGAAGAGTCGTTAGCCCATCTATACTTAGGCCTGAAATGGTTAAGGGCTTTAAATGTAAAGCCCTTGCCTCTCGCCCGACAAACGCTTATTCGGTTTAGTTTGAATATAAAAATATAACTGAAACTAATAATGATCGGTTTTAATTTACTAACAATTTAAAATATATAATCAATAAATCGGTTCAATTCAGTTTATAGATAATAACCTAATGAAGTAATTTAAATCAGTTGGATTCGATTCGGTTTAAAAACCGAATAAAAAATTAAAATTGTAATATAAAAATATAAAAATATAAAAATAAAACTAATATATTTAATGTTATGAAAAATCCACAATTTTCACTAACCTTATTAATAAAATTATAAAATATAATATAAAAATAATAACGGATATATTGAAAAAAATAAGCTATAATTAATTTTTTTAAAAGACAATTATAAATCTAATTAATTTAAATGAAATATAAGATTTATCATAATGTTTAAAAAAAATATAAAAATATATAATTCTTCTAAAATATTTATGAAGTTAAAAATCAAAATAATTTTTTAAAAAAGTTAAAGAAAACAAATATTCCAAAAATTATGCATACAAATTATCAAAATAAATATTTAAAATATAATATTACCAAAGACTTAAAACACTTCCTAAAATTATCTAAATTAATTTTTTTGAATAAATTATCCAAATTTGATCCTTCAAATTCTTAAAAATTATCCGAATTTATAAAATTAATTTTATCCCTGCCTCCCAAAATCCAATCATAAAAATAGAATAAAATTATAAAACATAACATTTATTCTCGGTTTTTGTTCAAGTTATTTTTAAATTATGAAAATAAAATCACAATCGAACCTATTTCTGCTTTTAAATTTTTTAAAATAATAATTTAAAATATTTCACCTGTGTGATGGGATGCTTTTTCAATCGAACCTGGCTGAGCGAAATGGAATTACTGGCTCTACCGGCTTTGGATGCCGGACTCCTCTGCAAAGACAAGAAACCAAAAGGATCGACGGGGGCTCGCCCGTTGCCTCTCCGATGCCTAAGTCAGTTCTTTCTGGGGAAAGAGAAGATCAACTGCTTAGGGAATGAAGTTTTGTGCGTACCTTTCACCGATGGGGTGGCCTGGTATTTATAGTGGATGATTTTCCCAATTGGATGGTGATAAGGACTCTCTTATCGATGGGGGATTATTTTTATCATTGCCAAATTAATATGGATACCTAGGGAAAGCGCTTATCGGGGATTTTTCCTACTTCCCTTATTGCGGAGATTTGATTCCTATTTTATAAGATACGGACTCTTGGGTTTTTTCGTGTTATCGGCCCTCGGGATCGACATGAACTGACTCCGCTGGGCTCGCGCCAGAGCCGCCGCTTTAATTGGCCGCTTTATAGTCTTCTTTCAACTCGCTTGACTCGGGGAGTGGGCCCGCGCGCCATTTTTTAAACTCAATCATTTGCCCCCTAGCCCTTTGGTTACGACTTAGCTGGCAAGGGTCAGACGCTGCTTCTTGAATCGGGTGCTACTTCCACGTGGCCAGTGGTCAGGTTTGCAGTGGCTTTCTACCATCAAATGTCATGTGGTAATGATGACTTTTCGACTCGCACTTATTTCCTCTAGTTATTTCGCTCTCTTTTTAGACGCCCCAAAACTCGGGGTCCATGATCACCCGCCAACTCACATCACAGCGGACGCCGGGTTACCCGATGCCACTTTAGAAAATCGGGCGTAGCCCTTTGCGACGGAGCTCTACCAAATACAATACTGCAAATACCGCCCTAAATGGGCCCAATATATGCAATATATATCCAATATGGCCACTCGCCCATAACAAAGACTAACATGATATCCAAACTATATCCAATAGTTTCAAGAGTTAATAAACTACTCTTATACAATACATATATTAAACTAAGGAGTTCTAATACATAAACATCAACAAAGCCACATTCCACTTTCTTCTAGTGCTCAAGGATTGTGATTCAATTGCAGATACCTCCAGGTTCCCTGCATCCCGCCTAGTGAAGTTCCATCAGACAACTCTAAAAGGAACCACAATTTCCAAAAGAAATTAAACACATGCAGTACCACAATACCTCAATTATATAGAAAAATCCAGGACCGACCTATCCAAATGTAGGTCATAATCACCACATACATAATAGAGACCCATATGAGTTTAATACTAATATCATAGCATTCTAAGAGTATTCATGAATCAGGTTACAAATGGTCAAATAGGTCCAACAAAACAATAAAGACACAGGTGGGATAGAGTAACAAGAATGTCGGCAACAGAGCAAAGGCTGAATATGTGAGCGAGGTAGGCCCACGAGCCGCCCTAATCTAGGAACAAAAAAGATATTAAAACAATAAATGTGAGAAAAGAATCTCAAAGTGGAGTGGCATAATTTATATGGAAAATAATGTTTTGTTTTCGAAAAATTCTTCTCTCATCTCACGTCTACCTTTGTAATGTTCCCTGCTTAGCAAACGCTTCATTAAAACCCAACTTTACCAAAGCCCAACAATATGAAGTCATGCTCAAAAATTTAACCGACATCATTTTCAAGGACCTTAAAACCTGAAACTGTTTCACAACATACAATTGAGCATAAATATATGTAACCATCATGTCGTAAAAATAACCATGAAAATACCAATAAACTATAAATATGGAAAAGCTTATACTTAATCGTAGATCAACAATGTACTGCATATATATCCTTTATGAACCATATTATATACCCATTTATATACCATCGGTAAACCCACCTCACGACATCGCTGAGACACAACTGGGCTTCGTGAACTACCTCACGACCGCGTGGGAATTAATATATAACAAATCTCTCGACATCGTGGCATACCAACCGCCGGTAATCCGACCTCACGACCGTGGAAATAATATATAACTAAACTCACGAAGCATCGCATACCAACCGCTTCAGAATCCGACCTCACGACCGTGGAAATATTATATAACTAAACTCACGATATCGTGCGATACCAACCGCTTCAGAATCCGACCTCACGACCGCGTAATTAATATAAAACTAAACTCACGATGATCGTACATACCAACCGTCTGTAATCCGACCTCACGATCGTAAATGAATATGTCAAATTTTTAACGCATCTTTCCAACCAATCATATCATAATCATTTCACAAGATTCAATCTTTCTAAACAATGATTTCAAAACGCGTTAAAAACCTAATCCATCGCATCAAAATATTCAAATACCATGCACTCATCCAAGAACTCGCAAACTTCCAAATATTTAGAATGATGACAAACTACATGGTCGTGATAAACTTGTTTTATATGAGACCGAGAATCACATTCAGATGCAACCAACCATTTGATCGCACCGCATATATGCTAAATATTTAATCACCATAGATATTTCACCATCATATCCCAAATCATTTAAAAACATATAAACCACTCACATCCATGAACACCGTAAAACTTCCAACATTTTAAAATGTTGACAAAATTCATGAAATGATAACTGCTTTTTATAAAACCTATTTTCATTTATGCACAACCAACCGTCCGATCAACAAGTTATATATGGAATAACTAACTGTGAAAATATATATCATAATAATACTCCCAAACATTCTAAAAAACAAGTAGACCACTCACCGAATTTATGATGCTTAGTCTCCTTGCTCCCGTAGATCGTCTCCCTAGCCCATTATGAGTGCCCGTAATATAAATAAAATACCACTTAGACTCCTAACAATTGAACCAACGACATTGGAATGCCCCTAAGGCCCAGAGTAATTTTAGAACTAAGAAATCAACTTAATCGATCTATTAGTCCAATTACACACAAGCAGCCCTATAAAGTTCAATACTCCAAAATCGGGGCTTTTCACCCGGAGCTAATTTCTAAATTGAATGTCTAATAATTCCTAAAACATCCAATTTCACTAATACAATCATCTTTCTCAAATTTCCACCACCGGTACCTATTTCAGTCCCACTGCAATTACCCGAACAAATCCTAAAAATGGAAACCCCAAACCAAACGATGTCAAAATTTACAAACCACACATCAATGGAAACTCAAGAGACCAGGAACTCATTGGTACCATTACCTTGGTCCAACAAATAAAATGAAACCCGATCTAAGCTTCTACGATTTCGCTGTAACTTCCAAACGGTTAAAATCTGGGTAAAAAGGGACCAAATGAGATGAGTTCAGAAGGTCCAAAAAATGGTGGAAAGGAGCTACGGGGGTTGCCTGAAGTGGCCGGAAATGGCCGGAAAATCAAGAAATTAATGCAAGTGGATTCCACGATTACCGCCGTCGTCACGCCGCATCCTACATCCACACGGTCATCGGAAATTTTACTTATTTGGCCTGATGTACTTCCCAACTATCCGCGCGTAGCACTCGCCGGAATCGGCTTTGGTTGAAACTTGGACGGTTCAGAATGGGTCAAATGACCTAATTTGATTCACTGTCAGGAGTTTTTCAGGTTTTGAGTTCAAAGTGAGTGTTTGGGGCTAGGTTTCCTGCATGAAAAGCTATGTATATATAGGGCTTATGGTCGTTTTCCCCTCAAACATCAAGATGTTTTGACATCAAGTAAACACCGCGCTTGAATTTTAATTTGTGTCATAACATTTTATCCGTAGTCGGATTTTGACGTTCAACCCGTCTATGAACTCATATCGACGGGGCCTACGAAGTGGTGTCTTAGTCAACCCAAATTATTCATCCTTGAAAAAGTCAACTTTTCCCCACCTACTATTGGTTGGTCAACTTGGTCAAACTTAGTCAAACTTAGTAAAAAAAATTGTATTATCTGGGTGGTCATTAAGACTCACCCGACGAGCTCGGCCTCCCGCAAGCTCCATGTACCAGAAAAGTGGGATCCCACGACTGGGTGAGCTAAAGCTCAAGAGGAGAATCGCCCTAGCGCTACCACCACCTGCCAGCAGCGTAATGTTCCACTTAAACACACATTCAAGCAAATGCATGATCCTACTCAATGTCTACACGACCAACCTTGGGACCCGAGTCCTCACATCTTCCTCTTCACACTCGCCCCAAGCCTCGTATGAGAATTATCACTTATTATAAACCTCCTGATAATATGTATATCAATCAGTCACCCGACGATCGATATATACACTGTCACTACCCTCCGATGAATATATATCAACCCAAGCCATCCGACTAGCTGACATATTATTTGGGTTTTGGACTACTCCTCCGATCATTTAATATTTTAGACTACCCTCCGAACCACTCTTCCTCTAGAATCATCTCATGCACTAACTCCTAATCCTAGGATGTTCCAAAGCAGACATGAATGCATGTATGCCAGCCCAATTCAATACCTACATGCAAATATATAAACATGAATATTAATTCTCGCATAAAATTAAATAACACAAACATAAGTGTAATTATCATTTCACACATCAAAATTAGCTCTCTTGGCTAATGTTCAAACACAAGCAATTCGATTCGAATTACTTAACCTAAAACATAATTTCACAAAATAGATTTCCTGAATACTATTTCGAATAAAGAAACCCTGCTATCATTCCCGAAAATCATTAAATCAACGGTTCACCTTGTGAACCCAATCCACGCCATTCGCCCAATCCATACCAAAACACATGGACATTTATGGCCCAAATTAATAACCCCGGATCATGCACAAATCTCCAGTCTAAAGAAAGGTCATCTAATATGTACCCCACTTGCCCACCCTAAGCTTCTACTTTTTGGGTCTCGAATTCTTACCCATTACCGGTCTCATAAACACCAAAGCATAATTTATTGAACAAATTATCACAAAAGACCCATAATGGGTCCAGAACAGTTGTCTAGATTGCCCAAATCGCCCCAAAAATTCTAACACTCGGTCCTGATGTTTTGTGGCTATCGATCAAGCCGCCCATTCCCTACGACATCCTCAAGTACGCATTTTAATGCCAAATTCCACACAAACAGCCCACTTCGCCTGGCAGTCACGGCCAACCCAAAAATCCTGGGCCAGGGCTCCCCACACTGGTCCCATGTTTTGGGACCGATCAAACGCCCCCTCACGGCCTCAAACTAACCGAAACATCGAAAAACCCTTAAAAATGGGAATAAAACACAAGTAGGGAGAAAATCCTACCTCTTGGAGTTGTCAAACACTCGCAAACTCCGGGTCCACGCAGCTCGCTCCGCGCAGAACGTCTTCCCTTCTGTCTGTCGAAATCCAACTATCCGATCACCCAGATTTCTAGAGAAAGTGAGACCTCTCTCTCTACCACAACCCCATTTCGAAGCACGTGATCTTCTCCCTCCCCAAATCAATGCTTGCTCCTTAGTTTATGGAGAAGACATCCATGTGGCCACTATTTCGCCTCCTCAGAAAGTGACTTTAAACTTCTCTAAAATGACTGGTGTCCTCATTTACCGTATTTGGTATTCGACACTACTTCGTC
This sequence comes from Tetrastigma voinierianum, assembly GCA_016808115.1. Lineage (NCBI taxonomy): Eukaryota > Viridiplantae > Streptophyta > Magnoliopsida > Vitales > Vitaceae > Tetrastigma > Tetrastigma voinierianum. The sequence continues at coordinate 130,021 of JAEQBH010005566.1, read as the reverse complement.
GTCCATTTTCATCATTTCACTCATACTAATTTATGGTACATGAGTATATACAGATGCAAGCCGTTTCATCGAAAATGCTTTATTAACACCGAAACTCGATGCCTCAAAACGTGTCGACTCCGACTGCTCAAAGAAATTGCGAAATTTTACGTGCTAACTAGATTTCATGCAGACGATTCCAACGGTGCAATCCGTTTCGTCATCCGAGATCTAGAGAATTATTTACGGATTTTTAACCGTAATTACAATTTTGTAATCAAAATTACGATTTTGCCCTTATTCCAGAAATTGGAATTTCTCGGGTCTTACACCTTTGAGAACATCCTCTGACCATTAGCATTGTGTTCCCCTGATATTTGAAGCTTTTTCCTTCTCTACGAGTTCGGGCTTCTTTTTTCTTAAAACTCGTCTGATAATTTGTTTAGAATTTCTTTTGGTGTTTTGTAAATAATTTCATCTGCTAGTCAGTCTCTTTTCATTATGTTCCTAGATTGCACGTTCTTCTTCTTCTTGTCAAATACTCAAGTAGGTTTTTTGTCCAACTTCGGCATTCCTAGCGGGTCCGGTCTGCTCCTCTCTTTACGTATAGTGATTCCTCTCATGTATCTAGTTCGGTGACTGATGGTGGTGAGTCTAATCGCTTAGCCATGGCTACTGAGATGCCTGGGAACCCTCCCCTCTCTCTTCCTCAGAAGTGACAAATTGATGAGAGCGGGAATACCCTGGGTCTAATATCCGAGGGTCGGGATCAGGCACGCCGGCGATGGGTCCATGTGGCTGGGAGCTTTATGGTCAAGACGACATGGCTCGCCATGCCCAAAGGTCTCGACGATTTACCCCAAGGTTGTCCCACGTCCCAAGACTGTTCTCTGAGGCACCTGAGTCATCATCATCCCTTTATAAAAAGGGTTTACTGAAGATTTCAACAAGCGCCCCTTTCCTCGGGCCTTTACCCAACTGGGGTATTCGGATTGGGCCGTTAGTCAGCTTAGATAAGGGGCTTAAAAGTTCCCAAAGATAGGTCTGTTCCTGGACCTCTTCAGCATGAAGGAAGCCGCTGAGGGCTTCCTTTATTTATCTAAGCGTTCCAGCGCTCCGCTGATCATCTCGGATCTCCCGTCATCCCACAAATTTTTGAAAGAACGCTACTTTTTATCGGTGGCCGCCGTTGGGAGTATGATCCCACTGACCGGGAAGACACACTCATGCTTTTTACTGCTTCGACCACTCCCGTAGATCCATGAGCTTGCTTTTGCTTTAGTTTGATCTAGTCTTCGCATTATAAGGTATCCCCAACTCAAGAGGTTGTGTGTTTCTTCTATCCACTATTCTAGCCTCTAAAGATTGTGGTCGTAGCGGAAGGACTCGCGTCTTCCGCTGTGTTTACTCGAGCTTATCAGTCGGATATTTCGGGTCTTCCGATTCAAGTCTTCCGACCTTCTACTCGAGGCCTTCACTCCATCCGTTATGAAGTTCTCCTACGAGGCCTCCCGTCATTAAGCCCATTAAGGGAGAGCTTCAAGTTCGAGTGGACACGCTTGTCCGTCCGTGAGGTCTCGGGCGCGGCTAAGCCCAAGCACTTCAAAAAGAGCCATCTGCCCGGGGGGTAAAGCCCCAAGGCCGGGGGACGTTTTCACGCGCCTCCCGCCCATGTCCAAGGTGCGCACGCCATCTCCGGCCGAGGCTCCAAGAGCCAAAGGCAACCCTCGCCTCCCGCCTACCGTCAAGGCCAAAGATTCCTGGGGCCGTTGCCTCGCTGAGGTTATGTCACCTTCGCTGAGTCCTCTCACAGAGAGGAGCCGAGGAGCTTCCTCCTTCGAGCAAAAGATCGGGAGAAGTTCCTAAGCCGGCTGGGATGAGGATTCCTTGCTCTAATGCTAAACTTGCCAAGCGATTCATCCATCCCTCGTATTCTATCTCAAGAGGTCGAAAGTGCCCTACCCGCTGGAGTAGGAGGCCTTGGCCTATCCCTCCAAGGGTCAGCTCCCGTAGTTCCCGTGTCCTTATTTTGCTTGCTCTGACCTGTAGTTTCAGTTTCAGATTACCCCATGTCAGCCCAAGAGTGCCACCTACTTGAAGAGTTTGGCAAAAGGCCTACTCACCCAGGGCTATGTCAAAGCCGCCAGAGCCTACAAAGCTAGAGTGGCTTCTCTTACCTCTCAGCATTCGAACTCACAGCCTAAATGCAAAATATGACTGAGAAGCTGAAGCCTAAGTCCGACCCGAGTCAAACTGATCACGCGAGAGCGCGGCCAAGGGTAGAGAAGAGAAGTGTCCAGATGGCTTAAGAGTTGCCGAGGGGCGAGCTTCGAGGTCGCATGGGCCATGTGACCGCCCAAACGACTATGGTGGCCAGGATGGGTTGCGTGCCGCCCGTGAATGAGCTTCAGTAGTCGTGAAGAGTCGCAAACATCCTGCATCGAGCCATGTAGTCCGGGAAGAAATAGCAAGTCGCTAGAGACGAGCTGCGTAATAAAGCAGTGTTGCTAGACAAAGCCCGCAGTTGAAGCTTTCGCCGAGCTCTATTGAACGCCAATCGAAGGAGTGCCATGCATTGGCGGCGAATCCCGCAGGCGTAACTCGTCGCTCAGAGAGGACTAAGCCAGAGCAGCGCCATTGACGAGGCTTCAGACTCAGCCGGGCTTCCGGATGGCTTGTCAAAGGAGGGTTACACGCCTACTCGGGATTGACCTTAATTTTGATATTCCTGGGCCGACGCGGAGGCAGAAAATACTACCGACTACTCTAGAGAGCTTGCAATCGCCTCGAACGAGGCTCGCTCCCTTCCCTCACCTTCGCTTCCTAATCCCGCGCCGATAACCGAGCCTCAGGCAATTTTGCTTTTTATTTTTTTTTTTTTTTACCTCGGGCTTTGAACCCTGATATACGAATGTCGCTTCGGGTTTTGATGGATACCCACCTTTCATCCCGCTTACCCCTGAATCAAGGCTCATTATGCCGCTCCGCCCGAACCGACTCGCTCCCGGTTACGAGGCTTTAGCCGAGCGGCCGAGGTCTTGAAAATTGAGTTGTCGGTGCCGCGGGCTAATCCGCTTGAGCCGAATTGGCCCCGCCACAAGGCCCAGCCGAAAGCAATGAGCCTTCGAAAATCGAGCCGCCGAGGCCCGCGGATAACTGGGCCTGAGCTAATCTACCCAGCGGGCTACAAGGCCTTAGCCGAGCCGGCCGAGCTCTTCAAACCGAGCCACCGAGGCCCGGGCCACCTACTTGGGCTGAATTGACTCTTGGGCTACGAGGCCTTAGTTGAGCGCTTGAGCTCCTAAACCTGTTTCGCCGAGGCTCAGCCAAGCACCCGCCGAGCCGTAACCCGCTTGCCATAAGTCCTTAGTCGAAAGTTTCTTCAAAACTGAGCCGCTGAGGCCCGTGGGTTAATTCGCTTGAGCCGAATCGTTCCTCGTGGGCTACAAGGCCTTATGAGCAGCTTGGAGCTCTTCAAACCGAGCCGCCGAGGCTCGATAATTCGCTCGAGTCGAACTGCCTCTGGCTACAAGGCCTTAGGTGAGCAATGAGCTTTGAAACCGAGCCGCGAGGCTCCGCTGGCTAATCCGTCTCGAAACGAACTGGCTCTTAGGCTACAAGGCCTTAGTCGAAAGCAGCTTGGAGCTCTTCGAAACTCAGCCGAGGCCTACGGGCGACCCACTTGCCGAACTGCCCCGGGCTACATGGCCTTAGTTGAGCAATGCTTGAGCTCTTTGAAACTGAAGCCATTGTGTTCTCAGCGACGTGAGAGTTCCGTATTATATTACGGCGATTTCCAATTTCCTTCGAAAAAGCGGGTAACTTTAATGCGATTTTACGGAGAATTGGAACGGATTGCGCAACTTCCCGAGCTCCCTTGGCTTCCCTACAAATAGCGACTCCTCTGTGATGGAGCTCATGCTTCGAACCTTCTTCCCTTTTTAGGCGTAATTAGGATTCGCGTACGATGGAGTGTCAAGGCTTCGGGCTGCCATCAAGTAGGAGGCCCGCCTAAGATCTTGAGCCAAGGCTTCGGTCTCGGTCTTCTGTTTGGTGTGGAGCTGTGTTTTCCCTAGTTCCTCCCTTGTGGGAGTTATGTTATTCCCTAGCCATGTCCGATGACGAAGTCGTGCTAGGGAATGCATCCAGAGGGGGCGGTGTACTCAAAGAAGAACTTTAGTATCGCTCTCCCCATTTTCTCCTCTTTTTTCTTCTATTCTTTCCCTTCCTTTCTTCCTTCTTTCCTCTCCTTTTCCCTCCCGCTCGGCACTCTCTCTTCTTCTCTCGTCCTTTCCCTTTCTTTCTTTAGATTTTTTTTTAGGAGTTGCTTAGATCAAGGTTTCATGCTCGAGATGTAAGGATGGTAATCAGCTGGACAGTAATCGCTTGAATCAATTGTACCTCTTGGAAATAAAGAACAATGAAGCATGAATTTTCTTATTTTGAGGTGTGTAATTTTCGCAAGCTCGTCGAGTCATCGCTTCTTTTACCGATATGCCTTGCTTTTGATTCATATGATATTAAACAAAGTAATCAACGAACACAATGCATCAAGTATCTCAAAAGCTGATGATACTTTATTAAATATTACAATTCGAGGTCTATTGATAGAATCATTTGAGGTGCTCAGCATTCCAAGAGTGAGATAGAATTTTTCCTTCTTCTATTTGGAGTTCGTAGTTGCCAGGTCGGACCACGCGTGACACGATATAAGGGCCCTCCCAGTTGGGTTCTACCTTTCCATGTGTGATCTTCCTTGGCCGGGCCTAACCTTTAAAACTAGCCACAGTTTATAACTCTTGGGTTTGACTCTTTGGTCGTAGTACCTGCCGCCTTCCTTTGGTGTAGTCTTCGTGCATTTCAGACCTCGATCACGCTTTTCATCTAGTCTAGGTTTAAAGTAAGAGCCTTCTTCATAGGTTCTATGGATTTCCACCCAACCTCAGATTTTAATCGATTCGATAGGCTACCGCCTAAGTACAAAGGCTAGAGCAAATGGGGTCTCCGAGTTGGCCGACCGGCGTGTAGTTCTCAGATGCCCATAACACTGGGAGGTATTCTACCGATTTGCCTCAGACCTTCCAACTCGTCTTCAATGCTGCTTTAAGGGTTCCGATGGTGACTTCGCAGTCTACTGGATTTGGATGAGCTGGGGACGAGTAGTAGTTCTTGATCCCGAGCTCGGCACAGAAATCTCTGAACTTAGGATTGTCGAATTGTTTCCCATTGTTTGACACTAGGGCTCTCGGGATACCAAACTTCCATATTATGGCACACCAAACGAAGTTGCATACCTTTTGTTCTGTGATAGTAGCCAAGGGCTCGGCTTCTGCCCATTTGGTGAAATAATCCACTGCTACGATGATAAATTTGCATTGGCCCCTTCCAATAGGCAAAGGTCCCAATATGTCCAACCCCCACCGCCTAAAGGCCAGTGGATCAGAATCGACGCCGCTGGCTCCTCTGACGAGAAGCAGAGATTCGCATGCTCCCGACAAACTTTGCATTCGACTAGTTCGTTTAAGGTCTCTTAGCATTGTGGGTCAATAGTACCTCTGCCTTAAGACTTTTCCCGCTAGTGCCCGAGCTCCGATGTGATTTCCACATACACCTTCATGTACTTCCCTTAGCACATAGCCTGGGCTAGCCTTCCCTCGCAATGCACTGAGGACGCGTAAAAACTTTGCCATAAAGGGCTCCCGATGAATGGTAAACCCGCGCACTTCGACCTGCTTAGATGCCCCATTCTGGGTCATTTGGCAAGAGAGTCCTTCTATTAAGTAGTCCCAAATGGGATCCATCCAAATTGCCCGCATGATGACAGGAGATCTCTTTGTCGGGCTAGATCTAATGAGGGCTCTAAAAGGTGTCTGGAGTAGGTGTCGCCCTATTGAGGTCTTCCTTGGGAGGCCGTTGCCGCCTTTGCTAAGGCATCCGCCGCGAATTTTCTCTCGCTTCTGGTATGTGTCCGATCCTAACTTGTACGAACTTCGTGTGGCAATTCCCGCACTCTCGAGGTACAGATCATTTTTCGCCTCCCGCCTTCGTGAGGAGTCTTCTATCCGTTTCACTACCAACCGGGAGTCACGTGACACTCTAGCTGATCAATCCCATGGAATGGGCGAGGTTGCTCCAAATTTACGACGGCCCCACATACTCCGGCCTCGTTATCGGAGGCTCCTGAACCCAAACTAGCGCATACCTCGATATCTATTCCTCCGAGAGGTCAAAATTAGACCAAGACCACTCCCTTGAGCATTGGCGACCCCATCTACGACGCCTCCAACAAGGAGGCCTGACGTCTTCTTGAGTAGCTTCCTGCAAGCTCACGGGAGGTAAATTCCATGACCTAAGTCCTGCCAAGATCCTACTCTTTATCATGTTTTCGGGCCAGATTCGATGTCGAACTCGCTCAACTCTATGGCCCACTTCATAAATCTTCCCGAGGTCTCTGGTTTGTGTAGCACTTGCTTCATTGGGTATTTTGTTGGGATTTCAATGCTATGAGCTTGGAAGTAAGGGCGGAGTTTCAGGTTACCAATGCCAGATTAATTTCTCCATCTTGTGTACTTTTCCTCTACTCCTCTCAAAGCTCACGGCAATAGTAGACCGGGTGTCGCGACTCGCCTTTAATCTCTCGACCAGACGACCGGCTGAGAAATCAAACGGCTAGGTACAGAGTACAGCCTCCCCGCAGACTTTACCGCACAGTGGAGAGCCTGATAAGTTTTGAACGCCGTGAAAGCCTTCAAGAAGGTGCATCCCATTGAAAGCTTTTTAGAACCCGGGAAGAATGACACTTATCGCCGGCCCCTGACACAAAACGCTTAGCGCAACTATTCTTCAAGCAGCTGGACTTCTTTATGCTCGAAGCGGCGGAGGCATGTCGGTTACAGCCTTTATCTTGTCTGGCTCGCTTCATTCCTCGGGTCATGACTATAAACCCAAGAATTTTTCTGCTGAGACCGAAAAGTTTATTTGGTCGGATTCAACTTCATGTTGCAATTTTCAGATCCGAATGCCTCGCGCATGAGCCATATGGAGCTCTTGGACGAGTTGATTTTGTTTCAATATGTCGCCTATATATACTTCCATGATGCCCCTATTTGTTTCTCGAAACATCCTGCCTACCAACCTCCGGTAGGTAGCTCCTGCGTTTTTTAGTCCGAAGGGCATTACCCGATAGCAATAGGTCCCTTTGCCCCGTGATTGAATGAGGTCTTCTGGTCAGTCGGATCCATATTGATCCTGGCTAGGTTCGAGAAAGCATCCATGAAGCTAAGGAGTTCATGGCTGCCTGTGGCATCTACTATGAGATCGATCCGAGGTAGAGGGAAACTATCTTTAAGGCATGCTCGGTTGACGTCAGTGAAATCGATGCACATAAGCCATTTTCCATTCGCTTTTTTGACGAGTACGACGTTGGCTAACCATTCGGGGTATTCCACTTCTTTGATCGCACCTCGCCTTAAGAGTTTCCGACCCTCATTAATCACTTGTCATTTTCTGTGGCGAAACTTCTATTTTTTTGCTTGAATCGTTTGAAAGGATGATTGACCGTTAGTTTGTGAGTGATTATCAGGGGTCAACTTTCCCATGTCCTCCTCGTCCACGCGAAAAACATCCCCTCAGTTTCTATTTCAAGAAGCGGATAAGGGGGCTTCTGAGGTCTTCTGCTAGCTTGGAACCAACGTAGGAGAGGTGTTCAGGGTGATCGTCCAATTGTATAGGCTCCACTTCTTCCGAGGGCTCAGCCTGACCGCTACTCCTGCCTCCCGCATAGTCGAAGTTCGGCCCACGATATGTCACAATCGCCGCTCATCGATGCCGAAAACATTCCCCGCCACGCCGCTGGTCTCCTCGAACCATTCCTACTCCGTTTGTGGTGGGAAACTTGATTACCATGTGATAAGCGGAAGGGATGGCTTTTATGGCGTTGAGAGAGGGCCTGCCCAATAACACGATATGTTTTAGTGGGGCATCTATTATGGTGAAATCTTAATTGGGCTGCTGCTGTCGCACGGATCTCCTAAAGTGAGCACTAACTGTATTGATCCCAAAGGTAGCACTTTTCCTGCAGAATCTCGCAAGTGGGTGCCGATCGTTCCAAGCCTCTTCCAATGCCCATCTGTCGTGCCGATGCAAAATGATGTCGACCGAGCTCCCATTGCCGACAAGGACCCTGCGGATTGTCTTGTTAGCCACAATCGCCTTATCACCAAAGCGTCTCGTGGGGATGTCGACATCCTCAAAGGTCCGAACTGGCGAAGGCGGCGTCGAGTCGAGGAGCTGGACACCGCTTGCACCTCCATTACTCTTCTCGACCCACTACGCACGAGCCTTCCTAGCCGAGCCGGACTTCACCTCCCCGCGAACTCTCGAGATCACATGGATTTCCGCCAAGGGCCGCAGCTCGAAGTTAGGGTCAGTCGAGGTGGTATGGCCGCGCCTAATCCCTCACCTTCGTGAGGCAACTACGTGATACCCCTGGGCCGAATCAAGTATTCTATTTCCTTCCTGAGCTGGATACAATCGTCCGTTCGTTGCCCGTGTTCCCTATGGAACTCACAGCACCTGGTGTTATCTCTTTTGGTTGGATCCGTCCTCATCTGGGATGGCCATCTCATAAATTTTCTGCGTCAGACCGCGCAAGACCGCGGATACCGTGGCCGCCGTGGGGGTGGAATTGCCGGTGTGAATACCGCCGTGAGTTCTGGGCCGAGGTGGTCCTGTGCGGTCTCTAACGCTTCCTCACCTCTTTGGGATCGTCATTCCTTCAGTGGATCTTTCTCGCCCTTGTCTCTTAAGGCTTCTCGCCCCGTTGTTTATCATTTCGCTTTTCTCAGGTCAAGAGCTTCTCTCTCGTGACGCGAGGCTTCTTCGCCGCATCGCATTTCTCAAATTTTAGCGAGCACCTCGCCCAGGCTTGCCCGAGGATTCTTTTGAGATGGAAACACTGTCTTTTTGACTCAGACTCTCACTCAGCAATGAATGCTGATAGCTTTGAACTTCTCGTCCTAGTGACATCTACCTTTAATGAACTCCACAACCTCGTGCCATGGGATCTTCTTTATGGATAGCAAGTGATAACCCTGGCTCCTGTATGTCCCGCTCCAATGAAGTGGAGACGAATGTGATGGAGAGCTCTCTAAATGAAGAGATCGAATGGCGGGCGGAGCCTCGTTAACTGCCAATATCGCCTTTTAGCGTGATAGCGAAGGCTCGTAATCAGACGGTCTGATATCCATGCAAATCTTTCATCTGGCCTATAGGTATTAAGATGGTCAAATGATCCTTCGCTCCATCGAACGCCTTTATTTAAGGCGATCCCGAACTTTGGCCGGAAGTGGGAAATGTAGCACCTCGGCCGTGAACTGGGACTCGCCACATTGCAGATTAGGTGTCCATGCAGTCCTAGCTCACTCCCTTTACGCCTCCTTCATGTGGCCGAGCTCATGTCGATGCCCTCGAATCTCTCGCTCCCATGATCGCCCCATTTCTTGCCGAGGAGGGCTTGCCTCATCGCTTCGCGATGTTCCACCCGAGTATTGCTTCGCTGCGGGTCCTCTCTATGGTTAGCGAGGTCAGGCCCCCGCTTCGGCCGATTCTACTTATTTCTCGCCTCCTGTGGAGGGTCGAGGTGTGGTCAGCTTCTTCGAGGTGGTATTATGGCCTCTTTGGGCTTGTCAGATTTCCCGCGGTGTTGCATCCGCTTCGTGGAGTTGCTCTAATTCCCTTTATCAAGCTACCGCCGTGAGACGAGTGCCTCAATCTCAAGCCAGAGCACAGCAGAAAGTTTCCAGCAGGCCCGCAGAAGGTCGATAACTGTGGTCGCTCACGCCCGCATCCTTGGGATCGCGTGGCTCATGCTTAGCCCGTTAATACCATCGCCATTGAAAGATCATCTTTATTTGTAAAGGAAACTGGCTGCCCTAATCGATGATGCTTTTTCAACCTGAACCCACGAGCGAAGCCGAATTGCCTGGCCGCCCGTCAAGCTCGGGATGACGGTGACTCCTCTACAAAGACAAGAAACCAAAAGGATCGGCAGGGGCTCGCCCGTTGCCTCTTCGATGCCTAAGTCAGTTCTTTCTGGGGAAAGAGAAGATCAACTCGCTAGTGGAATGGAAGTTTTCAGGCGTACCTTCACCGATGTAAGTGACCGTATTTATAGTGGAGATTTTCCCAATTTGATGGTGATAAGGACTTCTTATTGATGAGAGATTTTCTTTCCTTATCGCGCCGATTAATAAGGATAATTAGAAAGCAAATATCTGAATTAACTTCTACTCTCTGTCGGGTGGAGATTTGATCTGATTTATAGATACGGGCTCTTTTCGGGGCTTCCGTGATATCGGCCCCTTGTGGACGGATGAACTGACTTCCTGCTAAATTCGCCTCCAAGAGCCGGGCCATTTTACTGAGCCTACTTATAAGTCTTCTTTCAATCCTGTTTCTTGGACTTAGGGAGTGGACCTGCGTGCCTATTTTTTAAACCCAATCAGGGTGGATTATATATATTTGTAACTGGAGGGAAAAAGTTTGAGAGTATAAAAGGAATGATCCCCACATCTATCATTTGTCTCTTTGAAAAAAATAACATAACCCACAATATAATATCTTTTACCACTTTTTTTCTTTTCTTTCTCTAACATCAAAGCTCTTTCTACAAAACCAAAGTCTGACCCAGATATATCAAATTCAACAAAAATCAAACAATTTAATTCCTAATATATATATATATATATAATAAGCCTCCTTCTTGACCACCCACTTTCCGGGTGTCCCAAGTTCCATATTAATAAAAGAAAAGAGGAATTGGTTTAAAGGGAAAAAAAGTAAAAAGTTATTTATAAAACTAACTCCTTATTTTTATAGTCTTAAAATATCATCACTTTAGATAAAATTACCTTTTAATATGTTAAAACCAAAAAAATATTACAAATCTAATCGTTTTCTTTAACTTAACCATCGTTAAATTAGTATTTGAACAAACTTGAAGAGGATTAAGTCTAGATTTGTATCAGGCATAATAATTATTTAGTTTGGACTTAACAACGTTAAGTTATATTTGAACAAACTTGAAAGGGTTAAGTTCAGGTTTATATGGTGGATAGAGGGGTAAATTTGTGAAAATAATGTAAAAATATAATTTATTTTTAGGTTTTAAGAAAAGAGATTAGATATTTAAATTTTTTTTTTTAATTTTTTGTTTCTTTTAAACAAGCACCCTTTAAAAATGAATAGCTCTGTCATGTGACCAAAGCGTCTCTACTTTATACAAATGACCCACTTCAATAGAACGACGCCCCGTAAAACAAGAGTTTCCACGGGAAAGTACCTCCGAGATCGATCGTTTATTCCGCTTGCGAGTTCTTTTTCTTAGCAACAATTCCTTTCAAGGAACGGTCCCTACCAATCTCACACATTGCTCGTGAGCTCGGGAACTTAATGTAGTCGACAACAAGATTGAAGGAAAATCCCGTAAGAACTCGCTCCCTCTCGAAATCAGAGCCTGGGTCTCACAACAACTTAATCGGAAGGATCCTGAATTCTTCACTTAGGAACCTCTCATCTCTCACTCTATTGTTAGTAGGCGACAAAAACCTCGAAGGGAGCATTCCTGAGGAGCTTGGTAGAACAACTATAGAAAGGATTCAACTAGGTATCAATAGATTAACAAGTACCATTCCTTCTTCTCTGTACAATCTTTCAAACATGCGTGATATCGAACTGAGCCAACTAACCGGGAGGGAAGTCTTAGTCTAGATATTGGCGTTAGTTTTTCTCATATTAGGCCGCTTAGTTCTTGGTAAAACCGATTCATTGTGGCCTGTTCCGGTAGTTCATTATCTAATGCTTCAATGCTTAAGGGTACCTTTTCACCAAAACAGCTTCACTCTGTTATACCATCGAATTTGGGAAGGTCAGAAACCTTCGAGCTATAAACATGGCCTTTGAATCAGTTGTCTGGGCCTTGGAGGAGATGATTTGAGCTTCATTAATTCTCTAGTAAATTGCACTCAATTACAAAGAATGGCTTTTAGCCATAATTTTCTCAAAGGTCCTTTAGTTAGCACAATAGCTAATTCCACCACCCAACTTTCATGGATAGATCTGGGAATCAACCAGATTCATGGAATGATCCCTTAGGGCATAGAGAATCTTGTAAATCCAACATACCTTGACTTGGCTATGAATCACCTCACCGGTAGCATTCCTCCTAACATCGTCAAGCTTCATAAAATGCAAGCATTAGGTATGCTTGGAAACAAACTCTCTTGAGGAATACCGTCCTCAATCGGTAACTTAATTACCTTGTTATTCAATCTTGATTTAAACAGCAACAACTTGGTGGGGGGATGTACCTTTCTAGTTCAGCACTGGCCAAAATCTAAAATATTTGACTCCCTTTCTTAACAACAACCCTAATGGTTCAATTCCTAACCTCCTAAGAAATCTAATGGCTGGAGCAATGTCTTCCCTACGAGCACATTCATAGGAAAAATGGGTTTAACGATCTAAGATGAATATTTGGTATTTTAATTCTTTTCAAGGGGTAAGGAAGATTCATCTTTTCCTGATAGCCATCAAAATGAAACATTATGTACATCAAAGTTGTACATTAATGCCTAATCCTAGCTAGTAAGGGTATTAATAAACTTAAAATTGTTTAAGGTGTCACTACAATGTAAATTTTCATTCATTATGCATGTTATGTATACGTATATATGATATTCTTCCACATAATTTATAACTTCATAAATAATAATAAAAATAAATAAATAATTAGAATACAAAAGGCGTATATACCAAACAATATTCACATCAAAGGTCGACTACTTGTGTGTGGAAGTTTTCAAACTCCTCACATGTGGTGAAGTAGTGGATTGCATTGAGATTCCAATTGATATTCTGGCCACAAAATTCGATCCCAAATCCTTCAAGTTGTATTTGGTTCCTAAACAATGACTTCTTATATTTGGTTATTTAATTAAAAATTTCAAAGAAGTACATTCTTAAATTTTTTATATATCGATGAATAAAAATAAATAAAATAGACTTGAAGTAATAAATAAAAATAATATATTAGATTAATTTAACTCGATTTTAATTTTTTCTTCATTTTTTTTCTTTTACTCTACATTTCACTTCTATCTTCTTCCCCTTGCATTTTTACTCAAGAGGATGGAAGCTGCATATTAAAGAAACACCAAATGTTTCACATAAAAGAGACAAAGTATAAGCCCAAACCGGAAAGCACATGATGAGTTTCAATTATAATATTTAAGTTGAGTGTAGTTTAGTAAAATAAGGAAAGAAGACCCAAGAATTCTTTAGATGGAACCATTGAGGTTATCGTTTAAAAGACCCAATTCTAAGTAGTTGTGATTAAATGCTAGAATTTAATTTGAGTGGATTTCCCCATACAATTAAGTTGTTATAATTTAATAGTGTATATATTTACCAGGCTAAGCAAGTGAAGATGGTCTTCTTCCCGAGAGTAACAAAGACATTTCCACACAAATAAAGTGTCAACTAAGATAATTAAAAGGAGCGCATTGCATGCCCGTGATAATATAGGAGCTAGTACTTTTGTGAGTGCCTATCATCCACACCGCATGCAAAGTCATCGATCGACATCCACGCACTATAAGTTATTATCTTCTCTTGACTGGGCGATATATCGGGTTTGCCTCATGAAAACGACAAGATCTTTACACATGCCTTACGCAAAAGGAAACTAAAGAGACTTATATGGGCGTGTCCCACATTAATTATGGAGAGCCAAAATTTTAGATTCCATTATCTAGTACTTCGAGTCTACACTCTGCTCATGAGCATAAAGTCGTGTCATCATGAATTGTGAAATAAACCAAAGAAGAAGTACTAATCACTTTCAGATAAATAAGAACTCGTACTTAATAATTAATGTTCTACGTCACTTGAAACATATATAGGAGGCTTCGAATTAATGTCTCAAAGGAGTATGAAGGTCTTCATGCTCTTTCTCATAGGCGATACCATGCTCGTGCATCCATCTACGGCATCCTCGTCATCGCCAGTCAGAGTATTCCGCAGCGAAAACGGGGCCAGACGACTACGCGATTGTTTTCAAGGCTGGAATCAAATTCCGTGATCCACTCGAGATGTCGAGTTCTTAGGAATGACACCTCCACTTTTTGTCGGCGGTGGGTGTATCGCAATGCCGACATGTCAACCGAAATAGCTCTGATTAAATCTATTTTCTGACTAAGTGATTTCTCACCCCACATAGGGAACCTCACCTTTCTTAGAACAGTAGTCCTCCAAAACAATAGCTTCCATGGGAAAGTACCGAGATCGGGCCGCTTATTCCGGCCATAGTTCTTTTATCTTGAAGCAACAATTCCTTTTTCAAGGAACTGGCCCCTACTAATCTCACATACGTCAGAGCCAAGGAACTTAATCTAATCGACAACAAGCTTGATGGCAAAATCCCAAAAGAACTTGGCTTCCTTTAAATTGAGAGCTCGGGCCATAATTAACAATCTCACAGAAAGATCCCGCTTCACTCGTGAACCTCTCTATCTCTCAGTTCCACTGTCAAGAAGCTACAATCACCTGAAGGGAAGCATTCCCGAGGAGCTTGGTAACAATTTTAGACATTATTCATTTAATGTTCAACAAATTAATAGGTGTGATTCCTTCTTCTCTGTACAATCTCTCAAACATGTGCGCCATCGAACTTGGAGAAAACCAACTGGAGGGAAGTCTTAGTCAGGATATTGGTGTCGCCTTTCCTCATCTCAGGCATCTAGGTCTTGTAAATAACCGATTCATAGGGCCTGTTCCCATTTCATTATCTAATGCTTCAATGCTTGAAGGTATCTTTCTCCTTAAAAACAGTTTCACTGGGTTGGGTACCACCGACCTGGGAAGGCTAAACCTTTCGAGCCAACATGGCCATGAATCGGGCCAGTTAAGTTTTGGAGGAGATGATTTGAGCTCATTAATTCTCTAGTAAATCGCACTCAATTACTTAAGAATCGTTTTAGCCATAATTTTCTCTAAAGGTCCTTCAATAGCACAATTGCAATTCTTCATGACCCAACTTTCATGGATAGAATCGTGGAATCAACCGATTCATGGAACAATCCCTTCTCGCATAAAGAATCTTGTAAATCTAATATACTCGACTTGGTTATGAATCACCTCACCACAAGAGCATTCCTCCCAACATTGGCAAGCTTTATAAATGCAAGCATTAGGCTCTGCTTGATATAAACTCTCCGAGGAATACCGTCCTCAATTGGTAACTTAACCTTGTTATTCGATCTTGATTTAAGCAAGAACAACTTCATGGGGATGTACCTTCCAAATTGAAGAAATTTGGCCAAAATATAAAGGTATTTGGATACTTAACAACAACCTTAATGGTTCATTCTCTAATCTATGTTATAAGTCTTTCCTTCCAGGTTCCTTCAATTAGGTGGTAACGCCTTTACCAGGCAAGCCATTAGAAGTTAGCCATTTGTTAACTCGGAATTAGATGTCTCCGACAATGTGATTATCAGGTGCTCTTCCAAATGCTGGGGTAAATCGTTTGGAAACATGGATCTTCGACTGCGGTAATGTCTTCAAGGTGAGATTCCAATACGTATTAAAATCTTCGAGGTTTAGAATACTTGGATCTTCTTGCAATGCATTTTCTAGTGTGATCCCAATGTTTCTGGGGATCTTCCATTCTTGAATTTATTTGAACTTGTCTTTCAACTGAAGGAGGAAGTACCATCAACAGGCTAATGTCACCATTTCAAATGAATGGGAAACAACAATTCTGGAGGCTTCCCCAAGTCATCTTCCCAGTTGTAATGGAAGCACCTCCTCTTCCAAAGAAAAAGAGAAAGCGTCCAAATGCCAAACTACTCATTCCAGTAATCATTGGAACTTCATCCTTGAGTTTGTTGGCCTTATTTTTCATTATCCGTTTAAGGAGGAAGAAAACAAGGAATAATACCTCTTTTGCACAATCTTCCAATGAGCAATTCCTGAGAATTTCATTTGCAGAGCTCCATAAAGCTACTGAAGGCTTCTTGGAGTCCAATATGATCGTGTGCTGTGGAGCTATGGCCTGTGTACAAAGGAACTTTGATCAAGATGGAATAGCCATGCAAGAAGGTGTTCAATCTTCCTAGAAGTGGAGCTTCCAAGAGCTATGTCTTAAATGTGCATACCTCGAAAACCGCATAGGAATCCTCGGGCTAAAGTCTTGAGTGCTTGCTCGGCTTGGACTTTCTGTGGCAATGATTTTAAGGCTTTAGTGTTTGAGTTGATGTCTAAAGGGAACTTGACAGATGGTTACATCCAAACAATAGAGGATGAACCCCCAAAGGCTTATTTCCTACGTGTAGACCTGGATATCTCTATTGACGTTGCTTCTGCACTTGAGTATCTTCACACTCAATGTAATGTCATTGTTGTTCATAATGACCTTAAGCCGAACAATGTTCTTCTTGACGATGATATGGCGGGCCATATAAGTGATTTATGCCTCTAAAGGATCATTTCTATTTGTAGCACTACGATTGCTACAAGCACAGCACCATAAAAATAGCTCAACTACGAAAGGATCCATAGCTACATAGCCCTGTGTACCAATTTCACAAGTAATTAAATATTCTATTCATTTTACGCTCAATAGTATTTTCCATGGATATAAATAATTCCATTTTTGCCACATATGCTAAGTAATGATTATGCAGAATATGGTGTAAGTGGTCATGACAATGAGGAGATATATGTTGTGAATCCACGGAGATGTCTACCGGAAGAAGTTCAATCGAAGAAGCGAGTTCCAAGATGGTCATACTTACAACTATGTGAAAATGTCTTTGCTTGAGCGATTCATGGAGGTCATAGATCAACGCTGTTTATAAAGTCGATGAAAGCGGTAAATCGACGGAATGCATCATCACAGCTCTAGAACGCAGATTATATGTTCTATGGAATCACCAAAAAGACCGAATGAAGATACGTGAGGCAATAATGATCACGCCTATCTAGGAACTCCTTCTCAGGAGGTAAATTTTAGAGGGAATGGGAGGGATACAAATGGAAGAACACGCATCATGGCACATTCAGCAATGACGTATAGTCATGAGTACGGAGATGTATCACATGTCACATCCCTTTTGCTCTTCATTTTATTTTCTTGGTCTATTGTCATGAAGTTTCCTTTCTCTCTAAAACCAAAACCCAGCCCATGTTTGCTTCACGCACTTAAGATGAAAAGGTTGTGATAAATTCAATAAGGTTAAATTAAATTTCAAAGATAAATTTAGGTTATGTGATTGATGAACGACAAAGAATATGGAATCTCAATAAATATGTGAGTCAACACACCATGAACTTGTAATTACTCGAGTTAAGGATCTTTACTTCAAATTCTATGATGTCCAAGTCCTTAAATTAATTTAACTAAAAAGCATTAATCCAGCACATCAAAAGATCATTGTTAGAATGTGTGGAAGAAACTCTCCTCAAAATTAATACTAATTAATACTAATAATATGCTAAGAATTATTTCTTTTCATTTCAAAACAAAATAATAAATTGTTTCATTTGTCGCTTTGTATTGTTTTTGAAGAGAATTCCTAACATGAGTGTGTTTATGTTAGATACAAATAATTATGATGTATCAATATAATCATAATCCAAGGACTACTTGTGTGGAAGATTTTAAACTCCTCACATGGTGTGAAGTAGTGAGATCGTGCAACAGATTCCACGTGATATCTTGCCTACAAAAATTTGACCCAAATTCTTCGTTGTTTTGGTTCTCAAAATAATTTTATTATATTTTGCTATTTAATTAAAATTTTCAAATAAAAATCAAATATTATCAAAATTGTTTCTCCAAGCACAAGATATTCTAATTTATTTGTGGTATACTGACAAACAAAATAAATAACAGTAAAATCTGTAGTAAATAAGATATTAATTAGATTTGAATCAGAATATTTGTTTTCTCATTTATTTCTTTCTACACACTCATTCTTCCTTCCCTCCTCAGGTTTTTTCCTTATATATAGAATAAAATACAAAACCACCAACAACCCACAGACAAAAGAGATTAAAAGATTGTGTCTCAACTGTTAACATTTCTGATGAGTCTTAACCCACAATATTTTAGTTTGGTTTCAACTCAACAAACTCTGAAGATATAACACTCAAAAGAATCTTAGATTTAAACCATCTGATACTCAATGTTTCTGTAAACAACCAGCCCCCATGAGGTTCTTATCACCTGAAAGATTCTGATCTGCCAAACACACACCTAAATGGTGGGTCCCCAGATAAGATTACTTGAAACACTTAATGGAGGATGCCCATTAATAAATTCACTGCAAAGGTCTGACCTTGATGCAGCTAAACGCTCGTAAACACTTCACTCAGAATACTTCCATAGTTTTTCAAAGTTTATAATATAATAACATTCAAACTAATATGGTTTTTCCATGCACTTGACCTTAAACCCGCCACCTCATTCTTGTTTGGAACAAGTTATTATTAATAATACTCAAACAAGAAACTGGGATTTATTGGGTTTGATTTACAAGTCCTGTAATTCATCTTTTTTCCAACCTTATGATCGGGGCTTCGTTTCATGAAAATGACAAGATCTTAGATAGATACCATTCACCCATGGAGCTCAAAGTAAGTAACATTTTCTTACAAATAGTTGGGATGGAGGGACATATATGTTCATCCATTAATTGTGTTCTTTAATTTTATGATTTAAGTTCAAGTCATTTGTATGTAGAAATTCTACAAATACCCATGACGTACGCAAAAGGAAACCAAAGAGACTTGGCATATGAAGTGTGTCCCACATTAATTATGGAGAGCCACAAAGTTTTAGAACTCATTATCAAGTTGAACCCAGTATACACTTCACAAACATAAAATTAAGTCATATTGAATTGTGAAATAAACCAACAAGAGTATCTTCACCTTCAGATAGATAAGGAACTCAGATTTCCACATGAGAAAAATTATCAATTAAAGAATTAATAAACTTAATATGAATTTGGTTAAGAGTCTATTAATAAATTATCTTAGCAATATTTCATGTTCCTATTTTAGGACCTCAATTCCTATGACATCAAACTCTTCTCCTCTACCTCTTTTAGGGAGAAATTTGAAAAGCCATTTTTCCATGAAAGATAAGAAATTATCTAGCCATTAGCCGTGCTTCTCTCCATGTACATCATTTCAATCCTTTCATATAACAATCTTCATCTCACTTTTTAATATTTTTACATTGATGCCATTCGAAGAGGTCCTACATAACAACTCTTTTGAAAACCGTAGCACTCATTTTCTCATAGAAAATAAAAGACTTATTTTTTTCAGGCTATTTTTCAATAGAAAATAAGAAATTAGTCAAGCTTTTCTATCTTTGCTATATCAATTACCCCACCATATTTAACTTTTCTTGTTGGTACCTTTCTTAAAGGTGATTCTCAGGAACCAATATTTTCATGGAAACCAAGAATTATGAGGTCTTTTTTATTAGCAGATTCTACACGCTATTACTCAGAATTTTTATGAAAAGAGTTTCTAAAAGATTTTTCTTAGAAAATAAGATATTGTGCAAAGAATTAATGTTTCTTTTCTATCTTAGGATAAAGTAGACAAAAAAAAGAAAGATATTTCTTTCAATAATTCCAAAGGAGACCGCCTTGGGTTTGCTTCTGACTAACCAAAAACTATATTAATTCATCTGATTAAAGGTAAGAATGTTAACTTCCTCAACAACCAGAAAAATTCTTTAACATCTTTCCAAATTTCCAACATATGTAATGATTAAATTTTTAAATTAAGTTTTTTGGTTTTATCTTGCTTGACTAGCAAATAAGAATAGCACCATCTTGACAAAGTGCTTGGCATCCTCTCAAGCAAGACAGCCAAAAAAAAAAAAAAATACTGACATGTTGCAGAAAGTTATTTCCTCTATTAGTGTTTTCATACAAACTTTGTAGAGAAGTTCATGGATTCTTCCTTTTTATCTCATCCAAATACTGAATATTTCCAAGGCAAAGAAACCATGTTCTTAAAAGTGCAAGGACAAATCTCCTCTTTAAAAGATCAAGAAATTTAAACAATGAGACCCCACATATAAATACAAAGGGAAATAAAGGCAATTTGTGCAATGATTTTTTTTTCTCCTTCCCTTATTAATCAAACTCGCTCCCAGAAATTACTTTTAGAGCATGCTCAAATCGATTTTTGTTGAATTAAACTAAGCTTTGGAAGTAGCTATTGAGCGTAGGTGGCAATCTTGACGATTTGGTCATTTCAAGAATTAAAACTACTGACCAAATTTGCACGGCTTTTTCGTGCCAAAATATATAGGTTCAACTCAACCCTAAATCCGAGTGGGTTGGGCCAAATTGCCTTATAAAGCCACAAAAATTGGTAGATTCGTCGCCAAATTTATTTTGTTCTTACTGCCTATAATACTTATTAGCCTAAATTTCAACCCACTCCGGTGGACCAGATAAATTAGCCGGGCCGAACTTAAATTGCCACCTCTAATTGAGTGTGGCTCTCTAACAACACAACCACCTATTTTTTGATATCTTTCTTCTTTTTTTTTTCTTTTTCTTTTTTTGAGATATTCAGTTTTTTTCATGACATTTGATCTAGGCAGCCATAGAAGGGCTCTCAGATGTTGCCTATTTGCGATTTGATTTACAAAGTCATTGAAATATTTTATCATTAGATGATGGTACTCAAGAATTTTTACGTGAATCCACAAAATTTCCAACCCATCAAGTACTCCTATTCGTACATGTAAGATGACTTTATAACTTTTAAGTAATAAATTAGGTCAAGGAGGTTTTGGCTCCGTGTATAAGGGAAAACTTCGAAGTGGTCAACTTGGAGCTGTGAAAGTATTGATCATGTCAAAATCTAATGGACAAGATTTCATAAATGAGGTTGCTACAATAGGAAGAATTCACCATATTAATGCGGTGAGACTTGTAGGATTTTGTGTACAAGGGTCAAAGGGCACTATTTATGACTTCATCTCAATGGTCTTCAATGTCTAGTTTTTCTAAAGAAGCTAAGATTACACATCATAATTTGAGTGGGGCGGAAATAATACCTGTAATAAGGTTATGACATGCAAATTCTACATTTTGATATCAAGCCACATAACATCCTTCTCGATGAGGACTTCACACCAAAAGTTACAGATTTTGGCCTTGCAAAGTTGTATTCAACAAATGAAAGTATGGTGTCTCTCATCATCGCACAGGAACATTATTACATTACCTGGGAGTTATTCTACAAAAACATTGAGGTGTTCCCATAAGGCTGATGTTTATAGTTTTGGAATGTTGTTAATGGAGAGTGGCGGGAAGAAGAAAGAATGTGAATGCAAATACAACACTCAAGTAAAATAGGCTTCATCAGCGGTTATGATAGATGTCACTAAGGGGATAAGATAGATCAGAGATGCCATCAAGATGAGAAAAGAAGCTTGTTAGGAAAATGGTGATAGCCGCACTATGGTGTATACAAATGAAGCCCATATAGATCGCCCTTCAATGAGCAAAGCCTGAGACATAGAAGGAAAGGCTGAGTTGTTAGAAATGCCTCCTAAGCCTACTTCTATACTCCAGAAATGTCTCGTTGAGAATCATATGAGCAATCCAATAGAAGCACCATCTGGCTCCATGCAATTCCATGGGTACAATTTCATTAGGGTGGTAGTGTAGCATTTTTCTAACTACAAAAGTATTTCCATGATATTATATATTTTGTAATATGTAGGCACAAGTGTATTTATAACTCTTACTTCATGTCCATATAATGTAATATTGTATTGAGGCATTGCATTTGATACATCTAGCAAAGAAGTACACAATTTATATAATTAATAGTCATATCATGTCTGTATGATTAAGTAAGACTCGAATACTTAATAGCACTGATGGTCTAAGGCATGCTTCAATAGTACTCTAATAATTATTAGTTTAATGAACAACACCATATGACTTTAAATACCAAAATATATAACAGAAAACAAAGTAAACTAACTTTAAATAAGAAGAAAAACATCATAAATAATGAGAATAGAAGAAGAGACACAATTTTTTATGATAAGAGCATCTTACTTATGTTCATGAATGAAAATGTCAAAAAATTACGCCAATATTTCGAAGGAATTTGGATATGGTGTTCGGAAAGACTACCAAATACAATTATTCTAAAAATGATATTTCCCTCTTTGTATGCCAAAAATAGATTCAACAAACAATTAATCCAACAACAAAGCCAACCAAGCAACAATAAATCAACCACGGGACACTAATTTTTTCTAATGGAAGAAAACTCTAGTAGGAACGGGTGGCAAAGTCATCGTAGAAAGGGAGAAGATAGATCAAGGCGATGAGGGCGTATGTCAAAAAGCTTTTCTGGAAGCAAAACTTTCATCAGACTAAGAGTCGACAGCCCTCATAGAGGCATCATCGAGGAAAGAAGACAACATCTCTCTTCTTGGGTATGGCTCGGTCTTGCCAGCCTAGGCTTCTTCCTGGAAGGAATTGAAATAAGCTCCCACAAATTGAGGGAAGAGCAATGGGCTTGGAATTGGAAGGAGGAAGGTAGAGGTACGAGATGGCAAAAAGCACGAACCGGGGCTAGTCCTTTTCCTCTCTCCTCGAAGTTTTTACCCCAAAGGGAAAGTTCCCTTTCATTCCGAGAGGAGGCAAAAGAAGGGTGGTGTGAAATGGCGGAAATATCGAGAGACGTAAAAGAACTATGATGAGCTCAAAAGTGGCAAAGTGGCCTGTTATGGGCAGGGAAAGGAAGACATGGAAGGTGTTAAATGCTAAAAGATGCAGAGAAGGGCCGATCGTTTGCCGAGGTTCTAAAATGGGCCTTTGCCTATCTCGTAGGGAGCAAAGTTAGATCAAGAACAAGAAAGTGCCAAACTCCTCTCCTAGTTTGGACTGATGCTGCTGGGAGTCTCAACTTTTCCTTGCATCTGTAAGAGGCGGGAAGGAGACGTGTATGGATGGAGACTAACAAGGATTTGGGGTTGTCCGACTAGGTGATGGGAAGGTCCTCGTTGCGCTCCCGTGAAGGGAGATGAGCTGAGGGTCTCCCAAAAGGTTCAAGGAGCTTCAAAGCTTCTTTGTGGTCGAAGCCGCTTTTCGCCGAAACCCAAATGGGTGTCGATGAATCCATAAAGAGCTTCAACGACTTGTGGGTAAGACTTGTGGGCCTCCCGATCCATCTATGGGAGCCAAAATCTTGAAAAATTAAAGTAACATTCATGGGTTTCTCAAGAATGACAAGAGGACTAGGGCTTTCTCGTTTCTTCATTAGGCTCGTATTCTTGTTCGAGTGGAGGGAGGAAGAGTTCCAAGGGTGCTGGAGATAAATTTGGGAAGGAAGAGGGTAGAAATTCAACTTTGGTGGGAAGTTCCTCCCGTGGAGCCACTGAGACGGAGGGCGTAGTTGTACTGTTGTGGCGGGGAAGAAAATGATGATCCACGTGCTGAGGGAAGCGTGGGAGTAAGGATCTCTGGCGCGTTGCCCAAAATTCTGATACGAGGGCAGGTTGGAGGCTTGTCAATCGAGGAGCAGGCACATCAGGAGGAGATGAAGTCAGGGCTTACTTTTTTTACTTCGGGTAGGGTTATTGGGCCGGATAGATCCGAGCCTTTGGGTATGGCATACCCTATATGTGAGCCCATTTTGGTTGGGTCCCCTTCAACTAAGGATATTGGGCCCCTGGGTGTTGGTAAGGGCTTTGTCCCAAGCCCACAAGCCTTTGACACAACCTCAAACCTAGATAACCCTCCAAGCGTATGAGGAAAGGCCTGGGGGCCTCAACATCCCGGCGATAAAGATGGCCCGCCGCCCCCCAAAGAGCCTTCGTCTCTCCGCTCTTCTTAAGGAGTCTTTGGAAATAGATCTTGACAGGTATGAGGCCCCCTCTACTCTTCTTCTTTCTGCTGTTTTGGACCAGATTCCTCCTTCGAAGGAATTTGTTTGCCTGGGGGGGAAAGTTACGCTAGATTTCTCGCTACCTCTTGCCATAATTCCAACCGATCAATCATCTGCAGATTGTGGTGCTCATATGATAGACAAAGTTAAGGGTTTTGGGTCTTTGTCGGCAATCGAAGCCCTAGAGAACTTTCCTTTGATTAGTTACCCGAGCAAGAATCCTAAGGAGTCCGTGGGGCCTTCTTCTGTAGAACCCAGAGAAAAACGAGTGGAGATGGTACCACAAAGGACACCGCAATGGATTGCTAGACAAAAATGTTTGAAGAGCCCAGAGGTTCTTGGGCTTCTCCACGACTGGCATGGAAAAGGAAATCCTCAAATTCTTCCAAAGTTTACGGAGTGAAAATGGAAAGACTCTCATTAAGGAATCCTCAGAGAAAACCAGATCGGAAAGGGAATTAAAACAACTGCATTTTTCCATTAACTACGAAAGGGGTAACATTTCTAAAGCAAAAGCACTCTGTGTAGGGGGGAAAAGAGAGGTTTATCAATGACTTTGAAAATTGTAAGTTGGAATGTTCGGGGTGTCAATGTTAGTTCCAAGAGGAAGATTATCAAGGCCCTTTTGAGAAGTCAGAGGTTGGATCTTTTTTGCCTACATGAGACTAAGATGAGTTCTATGTCCTATGGAACCGTTAGGAGTTTGGGTTTTGGTATATTTCTTAATTGGGAAGCTCAATGCCAGTGGGCTTCTACTGGGAGGGTGGCTTGTCGTCAGATAAAAGAAGTTTAGTCTGGCCGATATGAAGTGGGCCCTCACTTAATCTCGTGCCGCTTCAAAAACACAATCGATGGGTTTATCTGGGTTTTCACTAGCATTTACAGTCCTCTTTCCAGTGGCAAGAGAAACCTTCTTTAGGATGAATTAGGAGCGATCAGAGCTTATGGGAGGATCCTTGGTGTGTTGCGGATGATTTTAATATCATCCACTTTCCTTCTGAACGTAATAGATCGGGGCTAAATCTGTCCATGAGAAGGTTTTCAGAGGTGATTGATGATCTTGAGTTGGTCGATCTTCCCCTGTCGGGGAGGTAAGTCTACCCCGAGCTGGGCTCACAACCATTATCAAGCCTGTCTGACATATTCTTGGTTTCTCAAGATTATTGGATCATGTCTGTGCGGAGCAACCGACTCTCTAAGCCCACTCGACCATGCCCCTATCCTATTAGAGTCCTGTGGGGACCCCTTTCGCTTTGAGAATATGTATCGGGAAGTGGAAGGCCTTGTGACTCTTATGAAAGGCCAGGCAAGGGGTGTCCACACGAGGGTCTGTGAGCTTCATCCTCTTAAAAAAAATGAAAGAGGTAAAGCTTATACTCAAAGCTTGGAATAAATACTGTTTTAGGAGGCTAGAGGCTAACAAGAAATTGGCTCTCTCGCAAGTTGAGGCTTGGGACCATTTGGAAGAAATGAGGGACTTGAGTTTGGAGGAAATCGAGGCCAAGAAGGGGGCAAATGATGGTTTCAAGAATTGGGCCACTCTGGAAGAAATTCATTGGAGACAAAAGTCCAGGGAAACATGGCTTAGGGAGGGAGACAGGAACACATCCTTTTTCCATCGGATGGCCAATGCCCATTTCAGGAAAAACACCCTCGCAAGAATTAAAATTAATGGTGTATGGTTGTCTAAGGAGAGAGAGTTGAGAGAGGGTATCTCACATGCTTTCCGCATCACGACCGACAATCCGAGTCGAGGTCGAGCTAGATGGGTCATCTCTTTCCACCTTGAATCCGAATAACGCTAGAAACCTAGAACTTCCCTTTAGGGAGGAAGAAGTTTTTACTACGTTGAACGATATGGAGGGAGACAAGGCCCCGGGGCCTGACTGCTTTACTCTCGCCTTCTGGCAAGACTCTTAGCAGTTTATCAAAGCAGAGATCATGGAGCTTTTCCATGACTTTTCAGGTTCCAGACCTCACCCAGAGCCCATTACCACCTTTTTGGTCTTGATCCCCAAGAAGGGAGAAGCGGAGGATCTATAGGACTTCAGGCCTATAAGCTTGTTAGGCAAAATCTATAAGCCACTTTGCCAAGGTGTCACAATCGCTTAAAAGGGTCAGAGGCACGGTTGTCTCCGATGCCCAAAATGCCTTGCGAAGGGTTGATTGTGATTTTAAACGCTTTTAAGCACAGCTTAACTAGATCATTGATTCATGGTAGAAAAAATAAGGGTGTGGTTCGAAGTTAGGATATCAAAAAAGCTTTCGATAGATAAATTCGCGCTACTTATGAAGGTTTTCATATTGGGTTTGGTTCCAAATGAGTGGAGGTGGATTTGGTGGTGTATTTCTACCGCAAAATTTTCGCTTTGTGAATAGAAGCTCACATTGGTTCTTTTCTCTAAATGTAGAGGTCTTGGGATAAGGGTGTCCCTCTCACTTACCTCTTCATTTCTCAGGTATGGAGGTTTCTGAAATATTCTTTAAGAAGGGTCAGGGCCGGGGGTTCATTGGATGTACACTTACTAGCAGAGTAGGGGTCTGCTTTGTAGTATCTCTCACCTCCTATTCGTAGATGACATCAAAGTATTTTTGCAAAGCTTCTAAAGATCAACTTATTTACCCTTATGGGTGTTGTTTTGGTTTCAGCTCCTCCGCCTGAAATTAACTTTTATAAAAGTGAGTTTACAAGGTCGGGTGATGTGGATAATTGGATTCTAGCCACTCGTGTCAGTCGCCATTCTGCGCCTTCCTCCACCTATCTAAGCCTACCCTTAGGGGCTCCCCATAAATCAGTAGCTGCCTGGGATTCTATCAAGGAAAGAATGCGGAAAAAGCACTCCCTTTGAAAAAGAAATTACATCTCCAAAGGCAGTAGACTAACTTTGATCAAGAGAACTCTTGCTAGCCTCCCTATCTACCAGTTATCCTTGGTTAGAATGCCAATTTCTGTAGCAAAGCTGTTGGAAAAATTGCAGAGGAACTTTCTTTGGGGAGGTGGAACTCTTGACAAGAAACCCCACCTAGTCAATTGGGATGTGATATGCCCTAACAAAGGCCAAGGAGGTCTTGGCTTAAGATCTTTAACGTCTTTGAACAAAGTTTTGTTAGGAAAGGATTGAGATTCGCTCTCAAGAGGACCGGCATTTGGAAATCCTTGACGGTTTCTAAATTTGGTAAAGTGGGTCAATACTCCTCGGGGACCTTGGTGTGGCTTTGTGGAAGGAAATCCTCAAAAAGCCTCGGTGAAAGATAACCGGAAATCTGTGTCGATTCTCGGACGATTGCAAAGCCAACCCTAGTCATTCCTTCCCTTCCCTTTTTGAGTTAGTTGCTGATAAATCCATCACTGTGGTCGAGGCTTGGAACCATTTGGACGACAGAGGTGGCTAGAATCTTAATTGTGTCAGAGCTTTCAATGATTGGGAGATAGATTCTCGCGCAATCTCTTCATGTCCTTCAAAAGGAAAGGGTTTCCACTGCGCTGGATAGAGTTATCTGGAAAGGGGTAGTGAATGCAACCTTCACAGTGCATAATGCCTATAAACTGCTGGTCTCGAGTTCCGTCTCAAGGCTCCCTATTAAGCAAATTTGGATGGCCTCTGTCCCTTCTAAAGTTTCATTTTTCACTTGGGAAGTGGCTTGGGGTAAGGTCCTAACCTTGGACAAACTCCAAAGAAGAGGCAGGCATCTTCCCAATAAATGCTTCTTGTGTGGTTGAGCTAAGGAAACAATTCATCACATCCTGCTCCATTGCTTGGTTGTTTGTCCTCTGTGGGATATTATCCTCTTCGTTGTTAGTGTTTCCTAGGTTTCTAAAGATGCCGGGCGACATGCTTCTTAGTCGAGGCGGCTCATTTGTGGAAAAAAAGGAGGCCGACTCGAATTCGGGCTTCCTCATGTGCATCTGGATCGTTTGGAAAGAAAGAAACTGCATAGCCTTTAAGAATGGGTCTTTAGCTACTCAGAGGCTAAAGCATTCTTTTGTTTTCAATTTGTGGTTCCGAACAAGATAGGTTTCTCGCGAAGTGACCACTTCTTTTAGGTTTCTTAGGAGCGGTCTTACTTTTCTGAGGGTTTGGGTTGTCTCTGGGGAATTCCTTTTTGTTAGCTTGTTCCAGGTGTATTCTCTAGTTTCTTCTCGCCGCTTGCTTCGGGTATTGGTATATGTTCCTTTTCTCCTCTCCTCTTCGTTTTCTTTCCTTTGTATACTCCCTGTATACTCTAAAGCTTGGCCTTTGTTTGTCTTTATACTACTTTGCTTCCTTACCAAAAATAAATAAATAAATCAACACTACAACAAATTAACAATTTACCTACGGAAAATTCTGTAGGTAATATAAACAATTCCGTCAGAATTAAATCTCACTTGAACAATACCGACAACTATATTTGGGAGGTTGTTGTATGTAGGTAACAAATTACCACTTAAAATCACCGTGAGGTAAATTACCTACGGAAATTGGCTGTAAATTGTGAAAGTGAGGTGAAGATGAGGAAAATCTATAAAATGGGGACGAAATACTCAACAAAATCTGTGAGGTAATCCTTCTGTAATTTACCTACTTAAAGTCCGCTTTTATTTTTTAGTTTACCAAAATCAAGAAAATATGCATTCAAGGGGGTTTTAAACCTGCATCTTGAACTTTGGAAAACATGGAGGATCCACTAAGCAACAATGACTAATGTTAGATAAATTGAAAATATTATATATATCATTCATCAACTTGTTATATTAATTGTAATAAGTATATATATATATATATATATATATATATATATATATATATATATATATATATATATATATATATATATATATATATTGGTTAGAATAAAATAATTAATTTTAATTCTTTTGGATATATTAGGTTTTAAACATTAAAATTATTTCATTTTATAAAATTTAAAATATTATTATAATTACACTCCTATATTTTTAATAATATCAAGTATTAAAGATAAATATTTCAAAAAGTATCAAGATAGTTTTACCTACTTTAACACTTCCGTCGGTAATGTTCCGTAGGTATTCCGCTGTAATGGAATTACTCACTAAACACTTCCGTCGGTAATTTTTCGTAGTATTCTGGCCGGTAAATGGAAAATTACCTACTTGAACACTCCTGGCCGGTACTCTTTCCGTAGGTATTCTCAGCTTCAGAAATGGTACCCCAAAAGTCGAGCCTATATATACCGAAATTTACTCGAACACTTCCGCCGGTAATTTTCCTTAGGTATTCCGCTTCCAGAATGGTACCTAAAAGTTGGCGCCTATATATAATGGGAAATTACCTACTACCATTCAGAATTTTCCGTAGGTATTTCGTCAGAATGGTAGCAAAATGTGGAAAATAATATGCTTTGTTCCGTCGATATTCCATCGTAATTACCAAATGTTAATTTAACTGGCCGGTGTAATTTTGGTTTCCAGAACTGTGGAATTTTTATGATAAGAGCATTTACCTGTGTTCATGAACGAAAATGTCGAAAAATTACGCCGATATTTAAGAGGAATTTGGATATGGTGTTGGGAAAGACTACCAAATACAATTATTCTAAAAATGATCTTTCCCTCTTTGTATGCCAAAAATAGATTCAACAAACAATTAACCCAACAACAAAGCCAACTAAACACCAATAAATCAACCACAATGAGACAACAATTTTTACGTGTAAAACCCCCAAATGAAAAGGTAAAAACCATGGGACTCGTAGGCCACTTAAACTTCCACTATTTCAATAATGACAATAATGAGTTACACCAAGTTATTCTCTAGCAAGCAAACTAGAGGCTCACAACAACCATGCATCAAGAATATCATTCTTGGACCACCAAAACAACGCTCATAATCCCTGGATGGATAAATCAGGGAAAAGAGGAAAGATCTCAACAAATGGTGGATCGGCCAAACGGGTATTAGGGAGAGCTTGCCCTAGGCTATGGCTATGCTTTTTTTTGATGATTTTAACAAGCACTTTTTACATGCAAGGCTTATGAGTATGCCATCATCATCTTTCGCCTAATGACAAAAGGTAAACACATCTTTCTCCCATTCTAATGTTTCCTGCAGAAGGCAACACTTCACAGCCATGGATTATTAGTCAGTTTCATCCATATTCTTTCTTCTGGGAATGTTTATGTGATGCAGGAAGAAGAGGCCAAGTGATGAATTTCTAGGTCCATTATTTCAAGGACGGAACGACGGAGAGGATCAAGGATGGTTTCTTCAAACCACTGCTCTTCCCTTTTCATTGTCGATCTTTCTACTCCCATTGTAGGCTTGTTTATATGAAAAACCGATTCTTTACAATATAAAGTTACTTTATACCAAGCTTGTTAAGAATTAGATCGTATCTAGACGGAAAGAATGCAAGATGAAGAGAAATCTCTTTGAATTGATTTAATCTATGGATGATTGGGATGAAGATTTTGGGAGCCTGGCCTATTGAATTTTAGCAAACAAATCAGAATCACAAACATCATTCGACATGGAATACTGCTCCCAAGTAAATGAAACAAAGACTAGAGAAGAATAACCGCCAAACTCCGATATCCGTTGTTTTCTTATCGATTTCATGAAAATTGTAAGTAAGTTACTAGAGTTTTGATAACTCAATGATTCATGGTATGTATCATAAATGTAATAAAGGGTACATGAATAACCTTATTTCTCGGGTTCTTGTTTCTTGAACTTGAGCTTTCTTTTCACTTTTCTTTGGTGCCTCTGCTCACGTGGTCTCCGGTTAACCCGACACGCTGGTTTCAGGAGTGTCCGTGTCGGACACGCCGGACACGCAATCGAATACGCATTGGATACGCGGTCGACACGCCACGTGGCATATCATTGACCAAACAAGAGGTCAAAGGATTCGATACGCTTCGAACACCCATGAGACACTAGCCGACACTAAGAGACACGACTTGGACACGACGAGTAGATTTTATGGTCTTTTTCCTTCTTTGGGCTTAAAAAAACCCTAATTTGATTTTTGCTCTTCCTCAATGAGTCAAATACACAAAAACCACACGAAGGAAATTGGATTGGCCGTCTTCAACTGGGAAGTGAGAGTGAGTGACGACTGATGACGCCGGAGATCGACACGCCGACAACACCCAAGAAAAGGTGTGCACTGTGCTAACTGCTAAGTTCTTTTTTTTTTCTTCTTCTTTTTTCTTTGATGCTGATCGAACCAATGGATCAATTTAGGTTTTTTTTTTCGACTAGATTGCATTTTTTTCCTCATGATTCATGAAACACAAAAATCTTTTGTGGAACCTATCGTCATCACCCAAAAGTGGAATCGTCTAATCTCATCACCCAAAAAATGGAAAAATAACCAAAATAATCAAATTGTGGCTATCAAGATTGTTAAGAAAGAAAAAAAGTTAAGAGGGAAGAAGGAATAAAAGAGGAAGGGGGAGCCGGAGGGGCTGCGACCTTAGGCTGTGGGAATAGGAGCAAGATCCCGCTACTGCCGGGGGGGCGTGGCCGTAGCCGAGGCTGTCGTACAGCCACAGCCTCAATGAAGAGAGAGGCAGGCTTGACTTTGAGAGAAAATCCCCCAGACTTAGAATTTGGAAAGGGAAAGCGAGGTGAGGGACTGAGGGTTGTAGCCTGAAGGAACTGGGAGGAGCTCCTCAAAGACGACGTCTGGCCAACCACGACTGACGCCGTCTCCGAACCTGCCGCAAGCTCGAATTGATTTGCCTATCTCGCCTTAATGTTCCAATTTTGTTTCATTGTTTCTTGATTCTTCCTAAGGTCCAACACACTTAAAATAAAAGGCCCAACACACTTAAAATAAAAGGCCCAAAACACTTTAAATACTTTAAATAAAAGGCCCAAATCACTTTAAATAAAAGGCTTAAAATAGTTTAAATAAAAGACCTAAAATAAAAGGCCCAAAATAAGCTTGGACGGCTTGTGCTACTGCTGCATTTTGTTGCATTTTGTCGGGCATTTTGAGATTTTCGTATCAAAAAAAATAGGAAGTCGAAGTTGATAAAATGAATGAAGTCGAAGTTGAAATTTATACAATGCAATTTATTTATTTTATTTATTTTTCAAATTTTGTCTAATTGCCTTTATGCATACTGCTTTTTACAAGCTTTATTAAGGAAAAGTGGAGAACAATTAGATTAGATTGTTTTATAATTTATTTTGAATTTCAATGAATGCAAACATGCAAATTTTATGGAATAAGCCTAATTCAATTAGGGTTTATGGATGGATCAAAAATTAGATTGATTGGGCTTTGAAATAATTTAGATTAATTTAAATGCATGATTTTTTTTTATGATGCAGAATTATACAATGAGTAGTAATTGAAAGCCTTCAAGGATCAACAGACAATCAAGATGACAATGCTCCATTATGGAGGTTCGCCACTTAGAGAAGCGAACAAAGGAGGAAATGTTGTTTTTTCAATGCAATTTCAGCATAAGTATACAAAGCATTATATTATGTATAAAGGCTCACCGTTGAAAATTAAAGGGGTCGAGGTTGCATCTTGTACTAAAGTAACGAATGAAAATTTAGTTGAGATGCGAAGGGTGATGGAGGAAGCTAAACAAAGGGTGAAACAATATAATCTCAAGCAAGTTCCTTTACCCACATCAAGCGCTGCAACATCTAATTTTGAGAATTCTTCTTCTAGTGCTAGTGCTAGTGCTAGTGCTATTGATCCAAAAAGGAGAAAGGGGTCTATTGGACTCAATTGGTAAGTAACATATGGTAACGTGAAATAGCCGATTAGTTGAGATAGCTAGATGTTTTACACTCGGGGGTCAGTTTTTCACTTCGCTTAGAAATCCTTATTATGCTCATGCCTTTAAAAGTGCAAGTCAACTTCCGTGCTATTATTATGTCCCACCGTGATATAATGCATTAAGAACTACATTATCGCAGGCTTATAAGAGTAATATTGAGAATTTATCAAACCAATCGCTATGATTCGAATGAGAAAGGAGTGAGCATTTGCACTGATGGATGGTCAGATGCTCAAAGAAGACCACTTATTAAATATCACGGCGTTCTTAAAGTGGGCCAATGTTTTGAAAGTAAATAAACTGAAGGGGAGACTAAGGACAAGCACTTTATCATGATTTGTTAATTAACACTATACAAGAGACGGTCCTCAAAAGTAGTTCGCTATAATCGATAATGTCAGCAAATTGCAAAGCAAACAGGACATATCAGAAGAAAAGTTTCGTGATATCTTTAATCCCGTGTGTGGTTCATACTCAATCTTGCTTTCAAGAACATATGTGCACCATCAACACACCAAGAGCTATACGCATGATGGAACAATGTGGTCGACTTCTGGTTTCATGATGCCTCTTTCATCAAGAATTTCTATTATGAATCATGCAATGAGATTGTCAATGTATAATAATCATCAAGAAGTCAAGTTACTTTCAAGGGTCAGATACACGTTTTGCTTCAACTATTGTTATGCTTAAATGATTTAAGACAATAAAAAGAGGCTTGGAGCAATTAGTGATAAGTGAAGAATGGGAGATGTATAAAGAAGATGATGTAGTGAAAGCTAAAGAAGTAAAGGATAAAATCCTAAATGAAGACTTTGATGGATGTGGATTATATCCTCGCCTTTTACAAATTTCATGTATGAGATGCTTCGATTAGTCGATTAATCGACAAACCTTGCCTTCACAATATTTATGAGTGGTGGATTTGATGATCGAAAAAGGAAGGAAGCCATTTATAAGAAAGAACATAAAAGCTTTTATAGGAAATTCAAGGTATAATTAAGATTCATTAGTTAAATATTTGAGTTTCGATTTAAGTTTTAATTATATTTGAACTTATATGAATCGCTTTTTAATTATACTTGTAGGTTTTTTGATATTGTGAATGAAATCTTGGTGGAAAGATGGACTAAAAGCCACACACCTTTACATTCCTTAGCTCATTCCTTAAATCCAGCGGTAATATTAAGAGCTTAAATTAGGCTTTGATAATTAGAATATAAATGATAATTCTATGAAATTTTAACTTTTTATAAATTATGTCATAACTCAATTTTGTAGGTATTATAGTCAACAATGGCTTGATGAGTCTCATGATCGTGGTTCCACCACACGAGATATGGAAGTAGTAAGAGAAAGAAAAATGTTTTGAGAGATATTTTTCAAGTGAAGCTGAAGAGGCTGAAAGTGGGAATGAGGAGTATGCTACTTTTTCTGCATCCTTGGAAGATTTTTCTAGTAGTGATTCCATCAATGACAGGTGGTACATGAGTCCTATTAAATGGTGGATTGTTCATGGAACTTCCGCACAAATGCTTCAATCTATAGCATTGAAATTGCTAGGACAACCTTGTTCATCCTCATAAGCCAGAAAGAAATTCGAAAGCACATATAATTTCATTCTACTCCATGAAGAGAAACAAGTTTACACCCAAAGAGTCGTGAGGACTTGGTTTATGTCCATAACAATCTTCGACTTCTATCAAGGAGATCTCCAAACAATAATGAAGGCGAATCTAAAATGTGGGACATCGAGGAGATGGTTTTTGGATCAAATTTGATATGAATGCCGGAATTTCGAGATTGCGAATCTTTCTCTTGATGAACCTGAACTAGAAGCCATTTTATTTGATTCAGAAGGAAATTCTAGTCTTTAGTTTTAGTATTACTTATGTTTGTTTTTTAATATTTGTAAGAACAATGTTTGTTTGAGCACTTGTTTTTTATTTATCTAAATTTCTTTTTAAGGACAATATTTGTAAGAATAATTATTTTTATTTTATCTTATTATGTCGTGTCCTTGCCGTATCCGTATCCTGGTTTTTTGAAATTTGTCGTCTCCACGTGTCCCACCGTGTAGTATCTCCGTGGCCATATCCGTTGGCCTCGCGTGCTTTAGCCTCGCGCTTTTACCCTTCTTTCAGATAACCCCCGTGAACCATCAACTACGATATGAATATATTATGTGAAGGCAGAATTTTATGATTTCATGAAAGAACACGACTGTCAAGGGTTTCTTAGAGCATATGTATGCTTCTCGGTTTTTCCTCTTTTGTTTTTCCATTCGCTTGCTTTTCATCGCTCTCATTTTGATCGCTTGACGTAGTACCGGCTTCTTTAGGCATCTTGTCACCTCATCTTCGAATCAAAGAAACCTCTATTATCCCTTTACATACATGAAAAACCATTGCCGGAAAGGAGGAAAAAATTCATTTCTACAAAGAACAAATACCAAATAATCCAACAATTACTCTAACTGAATACTCAAAAAAGAAAAGAAAAAGGAATGCCAACCTTCAACCATCGCTTTCAGCCAAAACATTAGATTGTGGTTTCAAATTAACAGTCATTCATAATGTACTCTCCCCACTTGACGAAATATACAATCCCAAGTCAATAAACAAAATAAAACGATTCATACCATTTTCTCCAGAAAACATTAAGTACACCTTTTCCCAGTACTTCCAGGCTGAAACTAGGTAGGAGAGACAGATTCAAACATGAAAAAAAAAAAAAAAAATTCTCTAAACTGTGAGGAAAGAGAGAGTAGGATAAAATAAAGAGTCCCCCCAAAATAGTTACCTTATTTCTTTAAGATATTAAAGGTGAGAACTCTAAAAGATAAAAGAGCAAATTGGTGGACAAACCTTTGCTTCGACCCATCTCAAAGCTTACCCGCTAAGAAAATTATGTGTTAAATGGAAGCAACCAAATTGCTTCTAATTGAATACTAAATTAGATGAGGGTTTGTTCTACATATTTGTGCCAATATTTTAATCTGAGGCTAAGAATGAGAAAACTGTCAAAATTAAAAAAATAGACTTACAATGCACGTCCCGAAGGAACTATCGTTGCTTTATGATGGTTCCTTAAAATCAACCAAATTTAAAGGAACTAGATGAAGGCTACTAGTGTTTAGAAATATGCAAAGAAGCAACTATACCATGAGGCAAACCCAATGGAAATAAAGGCCAATTAAGCAAATCTTGAGTAACTTATAAATTTGGGAATACCCATCAGTTCACCTCACTGTACTTCGTCTAGTTTGAAACAAAGGTGACAATATTTACTACCAAGGATGTAGTCAACTATTTCATAGCTTCTATTAGCTTATAAAGAGAGATTAAATTATAGATCCGAATAGAAACACCGAAATGGACCAACTATCAGTAGCAAAAAAAAAGAACTATGAGATCATAAACATAGAACATTACTCTTGAATCTAGAAATATTCTATGATTTCGAATGGTATCCATAATTACCATTTGCCCGACAAAGACTCATATCCCCGCTCAAATCTATAGATTCACTTTCACACTCAACAAGATTCAGAAAATACAAAAGAAAAATAAGATTTCTACCAAAACTTTCCTAAATGTACTTTATTTATAATAAAGAACATAATGCAATGCATATAGGAATGGGAGGGCAAAGACAAGGTCGAGGTGGAAGCTAGACGCTTTCCCTCACTAGGAATTATCGAGGGTTCAACTCAAAAGCTTAGCTTACAAATGTATAAGACTAAATGAGAGATGGATCAGCTACTGTCGTGAAGCTGTACCCCTTCTCACCGAAAAACGAAGATCTTTCCGTGGGAAAAAATGAAAGCCATTTTATAAATATTAATCAAAAACATCGAATTAGAAACCACGCATCAATCTCCAAACACCGCAACGTCCCACTTCACTCAACCATAGAAAGTACCCACTAAGCAAGGGCCGGATGGTGACAGAATTAAGTACAAGGTCCAGCATATTAGAATCACAAATTATTGAATGCTTTATCCTAATAGATGCACAAGATTCTAATCATTTTAAAACATATCTCCAGCCCCAGAAGGTCTAATAACACAACACAATTGATAAAAGTAAGGTTGAATAATTCAGTGATGGTATGCTTTCAGTTGAAGAATAGTCTCATAACCATTAGAGCATATTTTATGGGGAAAGGCTGATAGCGTAACACAGAGATGATGTCATGAGTCACCCCATGGCCAGCCAAAATCCATGAAATCATGAACCACAAAAGCATAGCCAGCTTTGTTTTGGGTAAATGTGTAGCAACACCTTTCGATGGCAACATATTGATATTAAAATAACGTATCAAAGAAAATTTTGCACAAAATGGAGATATAATCATATTAAATGTGCTCATGAACTTGCCAAGAATGCAGGTAAAGAGCATACTATATAGTTACATAGGTTTTAAATAAGAAAATAACAAGGCGACAACATGGCCTAAATGCATTATTTTCAGAATTCATCCCAATAAAATCCATAATTTTTAGAATTCATTCTAACAAAAATGCAATATTTATTATAATGCATTTACAAGGGGCAAGACAAGGCCTCGATGATTGAGAGAATCCTACAAAGGATTTTAAACTCAGAATCGTAATCTCTAACAAATTCATTAGAGAAGGTAGTTCAAAGAAATTGGTATGCCGTGACCGAGATAAAAATATGCGTCCACCTTTGATGGATGGACTTTGTCAGAGAGCACCAGAGGCAAATTTCTGAGGGAGGATACCTACAAATTTCACTGTGTCAATCAATGGACCAAAGATCAGATGAAGAACCTTCCAACATATTGAAGTTTACTGAGGTTCAAAGATGCTTACCTAATGTTTCTTCCTCCAAAAGTTTCATCATCATCATGCCCTATATTCATTGATATATCCACATGGAATACAATTTAAAAAATTAAAAATAAAATACATAGAGCAAAGAAAGTGGAAAGGTTGTTTCACCGAATTGTTCAGACTTCAAACCCATGTCATTTTCTAACATGGATTTGATCATTCTAGTTACCTTTCTCTTTGTTTCACCATTTGCTGTTTACTTTTGGATATGTGTTCCACTTTAACCCCTTTTGGTGAATTTTCCTTTGAAGCCTCATTCAACAAGGGCTCTTGACCATTTCTCATTAATAGCGCATCCTTTTATTTGTCGGGCATTAGTCGTTTTACGCAGGATGATTCTTCTGATGCGTATAATCTTCTCTCATGGAATATTATGCGGACAAGACTCGGAATCTGATGACAACATCCAGAATGAATGATTTCGTGCCTGTTAAACAAAGGAAATTCTTGAAATTAAAATCTATAGAATGGTGACAGTAGACTAACAAGTTGCTTCAAGGAACTACAAAGCCAGTTAACGAGATGGATTTACTATATTTGATACAAAGAAACACTAGGAAACCCTAGGATCTTTCAATTTCGATGATTTCTTATAATAAGTAGAAGGCCAACCAAGATAATACGTAAGAAATCTTGCTTTGAGTTAATAAGACAAAGGAGAAGTGAGCATCAAGGAGTTTAAATACTAGGGTGATGCCGATTACTATGCTTCCCGAAAAAGTGTATCCATATCCATTTTGGATAATCACCGCAAAGTGTGATGTAACTTAAAATGTCGACATGACAAAGAAACAATCAGATAATTGAAGTTAACATTAATTGTATCAAAATGGCCTCATCAAGTGATTTTAGTTTAGGATGTTATTCAGGAGTGACCGAGCACACAACTGGATCATGGTCCATGGATATCTTCACAGTACAAGTAGTTGATTTTAGAAATCTCTTTGGGCGTAACATTTACAAACAACAACCTGCTTTCATCAGAAAATTAAGATGAGCTCCCCGATGTGCCTAAATCCGGTTTCCCAGCTGCTTTTATAGCATGTCCTCTGTGTATACCTATGCAAATTGAAGTTAGCCTTTCTTACCATACAAGAGCATTTAAAAAAAAAAAAAAAAATTAAAGAAAGAAAGATAAAACAAAACATAAGAAAAAAATTTCTCTTCCAAAAAATGGAAGAAAACGATATCTTTAGTCAACTCCACGACGGTTGGACATCGTGGCAAGGTAAATTATTATCGATGCCTTCGAAGCCAAAGTGATAACATAAGCTATTTTCAACTTAACCATTTCATAGCTCCATAAAGAATATCAAAAAAAGAGAACAAACCTAGGGTATCACAATTGTTTTTTCCCTACCAAGCAGATACCAATAGGCATGGGTATATGATTTTTGTTTTTCGTTTTGTTTATTTAGAACTAATAAAAAAATTGGATATTATTTTCCCAAACATGACTATTAAATGTTTTCTCATGAATATGAATACTTAGTTCGAAACCTTTGTTCTTTTACCATTTCATAAAAGCAAAAGGAAAAATAATCACGGTTAGGCACTAAGAAAGACCTCTCATATTTAGGATTGCTTGGGAAGACTTGCAGATCAAGAGAGAATAATTGATATCTACATCACAAATTTAAGATTGAAAACAATTGTATGGTTGATATATAAGAGGGAACCAAAGGCAATATTGCATGACCTTCATTCCCTGAATCACTTTCAAGGAACTTTTAGAGTGCAACCTAATTAGGTGTTGTATGACATTATCTGAATCAATGTCTTTCAAGCAGATTCTCTGGCAAAACATAAAATTTATGTCTTGACCCGAATATATTCTTTTCTTGTGATTGTTTATTTTACGCACATGTAGATTTGGGATCTTTTGCCTTTAGCCTTTTACTTGGGGACTTCACTTTTGGAGTTCCATTGAATGGAGAATCTACATCTTTACCTTCCCTTAAAGGGTTGTCTTCAGGAGGAGAGTCAGAATCTAAAGATAATGTCAAAGTAGGATGAGTAGGTGCCTGTTCAACAAATTAAACTCTCTCAATGAGTATACAAACAAAATGAGAGTAAACAACTATAAAGCTGACAAATCAAGCGAAAAACAAAAAGCAAATACAAAACTATTTTTAATATTTTTTTCTTTTTTAGCCAATGAACCTTCCATGGCTAATCCCAAAAGACCATCCATGATTGCAAGAAATGGTTTAACAATAATTTTTGGGTATATTATGGTGTAATAGCTAACGGAGTAAACTCTAAGAATGCTACAGTAATAAACTCAATGTTGCAACAAAGAACTCCATGATGGTCCAAACCATTTTCCTTTTTATTGAAACCTCATAAGAGGCATTGGAGTTCTGAGTCAAATATGACTCTAAATCATTCCTAAGACTAATCCCACCCTCGTCTCATTAAACTACAAAGGGCTGAAAATTGGCTTGTTGTTTGGTTTAATCGGATAAACAATATGAGGTTCTCCTCGTCGGCCTTCGACTTAGATACGCAAGGATCACACATCAAGATACACCTTATGCTTCATAAGTTACCATAATGGTCTCTTAATTTCCAAACGGTGATTGAGGCCAGCGTATAGTGTGAGTACAAAAATTCAAAAGCTACAAAATCCCGAGTTAAATTGCGATAGATGTCGAGAACAAAATATCCAACACTATCATTTTTTCTTTAAACTCCTATATCCAGAATCCTGCGGTAGACTTCTTAGTCAAGAAGTGTCTTGATTGTAGTAATGCACGGAAGGAATGCGACCCGATCGGAGATTTCTCTGGCGCCCATCTTGACTTGCGATGAAAAATACGCATCCGCCGTCCCGATCTGGTTTCCCGAAAAAGCGGTCTACGATCATAACAAAGGTCCCTGTGTCACACCAGGTCCGATCGGCAGGTGGCCGGATCAGGCGAGTTCGAGTGGACCGCCTCTTCCGGGACTTTTTTTTTTTTTTAAGAAGGCAAACTTGTATACGTGGGTATGGCCCACATCTTATAACGAATCGAATATCATATACATATCGAAAAGCTACGCGGTGTGGTGTCAGTAAAATAATATCTATCTTGAGTCCCATTCACTTATACAAAACTACACTTTACGATTCTGAATTAGAGCGCGGAACCTACATGTAGTAGACTTTGCTAGTGTCTTTGGCCAATGATATACGGAAGTCTTCGAGATGTCTTCTCCTTTACCTACACGGATTAAAACCCGTTATAACTGCAGCAGTGGGAAACATATATCTTATGCATATACATTTATAAAACAATAATAGATAATATAAATTTCATGCATTTATATTATGAACCTCTGATACTTGTCTTCTTATAACGGGGCTTGCAACATTCGGATCTCCCATAGATTCTGAGGATCTTATTCTTATGTAGAGACTGTCTTATAACAAGCTTATGTTTATTCAAGACTCAGTAGGATTCACGGAACTTATACTTTTCATAACTATACTTAACAAATTATGTTTATTCAGACTCGAGTAGAATTCTGAACTTATACTTATTCAGAACTTATCTTAACAGACTTATGTTTGTCGAGACTCCGTAGGAATTCACGAACTTATGCTTATACGGGAGGTACTTAAACACGTATTGATGCTTATATCTATCTCGGATCTCCAGTAGGGAGTTCTGAACTTATACTTATCTTAGGGGTACCCTTAGGTACTACAAAGCTCATACTTATACTACGGAGTTTACACTTATTCGGAGGTACCCGTAGGTACTGCGAGATATTACAGACGTATCACGGTGATGGCGAGACTTGCCCTTATGCGGAAGTACGTAAGTGCTACAAAACTTATCGCGGTACTTCGTATCTTATGCTTGTTCTCTGAGTATATCCTGGTCTTCACAGAGGGCTTATGTACTTGTATTCTTGAGACATTCTTGTATTTGGTCTTATTCTTGTATTCTGAGAACTTATACATATATTTGGATCTCATACATGTATTCTGAGAACTTACATACTTGTCTTGCAGGAACCTCTGGTCTTGGGCATATACTTATCTTACAGGATCTTATCCTTGTGCGAAAGGTACCCGTGAGTACAATAGGTTGAACTAATGCGTCATCTCACATACAGATTCAGGATCCAGACGGTATGGATACATATCGGTATGGACATTAGTCCATGTGAAGTGCAGTCATGGATACATATGCTTATTTTACGTTCTGAGAGTGCAGGTATTGCTACAAAACTTATACTTATTTTACGAATAGGAGAGTACCCTTAGGTACTCTTGGACTTACTCTTGTTTACCCGTCACGGGTACCCGTAGAGTACTCACGATTATACTTATATTCTGGAGCTTAACTTTACTTTACCGATCACGAGTACGGGTAGTGCTACGAACTTATACTTATGTTCTTGGGAGCGAGGTACCCGTGGGTACTCGGAACTATCGGGATGCGAGTGCGGTAGGTACCACGGGACACCAATCAAATCTGAAGTACCGTAGGTGCTACAAAATGTCAGGATGCGAGTACGTGGGTACTCACGGAACTTAATCGAATACGAGTGCAGAGTAGGTGCACTACGAGGAACTTAGCGAGAACGAGGACTTAATGTCCAGTGAACTTATTGGATACAAAAAGTACCCATAGGTACTATGGGAATTCATCGAGACGAGTACCCGTGGTACTCTGAGAACTTATTCGAGATCTTGAGGTACCCGTAGGTACCTGCAAGCAGTCTGGTATTCAGATCTTTACTCTTATTCTTTATTCGGGGTCTTATCATATAGCTTTTTTGACTTCCCCAGACGATGTCTGAGTGAGTAGGACACAACACAATAAGTACCGAAGATACTATACGATGCAAGTGTCGTAGCACTAATCGGGATAAGTGCCGTAGCACTTAACGAGCGAGGTTAAAGTAGCACTGTCAGGAGTGCAATCTCTTGTCGGGGAGTGCGAACCCATCGGGGAATGTCGAAGTCTGTCGGGACAAAGTCTTTGTGTCATTTAATAAGCGGTCTTAGGTAGTTTTCAATTATATGGGTTCGTTAACTTACCATGCCCATAATAGGTATTCTTAGCCACATTATGTGTTCATGACGGATGGTATTTCCCGTTCATGATCACTGTGTCAGTTGATTTTCACTTATTCATATCAGTTTATGTTTCATGAACACGGCTATGCATTTTGCATTTCCTATATTTTCATGTTGCTATTACATATGGAATTTCATATGCCATACAGTATAATGCCTGTAACATTCACACATCATTCATGTATTCTAGTCCCTCTATGAATACATTTTGCTTAGAAATTGAAATCATTACGTCGGATCGTCGAACTCAAGTTATGGCATTTTTATGCCAAACTAGTCAATTTACCGATTTTACCCGAGGGACAGTTTGAAATACTCACTTTTCCGGGGTCTTAACTTCATATTTGGCACTATATCTTTGTAATAATTTAAATCTATGGTTCTAAGGGTTCTATTCCAACTAGAATCACCCAATTCGAACGCAAAGCTTCGAGTTACGTCCGAAGCGGCCGTCTTCTCTATGTTCCACAGGCCCGATGCGGGAGTGAGAAGCATATCAGAAAGCTTGCTTTTGGTGAAGATTTTTAGGCCACCTAGAATCAGAATTTGACGATTCCTATTTCTTGATGTTTTATTTTCCTTTAAGTCTATTTTAATTGGCCACTTGAATCACTTAAATCGGATAAGAAATGAGAAATTGATGGCGAATCTGGCCCGGGTCGGCTTGGGAAAACGAGCGGTGTCAAATTTATGGGTCTAGCACGTGTGCCGATACGTTGGCCAAAAATGACCAGAACCCAAAGTGTACCGGTACAGGCTCAAAGTGTACCGGTACACTTCACCAATGCCGAATGTGTATTTTCTCCTTTTCATACACTTTCATCCATAGATCCTCTAGTATTCATCCTTGACAAAGCTAACATTGGAATCCCTCGACAACTCCTGACACTTTTGTTGCAAAGAATCCTAGGATTCATACCAAAATTCACCAATTCTACAAATCCTTGGAGATTGTGAAGGATTCCATATCCTCATTATCAACTAGGGCTTTTCAGCGAACTTCCTTAAATCTAGAGTTAGAATGTTTGCACAGCAAAACTACAGAGATGGGAATCAAATTAATGTTATTCGTACTGTGATCCATACTCAGTAATTCTTGTGCAAAATCATGCTAAAATCCATAATTTCCATACCTTGTGGGCCTTGCTTGAACTTCTTCTTCTCTTCCTCTTCTTCTTCTTCTCCCATTCTCTTCTCTCCCGTTTTTCTCACCTTTTGGAGACCAAAATATAAGATATTTTGATCCCCACCATAAGGCCATGTTTGGCCAAGACAAAAACCCATTTTTGGTTTTTAAGTTTTCTTTGTAGTACTTATTTTTAAGTCCTTAGACTTCTTCCTTTTTGCAAAGTAACTTATGCCATATTCTAATTTAACCCCTAATCTTTCCTCTTTTATGACTTTCATATCCTTTTTAACAAATTACAAGATTGCCCTTGTATCTTGTAAACTTTCCAGGACTCTCTTCCTATTTAATTTTAATATACCTAAACAATTAGAAACTACTGAGTATATTTAGAATCAATACACACGATGATATTTGCTATTTACTTGATGTCGAAAATCAGAAATAGTCAAAAGATTACGACACACATAATCTCTATCGAGAACAAGTACAGAAAAATTTGGAATGTGAATTTAAAGCCGACCCTAGATGGTAACTTCTAAATACGCTAGTAGTGACTAATAAAGGCGCATAATCCGGGCTTCATCGGGTGCGGGGGTTACCTTAACCTGAGACCATTCCACGAGCTACGAACCACAATTCCATTATCATTGAAGGATTCACCACTCCTTGAAATCAAGTTGAATTCTCTGCTTGAGAAAAAGAGCTTAAATCCAAAAAAGGGTGCCAGAAAATGATATCAAAAAACTTTGAGGTGAATGATGTCTTCCATTGGAGG
Source organism: Tetrastigma voinierianum (assembly GCA_016808115.1). NCBI lineage: Eukaryota > Viridiplantae > Streptophyta > Magnoliopsida > Vitales > Vitaceae > Tetrastigma > Tetrastigma voinierianum. The sequence continues at coordinate 85,415 of JAEQBH010005566.1, read as the reverse complement.
AACTCACCATCACAACAGAGAGATTCGTTAGGGAAACCCTAGTCCTGAGCATTGGAAATTTGAGTGGTGAAATGGAAGTCCTAAACGACAACAAAAATAATGCGAAACATGGTGAGTCTAAGTGAAAGAATAACATTCCTCTTCCACTCACTTTCTAGGAAACAAGCAGGAAGCCAGTGGCCAACAAAACTCAAGTTGTCGAGAGATGGGTTACATGGTTTTACCCACCCGAGTAGAGAGGACAAATCCGCTGGTCCATCCGCATGGGCCCAGCATTTCACTATGGGCTCTCAGGGCTCCATGATAGTATATATATATATATATATATATATATATATATATATATATATATATATATATATATATATATATATATATATATATATTTTATCATTTATTTATTAAAATTTGTTGGCCTCTTTTGTACAAAAACTAGGATTATGTTAAGACTATTACAAGAGTTATTATTTACCTCCTACAGGTCAAGAAATGTCTAAAATTAGAGAAATTTGATTAAAATGAAGAAATCCTAGAAATATTTGTAATAATGACTTTATCGTTAATAGTAATTTCTTAAGATTACTTTTTCGGGACAAAATACCCTTAAATGTGTAAAGATAAATTGCCTATTTAATAACTAAATTCTCAATGGGCATTTTTATCCGAAAGGGTCTTTTTGCATTTTAAAGAAATATATTAGTTTTACAAATAACTTTTGGATTCATCCCTTTTAGAATATTATCCTTCAAAAATTAAGAAGAAAAATAGAGGGAAGATGAAACAGAGGATTTATTGAATTGCTTCATCCAAACGTATGATAACGATTTGAGTAACAGGAGACCACAAGCACAGATAAACATCTAGCAAACTATTTACAGAGTCACAAACAGAAAACATGATGAGCTTTTTGGTTATTCATTTGAAGCATGTGGGTAAACCATTAACCATTAACCATACAAATCCAATTATTATTATTTGTGATGCATTCAACTTGTAATACTTATAATATGATATGCCACGAATACGATCATTAGCACGAGTCGAGAAACATGTAGACCCAGGAAGATGACACTAGACCCACTACCCATTTCCCTTCACCCATCGCTCCGGCAGTCCTATTTCACTGGAACGTCCAGTACGTACGGATGCCAACGCATTAGGCAATTATTAGGAAAGAAACTATTTAGATTTATTTCTCTATTTAAGGGCCATGCATCTATTATCTGATATGCTTCTCCCACCAACATTGTTTTTATTTTGAGAATTCACCGATTTTGGACAAATTTAAACACAATAGGAAAGTACACAAGTTTGACGCATTCTTTAATAGACTTTCTTTTTTTCTCCTCCTAAATTAATGTCATAAAATATTTGCAGAAATCCTTGACCTATATGACTTTAGGAATCTAGACTTTAAAAGTTCGACCAATCCGACTTTTGTAAGTACCAAATTTGAAGGTATAATGACTAATGAGCCAAGCTACAATTAGAACGCAGACGACCTCTCTCGTCAAGCACACAAACTCCCTAGAAAAGGAGAAATATTCAAATTCATGCTCCTAAAGAGCTTATAAATATAAAGGGATTAAAAGAAATAGATCTTGAGCCTCAAGTTGATGAACTAATAACCCCTGAAAAGGTACCAATCAAATAGTTATCTTTTGAGACTGTACATGTTCATAACAATGAAGAGATCCCTATCAATTATGTATATAAGGGTAAAATATGAGATCGAAGCACTACCCTTACAAATGATGTTTTTTCTTTCCAAGTAGCTTTGGACATCATAAATACTGATGAAGGGCAAGAGCCACAAAATATGAATGAATGTCGATAAAGACATGACTGGTTACAATGGAAAGAAGCAATCCAAATAGAGTTGAAATCACTATCTTAACGAAAGGTATTTGGACCAATAATCCAAACACCTATAAATATACAACCTATTGGATATTGATGGGTCTTTGTACGAAAACGAAATGAACAAAATGAAATCCTACGATTTAAAGTACCTAATTTATGACACAAGGTTTGCTGTAGACTTGAAATTGATTTTATGAGGAAACATAATTCTCCTGTACTAAATGCAACAACATTTTGTGATATGTTTTGCAAGATTCGAAAGGACTTGATATGCGACTCACTGGATGTAGTCACAACATATTTATATGGATATATAGATGGCTTTGATGTATAAGTATAAAAATCCTCGAAGATTTAAAACTGTCTAAAGCAATGTAATTTCAACCATGGAGCATGTACTCAACTGTTGCGCTGATCTTTATATGGACTAAAAACAACTGGGTCGAATGTGGTATAATCGCTTTTAAGCCAAGATTTCAAAGAAGGGTATGTTAACGATCCAATTTGCCCATATGTTTTTATCAAGAAAACTGTAGTTGGATTCTCAATCCTTGCGGTATATGTAGATGATTTAAATTTAATCGAAACTTCTGAAGAGCTCATTAACACAATTAATTACTTAAAGAAGGAATTTGAAATGAAAGATCTTAGGAAAACAAAATATTGTCTCCGCTTGCATATCGAATATTGTTCAAATGGTGTCTTTATCCATCAATCAATGTATACAGAAAAAAGTCTTGAAACGTTTTTATATGGATAAATCTCACCCTCTAAGTTCCGTTATGGTTGTTTGGTTACTTTAAGCGACTAAAGATCCGTTTCGACCTAAAGAGGAAAATGAAGAATTACTTGGTCCTGAAGTACCATATCTTAGTGCAATTGGTGCACTAATATCTTGCAAATGAGGTCACCACATTGCTCTCTCAGTTAACTTATAATCAAGATACAGTTCAGCTCCAACTATAAGGCATTGAAACGTAATTAAACAACATGTATTATACATTCTGTGGACAATTGACATAGGATTATTTTATTCCAAAATATTGGAACCACAATTGTTTGGTTATGCAAATGCATGCTACCTTTCAGACCCCCACAAAGCTCGATCATAGACAAGATACATTTTTACTTTTGGAAATACTGTAATATCTTGGAAATCATCATAACAAACAATGGTGGCTACCTTCTCCAATCATTAAAAAAATACTTGCCATGTACTTAAGCTAGTCGAATGCGCTATTGAGATCCATGATACGACACATTCAAGAATCATGTGGACTACCCTCTATTAAGAGCAAACCAATTGTACTATATGAAGACAACGCATCATGAAATCTGTACACCAAATTGGTATGCTTCAACTGAAAGACCTTCAAAATGAAATTTGAAGATATCTTATTCATGTCGTTATTAAGGAAAGCATTGTTATGATACTGTAATCTTTTTCCTTTTGTCCATGTTTCTTATCCCAATCGAAGTTTTACCGACAAGGTTTTTAATGAGACAAAGGTTAACAACTTTAAAGTGAGGTCATTCAAGGGAGAGTGTTATAAATAATGATAAATAACCATTGGTATTCCATACAATGTAATCATATGAATGCTATATCAAAGTTGAATGACTATATGGATTCTTGTCATTGACATCATAATTCATATTGTAATTACGAGAACCCTATAAAATATGAGTTCTCCGTAAATGAATTTTGAAAAAAGAATTTTATCTTTTTCCTATTTTTCTCTCAATCTCTCATTTTCTCTTCACAGTTTTTCTTTATTTTTATAATAAGAAAATTATTAAATTTTCTTATTATTATTATTATTTTCTTTTTTTAGTACTCTTTGGAAACCAAACATGACCAATGTAGAAAGAGCAAACACCAAACCCTGAATATTTACAAGTAGCATTACTCACACCAAGGCTACCTCTCGGGTAGAAGAATACTAGAAACATGTATATCCACTGCAAAAATTATATACAAAAATTGTTTAAAAAAATTCGTATCATACTTTTAAGACCTCCTCAACGTGTGGTGGCCATTATATACCATCCACTTGTAGAGTTAAAAACCAATGCACGTGAAACAGCCACTGGCCATGCAAAAGGTGATTTGAACTTAGTTATAATCTTCTCTCTTCTTTTTGTTTTCCTCTCCTTTCCTTTCTTTCTTTTTTCTTCTTTTCTCCTCCACCGAATTTATTTTCCTTGGTTTGATCCAAAAAGAGGAAACTTCCTCTCACTTTCATCTTCCTCTCACTTTCCTATTCCTCTCAGTTGACATGTGTTCTTCAATTGATCCATTTGTCATTAGCCATGTGTCACATGGACACATGCACTAGGTGGCAAATGCCACACCACATGGCTCTCATGCCATGCGCACTCCTCATAAGGGGCCATGTTGCATCCACATGGTCATGCCATGTGGCACCACTCCATGTGTCACCCGACACCCGATGTCTCGAAAAACAATTATCCTCGAACATCTCGAAATTAACCAATTGCTTGGAGTAATTTGAATCTCCGAAGAGACGACCACGGTAGAAACTCGCTTCATTATCCGAGATCTAGAAAAATTTCAGGTTTCAATCTGTACCACAACGGCAAATTACCGTTTTGCCATTTTTCTCGGGTTTTACATGAAGTGTGTCCCACATTAATTATGAATAGCCAAACTCTTTGAACCCATTATGCAAGTTGAACCTAATCTTCACGGTTCATGCATGTACATAAAGTGGCACTTATTATTGAATGGTATATATATATATATATATATATATATATATATATATATATATATATATATATAGATATAGATATACCCATTTTTTTCTTATAATTTAATGGATTTAAGTTCAAGTCATTTTTGTATGTAGAATTTACAATGCCCGTACTCTTACGTTTAAAAAGAAAAAATTAGAGAGACTTGGTAAATAGCAGGTCCTACATTAATTATGAAATGCTGTGTCTTTGAACCCATTATGCAAAGCAACCCAACTTTTCAAAGGTTCATGCATGTACTTAAAGTCAAGTCATCTTATTGAATGGTATATATTCTATAATTTAATGATTTAAGTTCAAGTCATTTTTGTATGTAGAAATTCTACAAATGCCCGTACCTTATGTAAAAGAAAACAAGAGAGACTTGGCAGATGAAGTGTGTCCCACATTAATTATGAATAGAAAAAGTCTTTGAATCCATTATGCAAGTTGAACCTAGTCTTCATGGTTCATGCATGTACATATAGTCAAGTCATCTTATTGAATTGTAAAATAAACCAACAAGAGTACTAATCAATTTCTGTACAAATAAGAAATGAACGTAATGTTCTTTTCATAGCTCTAATCTATATATGTTCACTGGAAATGTCGAAGGGCTTTTGAAGTTAACTAATCCAGTGGAGTATGAAGACTTTTGTTGTGAATCGTGCAACAATGGTGATAAAAATCGGAGAAGAAAAATAATAAGAATACACACGGGTTTTACGTGGTTTGGCAATGTGCCTACATCCATGAGAACGGCAGTTTGAACTTTTCACTATATTGCCAAATAGGGTTATATAGGAGGGTATTTATAATAATTCTGGATATGACTAAATTATAAAAATACCCTTATACTCTAAATATACAAAGATCAGAAATCTCAAATACACCCTAAATTAATCAGATCTAGCCTATATGATCCAAACATCATAAAGCTCTTGTAACCTCCTATGAAATCTAATGGCTGGAGCAATGTCTTCCTTACGAGCACATGTTAGATTAATTTATTAATTATGGACTAGGCATAATCATATTACAATTTTAATTGTGTAATTGTGTACAAGCAATTTATAGTCATTTATGGGATAGTTTAATATTAACTAGTTATGAGCCCATGGTTCTTATCTTCTTCCCTTGCTTGGTAAGCCCATTAGATTAAAGTCCACAATTGTTCTCAGGTTATATATATATATATATATATATATATATATATATATATATATATATATATAGATATAGTATATATATATATATATATATATATGAGTAATAGAGTCTTTTAGAATTTTACAAGGGTTTGGTATAAGGACAAATCTCTTGTGAATCAAGAAAATTAAACTACGAGGGACTCCTATATATAAATACAATGGACTCGTATATAATAGAACCACAAAATTGAAAATGATCACACAATGAATGAATATAGCGAGAAAAATGATCACACTTATACAATGACTATATAGTTGTTTGGATCACACAAATTAAAAGATCTCATATAATGGACCATGAAAAGTGAAACATAGTGAGAAATTTGACCATGTATATACATCGATTAGGGATGGTCTATCATCATTAGTGAGAAAAAATCTATTACAAAATTTATACTCTTGGAAATTATTGAGTGATGATCGATACCAGGGAGAGGATTTAAAATTTTAAAAATATATAAGAAAATAGACACATTGCACATGTTGTCACATGATTCAACAATGTAGAAGTTATGTCCACCATTGAGCTAGAAAACCTTATAATAACAAACCATAACCCTTAAAGAACTAATCTAAGTAATTTACAAACTTTACTATAGAAGAACTAAGTTAGTGCCAAGAAAGAAACAATTAACCAATGAGGCACAATTTGTTAGATTTAGCAAAGGTTGGTCTTCAAAAGTAGGTTATTTTATTGAATTATAGCAATAAATAAAAATATAATATTACTACAATTTATTACAACATGATCGCAGTTAAGTAAAACAATCGACATAAAATTCTTATTCTTTCTGGTATGGCCATCAACTCCGGTTGTATGGATGCTTTGGCGTCGTTTCCAACACCTCTGATATTGCATGTTCCATAGCCAAAGGATTGAGGTATGATTGAATTGTCTTCTTCTCCTTCCAACATCCCAATCACAATTTTCATGGAAGGGTGATCTGTCGGATACCATTGAATACACCAAAGCCCTATGATGCTTAATTTCTTTGCTATTTTAATATCATTTTCTTCCTCAAATCGAATGCGTACCTCGTGCTCTTGATCCAGATGATTATAGAGCCACTCTGGGAAATATATTTCACTACTATTTTCCACTCTAACATCAATATTCTTTCTTCCCCCAACCATTTCAATTAATAACATACTAAGACTATAAACATCTTACTTGTAAGACACATTTCCAAAATTTCTAGATAACATTTCCGGTGCAATGTAGCCCATGGTTCCCCTTGTTGCTGTCATAGATACCGCACTTTGCTCCTTAGAGCATAATTTAGCTAGACCAAAATCGGAGAGCTGGATTAAAAAGCTGGCGATCAAGCAAAATATTATGAGGCTTGATATCTAAATGTGAAGGACTTTGATCACAACTCGTGAAGCATACTCAATACCTTTAGCTATGCCTATAGCAATATCTTGAAGCTTATGCCAACTCAATGATCGATTATTACCGAATGTTGAAAACATAAACTTGTCTAGTGACTCATTTTGTAAAAATTCATAAATCAAAGCTCGCTTATAACCATCTGCACAAAATCCAAGCAAGCGAACTGCATTTTCATGATGTATCATGCCCATCGTTCTTAATTTCATTAATAAACTCTACCTCGCTTTCCTTTGAAATCATCAAGGATCTTTACCGCAACAAAACTTTTATTTGAGAGTTTTCCTTTTAAACATCTCCATACCCTCCTCGACCTAGCTATCCTGAAATTATTCAGATCCTTTAATATCAAGATAGAGTATCTTCGAGGGCTTGCAAACTCTATAATCTTCCAAAACTTTGAATATTCACCAGGCTCTCTTTCAACTTATTAGAGCGATAAAAAATAAAGATTATAGAGATTCCCAAAGTGAAGTGAAGGAAACCAAGGATTACTTCTGCACATATATAAGGGTGGAAAACAGGTTTTTGTAAGCAAATGGAAGAGAAGAAGAAACAAACCAAATTGAAAAGAGGATGAAAATGAAATCACCTGTATGTAGCACTTTATCCATTGGAGCACCTGTAAAAGAAAATAAACTTATTAGCTTACATGAGGATGTAACATGAGTTTCATTTTTGCTGGTGAATTTGGATTATTTTAACCTTGGTTTATGTGGGCCTCTCTACAAGTTCACATTCATTCATTAGTAATATTTGGTTGTACAGTACCTTGTAAAGTTATGAGTACAAACAGAGCATACATAACAACTACCACAGAAAATTTCATAAGAAGGAGCGGCTGCAGTACCTTTGTCAGGTTTAGAATGCACTGATTTCAGTTCCCTCGTTATTACTCTTCTTCCTGTCGCATTTCTCTCCTTGTGCTTCATAGCTTCGAACATAGGTTTTTGACCAATTCATTGAAAATTCATAATCCTCATAGCATAAAGTCCGGATCAGAAGATTGAAAATCTTCCTGAAGAGGTTAAGTCCACTTCACCGAGAGTCAAGGGAATAAGTGAAATAAACTGGGTCACTTGAGGAACAAGTGGAGGGGATGGATCCCAAAAACCCATCGGACTCTGATTTATTTTCTGAACAATTGAAGAAGGAGACGGACATGGGGTTTGTGAACGAGAAGGGTAAGGCAGAAAAATTAAGGTTTTATAACTTCAAGGCAATACGCATCCGCTGCAATGTACAACCATCTCCCGAGAAGTGTAATTTATTTTCTCACCTGCACTTCTGCGTAATCGGGGGGCGCCTAGTATGGTTCGCTTCACTTCGAGCATGTCAACTCAAACCCGATATCCACGCAATGTGGACCTGGCCGGTCTTTACCGTAATGGAACCCGATAACTCCGACCATGGTGGTCGCACTCGACGCCTTGCACTCATCATATTGAATCCCTCCATCAATCTCTCGGGAACAACCTCATAAATAGTTAAGAAGCAGTTAAGAAGAATAGTAAAGGGATTCCCATTTTTAATTAATTAAGCAACTGCTTCTTGATCTCTATAGTTTGAATTTACACTATTTTTCTCCCATTATATATTATAGATAGAGGTATAAGGTGTACAAATGCCCTTGAGTTTTACGTGTATGTCCCACTTTGTTTTTAAACTTTTTTTCCTATCTCAAGATACTTTAACGTTTACTTCGATAGCTCAGTTATACTCCTACCATAAAAAAACGCCCGTTAAAAACTTGTTGAAATTTCGACCGTCCAATATGTTGAACACAGCAGCAAGTAGGCAGATATTTTAGTCTCTCACCTTCTTTGGAACTCACAACCCAAAAGAAGAGTCTCTCTCTCTCTGTCCGTCGGCACAAGTCATGTGATTGGGAGCAAGCCTGATAATAGTAGTCCTCCATGTCTTCCTCCTTTCAGTTTGTGTTCTTGGAAAGGATGACAAGTACCAGATTTACAGCCCCTCTTCCTGCAGCGATATTTGGAACATTTCCTACCCTCAGACAGTTGTGGCGATCCCCCCAACCGCGGTTACACTTAGTATGAATTGATTTGTGAAAAATCAGATCGACCATAAACCCAAGGTGGGAAATATTATGGGAAATTTATTACGTATCAATCTACCATGATTATACCATCGCGTGGGTAGTGGATCCTCGGGCCCAAGAAGGGCAAGTGTCGGATCTCCATCCTTTCCATTCAATTGCCGCATACTCGCGCTTTCATAGATGTATCGATTTCCATATTTTTGCCTTATTTCTCTGAGTCAGATCATATCGTTATAACTCCCGCTTTCTCAATGTGACATTATTGTATATAATAGTCTTGATGAAATGCGAGAGTCAATACCACGATTTATCACATTCCTATTATTCCATGCAACACTACTACACACACTACTACTCATCACCAACATATGTTTATGCAGTAGTCGGAGACTATGTGTTGGTAGAAGATATTCGACCCATGCATCGATGAGCAGATATATGGTTATTCAACCATCAAGGCACTTCCTAAGCCCCAAGAACCTTCCATGTCGATTTGCAAGATTATTTACTTATTCCGGTTTCACCTTCATTTAAGCCTTTCTTCCTCAAAACCACCTATGCAATGTGGAAAGTGGCTATACTGCATTTTACATGAAGGGAATGACCTTGAGCGCTAAGTGGAACAACCTTATTCCCAACACTTCGTAGAAAATTGTGAGTGTCAGACGCCCCTCACATACATACTTATATTTCAGAAACAATTTGAAATAACATACAAAATTAATTTATTAAATTTAAATTAATTTTAATTTCCCTTATTTTTTTTTCTATTTTTTTTTTTAGTATTTTCCTCCAAACTATTGAGAAACCAAAAAGATAAACTGAATTCTTACCCTATTGATATGGGGATTTTTCTCTACAACCTGTAGAAGCCCATCATCCGTAATCATGGTACAGCCAATCAGAGTCAAAGTCCTCAGCCTACCATATCTAGTGAAACATGATTTTATACAAAATTAATTTCTTGAAAATCTGATCTACAATATTTATGCTAACCACCTTATCTTTACTGTACTGTTTGGGTACTCTTCCCTAATTTCACTGGTTTGGTTTGTTTAATCTTGCGGGGCTTTGGAAGTTTACAACGGTTAATATATTGCTACCTTTTATTAGTAAGATTCCCACTAAAATTTTCTTTGAAATAAAATATTTATTTCTTTTCATTTTTCCTAATTTTTTTTACAAATTGGACTTTCATTGTTAACAGGGGGGCTATTTTCTCCCTACGCCTTCACATTCCGAGGTAAGATTGCTACTCGCAGTTATTAATTTTGCATGAGAACGGTACTAATATGGCTTGGATGGTTTGATGTAGGACTTCATCAATATGAACTTGATTATTGCTACCTTCACTATCCTCCCTGCAACCTCTTCATGATTGGTAAGAGTACTTTCTTTTCTTACATGTCTCCTATTTTAATGTTATTTATGTTTTTCACTTATATTGCTCTATATATTTTTTTAAATTTGTTTCATTTATTTCTTTTACTAGGAGGCAGGATACTGCGTATTCTTGGTAAGGCTACCAAATTCCAACCAATTGATTTTTTTTTTTTCCTTCCTTTTTGCCAATCAAACTGCTCCCTAGGAAACAGTACACTTTTAAAAGCATACTGAAAATCAATTTTCGCTGAATTAAATGGTTTCTAAAGTTGCTATTGAGCATAGAGGTGGCACTGACAGACGATGATCGTCAGTCTCGAAATCTGCTAGACCAAATTGGGCATAGTTTTTCGGGCAAAAACATAGCAGACCGAATTCGACCCCAACCGAGCGGCCATGCCAAATTATCTTATGTTAAAATTGGACGGATGGGCTACTAAATTTATTTTGTTCTTACGGGCCTATAAATTTACAGCCTAGCCCGATCCTAATTCCGGGTGGACCAAGCTAGCCCAATGGGCCGGACTTAAATTACCACCTCTAATTGAATGTGGCTCTCTAATAACACAACCACCTATTTTTTGCTATCTTTGTTCTTTTTTTTTTCTTTTTTTTTTTTTTGAGATATTAAGTTTTTTTCATGACATTTGATTTGTGTTTAGTCATAGAAGGCCTTCTTCTGATGTCAGGCCTATTTCAGGTATTTGATTTACAAGTTTCATCGAAGACATCCATCATTAGATGATGGTATACAAAATTTTTACGCAATCACAAAAATCTCCAACCCATCAAGTACTCCTATTCAGACATAAAGAGGATGACTCATAACTTTGCAAATAAGTTAGGTCAAGGAGGTTTTGGCTCCGTGAATAAGGGAAAACTTCGAAGTGGTCACATTGTGAAAGTATTGATCATGTCAAAAGCTAATGGACAAGATTTCATCAATGAGGTTGCTACAATAGGAAGAATTCATCATATTAATGTAGGACTTAGATGAAATCAGGTCAAAGTGGCACATATTTATGACTTCATGCCCAATGGTTCTCTTTGATAAGTCTATTTTCTTAAAGAAAGCAAAACTTTATTAAATTGGGAAAAGATGTACAAGATCATAGTTGGAGTGGGGCGTGGTATTGAATACCTACATCAAGGTTGTGACATGAAAATTCTACATTTTGATATCAAGCCACACAATATCCTTCTCGATGAGGACTTCACACCGTGCTCTAGATTTCGCCTTGCAAAGTTGTATTCAACAAATGAAAGTATGGTGTCTCTCACTGGTGCACGAGGAACATTGGGATACATTGCTCCAGAGTTATTCTACAAAAACATTGGAGGTGTCTCATACAAGGCTGATGATATATTTTCCATCATGGGTTTATGATAGATGTCACCAAGGGGATAACATAGACTTGGGAGATGCCATTGAAAATGAAAAGAAGCTTGTTAGGAAAATGGTGATAGTTGCACTATGGTGTATACAAATGAAGCCCATAGATCGTCCTCCAATGAGCAAAGTCTTGGAGATGTTAGAAGGAGAGGTTGAGTTGTTAAAAATGCCATCTAAGCCTACTTTATACTCTAAGGAAATGTTTGTTGAGAATCATATGAGCAATCCAATAGAAGCAGCAACTACCTCAAGCAATTCCATGGGTACAATTTCATTAAGTGGAAGGTAATGTAGCTTATTTCCTATGATAATATATATTTTGTAATATAGAGGCACATGTGTGGCTTATAACTCTTCTTTCAAGGTTCATATAGTGTAAGCATATAATAAATATGTAACTAATAACCATTATCTATGTCTTATACGATTTAAGTAGCACTTAATACTTGATGGTCTAAGGCATGGGTCCATAGTACTCTAATAATTATTAGTTTAATGAACAACACCATATGACTTTAATACCATAAATATATAATAGAAAACAAAGTAAACTAACTTTAAATAAGAAGAAAAACATCAAAATTAATGAGAATAGAAAAAAGGACACAATTTTTTATGATAAGAGCATCTTACCTATGTTCATGAATGAAAATGTTGGAAAATTAAGCCGATATTTCGAAGGAATTTGGATATGGTGTTGGGAAAGACTACCAAATACAATTATTCTAAAAATGATATTTCCCTCTTTGAGTGCCAAAAATAGATTCAACAAACAATTAATCCAACAAAGCAAAACCAAGTAACAATAAATCAAACTTTTCATAATAAGAACAATTTTTACGTGGAAAACCCCCAAATGAAAAGGAAAAAACCACGGGACTCGTAGGCTACTTAAACTTCCACTATTTCAACAATGACAATAATGGGTTACACCAAGTTCTTCCCTAGCAAGGAAAGTAGAGAGTGACAACAACCATACATCAAAAACATCATTCTTGGAACACTAAAACAATAAACATCATCCTAAGGATGGATAAATATAGAGAAAAGAGGAAAGATCTCATCAAATGGTGGTCGACCAAACGGTATCAGGAGAGTTTGCCCAGGCCATAATTAAGGCTGAGATGGAACTAGCACTTACAATGTGTTTATGAGTACATGCTATCTTTTGCCCAAATGCCAAAGGGTAAACACATATTTCTCCCATTCTAATGTTTCCTACAGAAGGCAACACTTCACAGCCATGGATTATTAGTCGGGCTTCTTAATCACACTTTTTCTTCTCGGGAATGTTTCAGATGCAGAAGAAAGAGGCAAGTGATGAATTTCGTGTCCATTATTTCTGAGGGGCGGAATAAACTTGAGAGATCAAGGGGCTGGTTTCCTCTTCAAACGTCGTCCTACCCTTTTCATTGTCGATCCTTCTACCCCTTATTGTGGCTTGGCTTATATGAAAACTGATTCTTTACAAGATAAATTTACTTCTGGGACCAGTAGGCTAAGGTTAAGAATTAGATCAGACTAGAAGGAAGGAATGCAAGATGAAGAGAAATCTTTTTGAATTGATTCGATCTATGGATGATTGGGATGAAGATTTTGGGAGCCTGGCCTATTGAAATTTGGCAAACAAATCAGAACCACAAACAACATTCGACATGGAATACTACTCCCAAGTAAAAGAAACAGAGACTAGAGAATAATAAATCACAACTATGAAAAGCATGTTTTCTTATTGACTATGGAAAATTGGAAGTAAGTCACTAAAGTTGTTGATAACCTTTACCGATTCATGGTATGTATCATAAAAGAATAAAGGGTACATGAATAACCTTTTATTTCTTGGTCTTTGTTTTTTTTGAACTTGAGCTTCTTTTCCTCGTGCCTTCGCTTCATGTTTTACCCTTTTTTCGTATAACCCCCTGTGCACCATCAACCATATATATGAATATATTATGGGAAAGCAGAGAGTTTTATCATTTCATGGAAGAACACTGAATTACTGAAGGAGTTTCTGGAGCATACAGATGCTTTCTCGGCTTTTCCTTTGGTTTTTCCATTGGTTTGCTTTTCATCGCCCTCATTTTGATTAGCTTGACAAGTACTTGATTTAGGCATCTTGTTAGCCTCATCTTCCGAATCAAAGGAAAATCCTTCAATTATCCCTGCATACATGAAACCATTGCATGGAAAGGAGGGCAAATGCATTTATACAAAAGAAATAAATACCAAATAATCCAACAATCACTTAACCGAATACTCAAAAAAAAAAAAGGAATGCTAACCTTTCAACAATTGTTTCAAATTCAGAACATTAGATTAGAGCCAAATTAATAAAGTCATCTGGCAATGTACCTCCACCTGACGAAATATATAATCCCAAGTCAATAAACAAATAAACCATTCATGCCATTTTCTCCAAGATATTGGGTACACCTTTTCCCAAGACTTCCGTGCCGAAATCGGTGTGAGAGACAGTTTCAAACATGAAAAAAAAAAAATTTCACTAAACTGTGAGGAAACAAATAGTAGGATAAAATAAAGAATCCCCCCAAAATAGTTATCTTATTTCTTTTAAGATATTAAAGGTGAGAACTCTAAAAGATAAAACAGCAACTTTATGGACAAACTCTTGCTGTTAACGCCCAAAGCCGACCGAAGAAGAAACTTATTCAAATGGCAAAGAAACTAAATTAAGTTCTAATTGAATACGAAACAGATGAGGTTTGTGATACATGATTGCAATATCGTAAATCGAGGCTAGGAATGAGAAAACCAAAATTAAAAATAGACTTACAATGCAGGATGTCCAGGAAGGAACTATTGTTGTTTTATAGATTGTTCCTGCAAAATTAACCAAAATTTAAAGGAACTAGATGAAGGCTACTAGTGTTTAGAAATATGCAAAGAAGCAACTATACTGATGAGGAAAACCAATGGAAATAAAGGCCAATTC
This sequence comes from Tetrastigma voinierianum, assembly GCA_016808115.1. Taxonomy (NCBI): domain Eukaryota; kingdom Viridiplantae; phylum Streptophyta; class Magnoliopsida; order Vitales; family Vitaceae; genus Tetrastigma; species Tetrastigma voinierianum. Next base: position 70,403 of record JAEQBH010005566.1, on the reverse strand, counting down.
AGCAAATCTTGAGTAACTTATAAATTTGGAAGCATGACTAGTCTACCACTACTCGTTTCCATTTGAAACAAGCAGGACAATATTTACTACCAAGGACATGCTGAACTATTTCATAGTTCTATTAGATATAAAGAGAGATTAAATTATAGATCTGAATAGAAACACTAAAATGGACCAATCATCAGTAGCAAAAGAATCATGAGATCATAAACCATAGAACATTACCTTTTAAATCTAAGAACATTTCATGATTTCTGGATGGGGTATCGATAATTACCATTTTACCGACAGCACCCATATCCCCGCTCAAATCTATAGATTCACCTTCACACTCAACAAGAGCCTACAAAAATACAAAAAGGAAAAAGAAGATTTACCAACAACTTTCCTAAATGTACTTCATTTATACAAGAACATAATGCAAATGCATATGTGGAATGGGAGGGGCAGCACGTAAGTCAAGGCAAGCCGGATTAAGTTTCCTCAATAGGAATTATTGAGGTTCAACCCAAAAGCTTAGCATACGCCATATAAGACTAAATGAGAGATGGATCAACCACTTGGCACCCACTCGCCCATAGAAAGTACCCACCGCATACCAGATGGTGACAAAATTGGGCATGGTCCAAAGGATGAATGCTTTCTCCTAATAGATGCACAAGATTCTAACTATTTTTAAATGCACTTCCAGCCCCGTGAAGGTCTGATAACACAACACAATTGATAAAAAGCAAGGTTGAATAATCTCGTTGATGGTATGCTTTCGCTGACGAATAGTCTCATAGCCATTATAAGATATTTTACGGGGATAAATGAGCAAATGCAACACGTAGATGATGTCATGAGTCACCCCATGGCCACCAAAACTATGAAATCAGAACACAAGAAAGATAACCAGCTTTTTTTTTTGGTGCAATGGCGACAACACTCCTCTCTTTAATGCATAACACTCGATCACTAAAATAATCGCACTAAAGAAAAATTTGCTAAAATGGAGATATAATCAGATTAAACAAATTATGAACTCGCTAAGAATGCAAAGTTAAGAGCATGCTGTATATTTACATAGGTTTTAAACAAGCAGCAAGAAAATAACAATGCGACAACATGGCCTAAATGTGCATTATTTTCGCATCTATCCTAAGAAAATCCATAATTTTTAGAATTATTCTAAAAAAATGCAATATTGATTATAATGCATTTACAAGGGGCAAGACAAGGCTTCCTCGATGATTTGGAGAGCTTGTTAGTGATTTCGAAACGAACTGAATTCAACAATTCATTATATATATACTCAAAGAATTTGGTATGCCATGACCAAGATAAAAATATGCGTCTACCTTTGATCAATGGACTTTGTCAGAGAGCACCAGAGGCAGTCCTGAGGAGGAGACCTATAAATTTCACCAGGTTGAATCAATGGACCAAAGACTAGATGAAGAACCTTCCAACACACAGCTTTTACTTGAGGTTCACAGGCCATCTAATGCTCTTCCTCCAAAAGTCTCGTACATCATCATGCCCCTATATTCATTGAGGCATCCACATGGAATACAATTTCAAAAATAAAAACATAAAAGTACATAGAGCAAAACAAAAGTGGAAAGGTTGTTTCACTGAATTGTCTATACTTCAACCCATGTCATTTTAGGAACATGGGATTGATCATTCAAGCCCTTTTTTTACCTTTCTTTGTTTACCATTTTCTTCTTTCTTTTAATGATATGGATCCACTTAACCCTTTTAGTGAATTTTCCCTTTGAAGCCTCTTTCAACAAGGGCTCTTAACCATTCTCAGTAAGAACTACATCCTTTTCTTTGTCCAGAACTTGAGTCGTTTTAGGCTCGGATGATTCTTCATGATGGGTATAATCTTCTCTCATGGAGCTATTATCTGGACAAGACTCGGAATCTGATGACAACATCCAGAATGAATGATTTCGTGCCTATTAAACAAAGGAAATTCTTGAAACAAGTTGCTTCAAAAAATTTTAAAGCCCGTTAATAGATAGTTACTATATTTGATACAAAGAAACACTAGGAAACCCTAGGATCTTTCAATTCCGGTGATTGCTTATAGTAAATTAGAACGCGAACCAAGATAATCGTAACAGTACAGCCTGAGTGCAGCAAGACAAAGGAGAGGTGAGCATCAAGGAGTTTAAATACTAAAATTTGATGCCACTTACTATGCTTAAAAGCGATCCATATCCATTTGATAACGGCAATAAGTGTGCTATTAACTTAAAATGTCAAGATGACAAAAAAGAAACAATCGATGGTTGGAAGTTAACATTAATTGTATCAAAATGGCCTCTACTCGGGCGGATTATTAGAGATGCATTCAGATATAGATACACAACTGGATCATGGTCCATGGATATCTTGACAGTACAAGTAGTTGATTTTAGAAATCTCTTTTGACGTAACATTTACGAACAACAACTTGCTTTCATCAGAAAATTAAGATGAGCCCACCACAGTAAATACCTAAATCCAGTTTCACTAGTTTATGGCATTTCCCTCTATAGCCATATACTTAAGCAAATTGAAGAGCACTTTTACCATACTTATGCAAATCCAGTTTCACTGCTTTCTTACCATACAAGAGCATTTTTACACCAAAAAAAGAAGAAAGATAAAACAAAACATAAGAAAAAAAAATTTTCTCTTCAAAAAAAATGGAAGAGAAGAAAGATATCTATAGTCAGCTACTCACAACGATTGGACTTCGTGTAATTAAATTATTATCCAGTCTGCTTCATTTAAAAGAAGTGATAACATAAGCTATTTTCAACTTAACCATTTCATAGCTCCAAAAAGAATATCAAAAAAAGAAAACAAACCTAGGGTATCATAATTGTTTTTTCCCTACCAAGCAGATACCAATAGGCATGGGTATCTGATTTTTTATTTTCATTTTGTTTATTTAGAACTAATAAACAAATTGGATATATATATTTTTATGAGTAAAAGCAAATATATTCAATAAGAGGGAACCCAAAGGGGCCTACAGGTATACAGTGGTATACAAGAGAGACCCGCCAAGGGGCAAAGAAAGAGAAAAGATAGGCAAAACAAAAACCCACTAGCCCACAAGAGACTATACCCACCAGCCCTCAACTACATCCCAACCAAGTCAAAAAATCAACCAAGGATCTAGGCCTTTCAACAATGTATACATTTGACCAAGACCACAGATTACAAATAAAGAAAGTTTACATTCTTTGAGGTGAGAAGTCTTTATTAATAAACAAATCGGATATTATTTTCCCAAACATGACTATTAAATGTTTTCTCAAGAATATGAATACTTAGTTCAAGGCTTCTTTGTTCTTTTACCATTTCATAAAAGCAAAAAAGGGAAAAGAAAAGAATTCTGGTTAGGCACTAAGGAAAGACCTCTCATATTTAGGATTGCTTAGGAAGACTTTCAGATCAAGAGAGAATAATTGATAACTACATCACAAATTTAAGATTGAAAACAATTGTATGGTTGATATATAAGAGGGAGCCAAAGGCAATATTGAGGAGGAGATGAATTCATGAAACAATAGATAAGCAATCATGCCGCAAAACTTCTTACATTAGGGCTCCCACGATGGCTCTTCCATCGTTTCATGACTCATTCCCATCACTTTCAAGGAACTTTTAGAGTGCAACCAAATTAGGTGTAGTATGACATTATCTGAATCAATGTCTTTTATCTGAATTCTCTAGCAAAAAACATAAAATTTCTATATTGACCCTCAAATATACCTTTTTTTTTTTCTTGTGATTGTTTATTTTCTACTTTTTCAGAGATTTGGATCTTTGCCTTTCAGCCTTACTGGGACTTCACCTCAAGTTCCATTGAATGGAGAATCTACATCTTTACCTCCCTTAAAGGGTTGTCTTTGGGAGGAGAGTTAGAACAAAGATACGTCAAAGCTGGACATGAGCTGAGCCTGCTCAACAAATTCAAATTCTCTCATTGAGCATACGTAAAATAAAATGATAGTAAACAACTAGTGCCAACAAAGCAAGCAAAATCCACCCAAAAACAAAAATGAAAAGCAAATACAAAACATTTTAATACTTTTCTTTAGCCGATGAACCTTCCATAGCTAATCCCCTAAAGACCATCCACATGGCAAATTATTCCTAATGCAAGAAATGGTTTAACAATATTTTTCGTAAACTATGGTGTGACAAGAAGCTAATCAGAATCCTAAGAATGTTACAACTAATAAACTCAATGGTACCTAACAAAGAACCCATGATGGATCCGAAAAACCATTTTCCTTTATTGCAACTCATAAGAGGTATTGAGCCGTACCAATATGACTCCAAATCATTCCTAAAACCTAATCCCCACCCTCTTCTCCATAAAACCTAAAGGGTCAAAATCAAAATCGTTGTTTGGTTTTAATCGTATAAACACCGAGGGTTCTCTCACGTCGATCAGATCTGATACGCAAGATCACACATCAAGATACACCTATGCATAAGTTAATTCCACATAATGGTCTCCAATTTCCAAGCAAATAGAGACCCAACCATTAGGAGATCCCGAATCCTGGGAAGAGTTAAATTGCAATAGAACTCGAAATCGTAACAAAATATCAACACAATCATTTTCTTTAAACTCCTATAGCCAAATCCTGTAGTAGACTTCTTAGTCAGATCAGAGTGTCTTGATTATGGTAATACCTGGAAGGAATGCAACCAATCAAAAGATTCCTCCCTGGAGCTACCCATCTTGACTTTTATGATGAAAATATCAAGATCCACCGATCAGTCCGGTTTCCGAAACCCAACTGACGTAACAAGGTCCAATTCGACCAAAGGATGATCATATTTAACAAGAATCTGAAAATCCAGAATAGTCAAAGATTCAAAGATTACTGCACTTATCGCTAATGCTATTTAAAATTTAGAGTAATCCATAGTCCTACAAACCCCAGATGGTAAATTCTAAATCAGAGCGCAGTAATAAAGGCTCGCAATCCGTGTTTCATCAGTGGTGTGTTCAGTGTGGGGGGTCAGAATCCAACCTATTACGCATCATTCCCTCGAAAGCTATGGAACAAGAATTCGTATCATTGGGGAGAGGATTTCACCACTTCCTGAAATCGCTGCACTCGCTGAGAAAAAAGATTAAATCCAAAAATAAGGGTGCCAGAAAATGATATCAAAAAACTTAGAGGTGAAAGATGTCTTCCATTGGAGGAACTCACCATCACAATAGAGAGATTCGTTAGGGAAACCCTAGTCCTGAGCATTGGCAATTTCACAGTCACAGTAGCAATGGAGAAGTCCTAAAAGCAACAAAAACAATGCAAAACATGAAGCTGAAATTCTAAGTGAAAAGAATAACATTTCCTCTTCCACTCACTTTCTAGGGAAACAAACGGAAAATCTCAGCACAACAAAACTCCGCTTAGAAATCGACGTTACCCAAATTCGAGTAGAGAGGAGAATCCTAGATAGAGAGACAAATGCACTCCACTCTAATTTCACACATTCCATCGGCATGGGCCTAGACTTCGTAATTATGGGCTCAGGCCCATGATATATATATATATATATATATATATATATATATATATATATATATATATACTTTAAAAAAATATGTGAACTATTTTTCATTTTACACATAAAAACTTAGATTTACAAGGTTTGGAACTTCTATGCGCTGCCTGAAAATTGCTAATTTCACATATTTTTTTACTTATTATTTCAAAACAAGTTTTATTTATTTTTAACTGCCAATATAAAAGACTTAAGAATTTGTAAGTTTCTAAGTAATTTGATTTATATTCAATTTTTTAAAATATTTTATTATACAACTAAGTATAAGAAATGTTATAAATAATGATAAATAACCATTGAAATTCCATAACAAATAACTAATTACATAAATGTCCATAACTGAATTAATTATATGGACTCTCGCTATCGATGACTATAATTCATATTGTACCATGAACCCATGTCATGAGTTTACTGGGTGAATGAATTTTGGTTTTCATTTTCCTATTCTCTCTCTTAAATTCTCATTTTCTATTCACTAAGCTTTTTAATTTTATAATATGTTATCACCACAAACGTTTCTGGCGGCAATCCAAAAAGTTCAATAAGAAACCAAAAGTTTCAACTCATCTTACAAGATCGGAAGATCAAACTCACAAACCTAAGCATGTATCTTTCCATCTAGTGGCGGATTCACACATATTCAAAGGGGGCATCACTCACTGACTTTAAAATTTTACTATAGTTACGCTAAAAATATTTAAATATTTATTTTTCGATTATATTGCCCCCTTACTGAAATAAAAATTTAAATTTGCCCACACTACCCTATTTTCCGCTCCAATCTTTCCATCTCCATCTCCAAATTCTTGTTAATTTCACTTAAAATTACATATGAATAGTTGATGCCATAGCTAAAGCTATATAAGAGTATCTGGTGCTATGTTAGTAACCTTCTATAACTAGAAGTTATGAAGCTTGGCTCACCAAGCTATATTATCAATTTAAGAACCTCAAGTTTTGAAATATAAAGTTTTAAATTTTCACATTGCTTGAAGCTTAAAAAAAAAATATTTTATTTTATTTTTATATTGTTACTTATTTCACATTGCTTGAAATATTACCAAGCTTGAATTTGCTGCCCTTAACCTCTCGAGCAAGAACTATTTATCTTGGATTTTGTATGTTGAAATCCACTTGGCTACTATGAATCTTGGAAACACAATCAAAAAAGAAAATACCGCATCCATGCAAGATCGCGCTAAGGAATTAATATTTCTTCGCCATCATATTGACGAAGGCTTGAAAAGCGAATATCTTATGGTCAAGGACCCATTGATCCTCTAAGACAATTTTAAAAAAAGATATGATCATCAAAAGACCGTCATACTTTCGAGAGCTCATTATGATTAGCTTAATTTGTGATTACAAGATTTCAAACCTATCAGTAACTACAACTCGGCTTTAGTTAAAATTAGCTCTCAACTTAAAATATGTGGAGAAAATATCATTGATGAGTATATGATTAAAAATATGTATACTATTTTTCATGCCTCTAATATGCTCATGCAACAACAATATAAAGAACGTCGTTTTAACGAATATTCTAATACCAAATGTCTTCTTTGTAGCTATTACAGCTTTTATTGATAATCATCAATCACATCCCATCGATATTCATGACATTGCCTAAAGTCAATGCTATATCGGTTTCTAATCATAGACGTGATGTGGGTGTGACACCACATACGAGGTCGCGGGCCAGGACATGGTCACATAATTCTTGAATCGGGGTGATGGCTATGGTCCACCCTAAAACAAGAAAAATGGTCCCAATATCTAGAAGTTGAATTCTTCAAAGAGGTCTTCTGGCAAAGTAACATGGCCACATAGTAAACAAGCTTATGGGACTGATTGCTATAGATGTGGGATGAAAGGCCACTGGTCACGTACCTATCGTATGGTTAAACATTTAGTTGACCTTTATCTAGCCTCCGTTAAAGGAAAAGGGAAATAAATTGAAACTAACTTTATCAGGTCAAGGCACAATAGATCGAGATATACTTCATCGATGGTATCGACAATGCCATTAACCCACCCACGCCTGACTTCAGATCTCACCAGCAACTGGATCATCGATCTTCCACTTCATTTGAATCTTAGCTGGAAAAATTCAATTATTCACTACAATAAAAATCAGTTACCCACGTTATTTCACGTTTTATTTTTTCCAAACAACCAGATTATTTAACGAGCAACTGTAATGCCATTTTCTTAAACTCTTATCTATTTTGAAGATAAATGGATCCATTATGCTTGAGATGTATTGTCTTGTTGATTGTGCTACAACTCCACACAATTCATGGATAAGAAATATTTTCAAATCTAACATTAGTTTTGTAACTCTCAAAATACCCTAATTTTTATACAATTTTTATTACATATTCGGTATAATTGAGTCAACTCGGGTATTTTTCTCCGGAATTTAAATGAACGTTGATTAATTATTATATGGCTAAGTCAATGAGAATATTAAATGCTGAAATGAAAACTAATTGAACCCGTAAATAAACCCATAAAACAGGCAAAAATTGGAAATTGTGAAATAAGGACCTAAGGGTCATAAGTTAGAAAGAAGAAATACCCAAGGTGATTAATGAGAATTTAAATGCAAATAGAGACAAATAATGGGCAAAATAGCAATTAGAGAACTTAAACCCAAACGGATTTGTAAAGAAGCAAACAAGGCCATGACATGGGATATTTAAGCACCGTGGTATTGAAGCTCATTTTGAGCAAAATCTGTTTGAGAGAGAGAGGAAGGAGAGCTAGGGCTTGTAAAGTGAGGAGTGTTTTGATTCTGCTCCATTAAAGCAAGAGCTTAAGAGATCAAGTTGAAGAAGAAAGCTTGGCATCAAGATCGAAAGGGATTTATAAAAGAAAACCAAACCCAACTCCCCTTTCTTACTTGTGTTTGGTTTAATAAAACCCAAAAATGTGGTATAAAAGTGTTCTGGATGGTTTTAGTCTAGTTTGAGATTGTTTTGTATTGTTTAGGATTGGTTTGGAGGAGGTTTGTAAAAGGAAATGTCGGGTTTTCAAAGGAAATGTCACAATATTTTTGTCAAGACCCTTGTTATTGTTTTGGCTATAAATTAAGTTATAATCATCCCAATGAAGTGATTTCAATTGGTAAAGAACCAGAAGAGATAGGTCTACAAATGTATAGAACAGACCAAGAGCAAATTGTAGTTCCCAAGGCTCCCAACATGTTTGCAAGGTGAGCTCGTAGTCTACGGTTATGCTCGCTTTGGGTATTCTTATAGTGTTTTGGCCATAAGTTGAGTTTCACTCATCCAAATTGAGTGATTCAAAATTATCGGTAAAATAGACTTCTAGGGGAATAATTTACTGAAGGAAGTATATGTACCAGAACTCAAAGTGCCCATAAATTTGTCAACGTGAGCCATAAGAATCATTCGATTCTCGCTGCAATCGAGAATCTGATGTAAATAATAACTTGAGTTTTGGTAATCCAAATTAATATCTAAATGACAAAACCTGAAACCATATAGATCAATACAGCTATAACCACACTGCTCCCAGAGCAAGATCCACAAAAACAATGCACAAATGAGGGTACCAAAGTTTGATAGAGATACCAACAAATATATTAAACACAAATTTTTGTTTAGTGATCCAATGAGATGATTCAAATCTACTAAAAATAGACTATAGAGATAAAATTTTCTGAAGGGAAGCATGGCAAATTATGGCCCGCGTGTCTCATGTAAATTTGCAAGTGAAGGGCATTCGCAGACATAAACCCCGCCGATCAAAACCTAGAATAACCCACCCATTACGTGATTGTCATTGTATTTTAAAGAAGACAGAGGAGTGAAAGACGATTAGCCGAGATTCCGAAGATGGAACTGTGCTACCATTTTGGTTTGCTCCTATTTTCCTATTCTCGCTTTCAAGATTTGAACTATTTGTCTACAAAATGATGTTTGCACAATAAAATTGTTTTAATTACTGAAGAAATTGATCGGTGATATGTTTGCAAATGAAAATTGGGTATGAGTATTGAAAAGAACTGCAGAAATGTACATATTGTACTGTATGTTGCTATAAATGATTTGAACGCCTTAATTGAATGTTAACCTTTTGTTCAGGGGATAAGAGATAGATCGTATACCAATGTGGGTCAAATAGCAAGAATGCGAATAATCGTATTGATGTGTCACTCCAATCAGCAGCCCAACGGGACCATATCGGTAGTGTTCACTAATTGATTTTTTTTTAATAACCAGTCAAGAGGCCCAATGGATCAGATCGTGTTATAAAATCGTTTATACCTACTGGCAACCAACGACCTCATTCGTGATTCCGATGTCTCCGCATACCAAAACATAGGTTAATTTCGTTAAAATATAACCAACTTAATTAGATTTTGAGATTAGTAAAATTGAATTGAAAATGATTGTAAATTGAAATGGTAAGAGTACCGTGAAAACATGATTTGATTATCAATGACTTATTGCATATAGTGTATATTTGGATTTGATCAAATGAACCATAAATGATCAGATATGAAATAAGTATATGTATTGTATTTGAAGATTGATCATCCAAAAGATCTGAAAGTTTTATTTAGTAAATCGCATGATTTGATTTAAACTAAAACCGAGAATGGAATTAGAGCAGAACCACTAAGCATGAAAAGGCTTAGCATGTAGTTTATCTATGCGCAGGTACTGATTGAACAAGAGCGAAAAGCAAGATCGAGGAGCGTCGAGTCATAAAGAAAGAATTTCGGAGTATGTTCCGACATATGCATTCACCCATATCTCTTTTTGAACATTGATATTTTGTAAAAACAATTTCAATCAATATATATTTGTAAATCATTTGAAAAGGCTTGATATGCCTTTTATAGTAATTATATTTTCTTTGCATGAATGAAATGAATGGGTCACTTCTTTAAAAAACGCTTTCCGCATATTTGCAAGGATTTATGCCAACTGAGTAATGCTACGACATGTTTTTGATAAATGATTTTGATAAGGTGATTGAGTGACATTAGAGCAACCCGAACTCGGTTCGGACCCGCCAAACGGGTTGGGCCGGGAAAGGGGTGCTACAAGTTCAATCTAATGTTAATACTATATCAGGTCCTGTTGACCTCATTAAAGGCTATGGAAGAGCTACTATTATTCTGCACAATGGCACTCAGCTCCAAATACCATCGATGCCTTTACCTCTAATGCATCTAATATAAATTTCTACTTAGTTTCAAGGATATTCAAGCAAAATGGATTTTCGTTGAAAACTATAACCGCGATGGACTTGAGTATATATCATTACCAATATTATTTCTAAAAAATAAATCTCGGGAACAACTAACTTCTTTATCATGTGGATTATATTATTAGATACTATTAACTCCACATTCATGCTATCATGAACCAAAAGTCCAATAATTCCAAAACGTTTATATTTTGACATGACCGACTTGGTCATCTAAGACCCTCCATGATGTGCTGCATAGTTGAAAATTCTAATGGTTTTCAATCTTCATCAATTATTAAATATCTTGAGCCTCTCACAGGTAAAGTTTTTGATGCTCGTTTTGCAGATTGTCATTTTGATGAAAATGTTTTCCCACCATTAGGGTGAGGAAAGCCAATTCCAGAAGAATGGCGAAAAATTACATGGAATGAATCCTCTTTATCTCATCTCGATCCCCCTACAAAGCAATCTGAATAAGAAGTTCAAACGATAATTCATTTACAAGATCTTGTAAATAGATTACCTGATGCTTTTGTCGATTTAGCGAAGGTTACAAAATCACATATACCAGTTGCAAATGTCCCATCACAAATTGAAATTCCAATGGGAAAATTTGAAGGTATAATGACTAACGCAGGCCAAGCCAATTAAAACATGGACTAATTTCGCTCAAAAGACACAACTCCTAGAAAAGAGAAATATCTGGGTTCATGTCTCCGAAGAGCTTATAAATACAAGGTTAAATGAAATAGATCTTGAGCCTCGCTGATAAACCACAACTCCTGAAGAGGTACCAATCAAACAGTTATCTTTTGAGAAGTACATGTTCATAACAATGAAGAGATCCCTATCAATTATGTATAGTAAAATATGAGATCAAGTACCACCCTGCTGCATGATGTTTTTCTTTCCAAGTAGCTATGGACATCATAAATACCGGCGAAGGGGCAAGAGCCACAAAATATGTGAATGAATGTCGCATAACCATGACCGGTTACAACGAAAGAAGCAACTAATCGTGAGTTGAAAATCACTATCTTAACGAAAGGTATTTGGACTGGTTAATCCAAACACTACAAATATACAACCTATTGATATCGAGTGGTTCGTGTTTAAAACGAAATGAACAAAATGAAATCCTACGATATAAAGCATGACTTATGACACAAGGTTTTTCATAGAGACCTGAAATTGATCATGAGGAAACATATTCTCTTGTACTAGATGCAATAACATTTCGCTATTTGATATGTTTTGAAGTATCTGAAGGACTTGATATGCGACTAATGGATGTAGTCACAACATATTTATATGGATACATAGATACTGGCGTATATATGAAAATCCTAAGGATTTAAATTAATTGGCAATGAATTCTCAACCACGAGCATGTACTAATTAAGCTGCAACGATTTTACGACTAAAACAATTCCGGGTCGTAATGTGGTATAATCGCTAAGTCAATATTTGCTCTCAAAGAAGGGTATGTTAATCATCCAATTTTGCCCATGTGTTTTATCAAGAAAATTATAAATTGATTCATAACTCGCGGTATATGTAGATGATTTAAATTTAATTGGAACTCCTGAAGAGCTCATTAACAGAAATAATTACTTAAAGAAGGAATTTGAAATGAAAGATCTTGGTAAAACATATTGTCTCCGCTTGCAGATCGAATATTGTTCAAATGGTGTCTTTATCCATCAATCAACGTATACAGAAAAAAGTCTTGAAACATTTTTATATGGATAAATCTCACCCTCTAAGTTCCCCTATGGTTATTTAGTTACCATGACTTAAAGATCCAGCTTCGGTCAAAGAGGAAAATGAAAGAATTACTGTCCTGCAATTATCATCTTAAGCAATTGGTATTCAATATATCTTGCAAATTATACTTGACCATTGCTTTCTCTAATCCTATAATCAAGATACGTCACCCAACTATAAGCATTGGAACGTAATGAAACATGTATTAAGACATCTATGTGAGACAATTGACACGGGATTATTTATTCCAAAATATCGAACCACAATTGTTCGCTATAGATGCATGCTACTCAAACTGGATAAACAGATATTTTTACTCTTGAACATCGCAATATCTGGAAATCATCAAACAAACAATGGTGGCTACCCAATCATTAAAAATACTTATATGCATGAAGCTAGTCGAATGCGTTTGGTCGAGATCCATGATACGTACACATTCAAGAATCATGTGGATTACCCTCTATTAAAAGCAAACCAATCAGATTTATATGAAGACAATTTATCATGAAATATACCAAATTGGTATGCTTCAAGTAAAAGACCTTCAAAGGAAATTTGAAGATATCTTATTCATGTCGCATATGAAAGTATTGTTATGGTATCAGATCTTTCCATTTGTTCAAAGCTTTATCCCACCGGTTTTACTCGACAGGTTTTTAATGGTGAAATGTTAATAATCCTTAAAGTGATGGTCATTCAAGGAGAGGTTATAAATAATGATAAATAACCATTGGAATTCCATAACAAGCCAACCCACTATATGAATTACAATCTGAATGACTATACGGATTCACATAATGATCATAATTCATATTGTGATTACGAGAACCCTATAAATATGAGTTCCGTGAATGAATTTTTGGAACAAAAAGAATTTTATATTTTCTTATCTTCTCAATCTCTCATGCTCCTCTTCACAGCTTCTGATTTTTATAATAAGAAATGATTTTAAATTCTTATTATTATTATTATTATTATTATTATTATTATTTTTTAAGTAATTTTTAAGTACCAAAAATGACCAATGCAAAAGGGTGAAACACCAAACCCCGAATTTTTACTATAATAACCTAAAAGTAGCATTACTCACACCAAGGCCTTCAGAAGAATACTAGGAAATATGTATTTCCACCGTAAAAATTATATACAAAAATTGTTTAAAAAAACTCATATTATGCTTTTTAACACCCTCCCTCAACGTGTGGCCCTATACCACCGCTTGTAGAGAAATAAAAAACCAATGCATCAATGTGGAACAAATACTCATTATTGCAAAAAGGTGATTCGAATCATGACCTTCTTTGTTTCTCTCATTTCCTTTCTTTCTTCCTTTCTCCTCCACTGAATTTATTTTCCTTGGTTTGATCCAAAAAGAGGAAACTTCCTCTCACTTGACATTTGTCCTTCATATGATCAATTTGCCATGTGCCATGTGTCACATGGACACATGCACTAGGTGGAAAATGCCAGACCACATGGGTCTCATGCCATGTGCACTCCTCATAAGGGGACATGTGGCATCCAAATGGTCATGCCTTGTGGCACCATTCCATGTGTCACCCGACACCCGGTACCTCAAAAAACATGAAATCCCGACCATCTCGGAATTCAATGGAATTCGTTTAAGTGACTTGAATTCACGAGATGAATTTAACGGTGAAGTCCGTTTTATTATCTGAGATCTAGAAAAATTTTAGGTTTCAACCTGTACTACAGCGACAAATTACCGTTTTGCCATTTTTCCCGGGTTTTACCTGAAATGTGTCCCACATTAATTATGAACAGCGAAAGTCTTTGAACCCATTATGCAAGTTGAACCTAATTAATATGATACATAGTCAAGTCATCTTATTCAATGATATATATATATATATATATATATATATATATATATATATATATATATATATATACTATTGAGTAAGATGACTTGACTTTATGCAAGGAACTATGAAGATTTTAGTTCAATTATATATATATATATATCATTGGAGTAATATAGACTGACTTATAAAACATGCATGAACCATGAAGATTAATTATATATATATAATATTTGACAAAGATGACTTGATGATGTACATTTATGTGAATTCATGAAGATCGGGTTCAACTATAGGCTTCACAAGATGACTCGACTTTATGTACATGCATATATATATATATAGTTAAACCTAATCTTCTAGTTCTATGGCTAAGTAAAGTCATATCATCTATTCAATGAAAAGGGAATAGAGAGATATATATATATATATATATATATATATATATATATATATATATATATATATATAGTTGAACCCAACTTCATACATTCATGCAATGTATTAAAAGTCAAGTCATCTATTCATCATATATATATATATATATAATTTAATATCAGTTCAGTTTATTAGTAAGAGAATCACAATGTCACACCTATGTGTTGTTTAGAGACTTCGTAGATAAAGTGTCCACATTAATTATGGTAATAGCCAAAGTCTTTGAATCCACATAAGTTTAATCCAACTTCATGGTTCATGCATGTACATAAAGTCAAGTCATCTTATTGAATTAAGTAAATAAACCAAGAGTAATAACGCTTTCTCGATAAATAAGAAATGAACGTGAAGTGTCATTTCTATACTTCGAACGAGAGTACACTGTTTTATTTGTAAAGGTGCATTGGCAACTTCCTCAAATAACCAGAAAATTTATCATCTTCTGCAATTTCAATATGCAATGATTAAATATTTTAATTTGTTTTTGGTTTTATCTTGCATAACTAGCAAATAAGAATATCAATTCATCTTCTTGATTGTAAAGGTGCTGTAAATGTCATGGAGGACATTCAATTTTTTGGGAAGTTGTTTAGTTTGCACTTTTATTGTGGGTACAAATTTTATTTCCTTATGAATGTTAAACACATGCAAATGATGAAATTGATCTTTGAATATTGTGAAGGTGCTCATTGCCTTTCAAATAGCTGCAGTATTTTCATCAAACAGGCTTTAAACTAGACTTTCTTTTCTTTTATTCAATGATTTGTTAACCTTAATACTGAATTAACACATAATATTTCGCATCATCAACAACTCGCCATCTCTCGATAAAATAATAATAATAATATAGATTACACTTGATAAATGGAATATCTTAGAAAACAAGATCTCGTTTCCATACCGATCTTTGATCTCTTAAGAACAGGATCTGTTCATACCAGATCATCAAGTATATGAAACAAATAATAGCGGAAGTATACCCGAACACACATCCATTTGGATTTGTATTATTTCCAAATTAGAATGAACTCGCAATCCTTGCTTTGAATGAACACACAACCATAAGATTTCCTTCAGCTTTATGTATCTTAAATCCTTGATCTCTTTCTCCTGACAAACTTTGATACATATAATTGTTTTCAGAATCGATGGAAGAGTGCTCTAACCGCATATGCGAAGGCCTTATATATGTAACTTATTATAGAGAAGAGGAATGTAAGAATACACGCTCAAAAACCGTTATAATGTACTGAATAATCGCTCATATAATAAATTATATTTATTATAAATAATCGTTTATAATAAATTATATTTATTATAACTGCCTTTGTTAATTATATTTATTATAAATAACCGCTCATAATAAAATTATATTTATTATAATAACCTATTCTTATGAATAAATGATCATTATAAATAATCGTTTTAATAAATTTGATTATTATAATTTAACAATTTCATTTAAGGGTAGTCTTTTATACAGCTTGAAATATATCGGGTAATTTTAATTGGTTAAATATAAGGTTATAACAATGTTCTAATGTAAATAACATTCTCCCACTCTGGCCTACCAGAACCATTATGAAAACTATACGCATCACGATTTCATAAACTAATAATAACACCGTAAATCATATACCATATCGACCGCAGATCAATAACATGTCATTATAACGCTTCGATGGTCGTTACCATCATAACTTATCCACCACACGGTTCGGATTTGTTCGATTGATAATTTTATCATCAACACAATCATGATCGAAACAATAACAACATTCACGGCAACGTTAATATATAAATCATCGATTCATTATGATTTCATCGCGCCCGTCCTTCAATATGTTCGAATATATTCGGTGCAACTTATTGACGGATCGCGAACGTTGGTCCGAATATCAATTTTATACTATCGTCGATCTTTAATCAATATTTTAATCACGGAAACATCCACGATAACATTATCGAATAACAATAAGCGGAATATCGCGAGATTCGGTTAGTTATAATGTAACATAATACCGTCAGATAAATTCCAACAATAAATATGATCGTTTTCAAACAATATCAAAACGCCACAGGACAGCGCACTATTCGTTATCACTAGATTGCCTTACTGTTGTTCTTTCTTCGCATAAGAGCAACCGTTGACTTTGCTATCAGATAACATAACTAATCCACAACAACAACTTTAACGAACATCTTATGTAACAGTCGTCCCGTCTCAGAGCACCTATCATTTCTTCATATTTTTCCGAACGAATCCGATCACTGGCATCTCATGAATATAATCGGCAAAGAAACATCGCCTTGTGCCATGTTTGAGCGCATCAAACTCCTCACAACCATGGTAGTTGGGCGAATTTTCTCACGCTCCTTCGCGTTATTCTCGCAGACCGTGATTGACTGACGGCCACCTTCAATATAGTGCACACCCGGCGAACATGATCGATACAATCTCTCTAAAACCACTAAAATTTTCTGGATAAACCCTAGCACTCCCCGGAAGACTGATCCCAAAAGATCTCGGGCTAACAATATAGTTTTCAGGTAACGACCCGCACTAAATGGTACTTAATTTAGTTTGACCAAGTTCACCAAGTTCAACTCAACTTGACCAAGTTTGACTTTTTCTGAGGAGAGTTAGCTTATGTTGATCACACACTACTTGAGGCCTCCTACGATACGAGTTCATAGACTAAGTGAACGTCACAATCCGACTTACTGATAAAAAGTTACTTCGCCATTAGAAGTTCACAAAGAGCACCTTCTTTATCGTTGTCCAAGTTCTGGGATTTTTAATTCAAATGTAATTCTAGACCTATAAATATAAATAGAGATACCAAAGAAACTGAACAAAAACAATTACTGAAATTCAAAACTTAAGAGAAAACTCTCCAAACCGGAACACCAACAGCAACACCGCACACGAGAAATCTGACCGCACGAGGCAATCACCGCCTGGATTATCACACACGCCACCACCAGTACATCACTAATGGCGTCGTCAGAAATTTTACGCCGAACCAGTTCGACGCGCCGGATCCTCGCCGCTGAACTCACGCGCCAACGGACTTCACCGAGTTTAGCGACTTCGCCATTTTCCGGCTGTTCGTGCCACCTGAGCAGCCTTTCCACCATTTTTGACCTCAAATCATCCACAATCCGCTTTTATCATTTCGCACCGCTTGTGCTATGGTATTGAAAACAAAACGGTCAGTTTTGATCGGCTCAAACACAGCCACTGTTAATCAGCGGTAATGGTACCAACGAGTTCCCGGTCTCGGGTCACTGATATGTGGTTTGTAAATTTTGGACATCGTTTGGTCGTTTCATTATTGCTCGCATCATCGGTAGTTGGACTAAATAGAGTACCAATTGGTCAAACACAAAATCAAAGTCGATTAATGAAATCGGATGTTTTAGAATATCGATCATTCAATTTCGGTGAAATTAGTTCTCGTGAAAAGCCTCAATTTCGGGCACGGTCGAGAGGGCAATAATCGCGTAATTGGACTCCGCTTTTGACAAATCGGATTACCGGCAACAAAATGATTCTATACCATCCCAAATGCTGTGGTCTGTTACCGAGCCTAAATGGTGTTTTATCTATTACAGTACTCAACGCCGTCAGACGATCCTTGCGGAACGTGGATCGAGCGTCAGGCCCCAAAAAGAGGCGGTTTAGGCGCTTAAATGATTCGGGGGTATTGAAGATATATCTATTGTGATTAAATACTTTACATATATACTGTTTTGATCAGATGGTTGGTTGCATTCAAACATGATTTTCGGGTTCATATAAAAACAAGCAAGCCATGTGAGTTTTGTCATCATCAATATTTGTGTTTTTACCAACGGAGAGTTTTTGCAGTGGTGTTTTGATATTTGAGTATAGATTGAAGTCAGAACCATCTTGAAAAACTATTGTTTTAAAAAAGGTGGATCGTGAGATTTTGTAAACCTGTTCTAACACGGTATTGTCGTGGAAAAGCACGTGAGGGTGCGGAACGGTTGAGTATCGGGTTGCCACGCGTGATGGCCGAGTGCCTACCCCGAGGTTTAGTAGCTGCCACGGTACTGTGAGGTCGGCCAGACTCACGTTTAGCGCCACGTTACCGTGAGGTCGTTCGATCCACGCCGTATTTGGTTTTACCACGTTGGACGTGAGGCTCGTCACACCTCACTATCGGGTATTTCGGGGTTTTTACCACGCTGGACGGAGGTCGCTAACTCCGACGCGTATTCTGGTTTTTACCACGCGGATTTTGAGGTCGGCCTTGATCCCTTTGCCGGTCGGGGTATTCTGGTTTTTACGCTGGACGCTGGTGGCCTGGTCGCACTCAACGGTTTGGGTATATTCTCAAGGTTTGCCACGCAGAACGTGAGGTCGGCTCACCCAACTCCGCTATATTCGGGCTTGCCACTGATGGAGGCCTGGCTTGCACACGGTTTAGGATGAGTACATGGTACCGCAGACAACGCTATCATGGTATGGACGCTTAGTTTGACTTTCTAAAATGTGGTATAACCATTTTAATACTCATGGCTTCAGTACTCATATTATTTTTATCACTTGATGACTATAACATGTTTCAGAAATTTCGGTTTGTGTTGTGGTACAGTCAGATTATCTCTTTAACATTGGGACGACTAATCATTATTAAGATCCGTATATGTTTGACTTGGTAAAGTCAGGGTTTTGTGAAATGTTTCAACTGGGAACTTTACAAAGAGGAATCCAAGGTTTCTAGAGAGGGAATCATTATATATAAAAAGGTTTTTCCTGCAACTTATGCCATCACTGCATTCATTATTCTACATATTATTGAACTGTCTCAGTCCTAGATACTTAGGTCATCACGCCAGATTTATTGTCGCCTTCCACACAAATTAATGACTTAATGATTTTCCTATCTATTCAGCCGGTCAGATTAATTTGGTCTATTTCTATTCAGAAATTCCTCAACTACAATGCTCTTAGAACGCCTGTATCTGCAGATGGAACTTTAACAGAATCATTATAATTGTCATGCTTCATATATTTATATAATCGTGTCAAATTAATACATGGTGTTACCTTCCTTAGGCAATCCCACCGTATCTTCCGGTGATCATTATACAGCGACTTCACTTGAAGTGACCCACCTGTGAATCCAGATGGTATCCGGTCGTGAACTCGCCAAATGGTATCGAACAGGCTCTAAATTCTGGTCACATATCATTGCGCAACTCATCCAATTAGATACCTTAACCTTATCCTTGAAATTGATTAGTTCTTCTTCTCATAAGACTTAGAGGTCAGGTATAAACTATGATGAATTAATAACTATTCAGAATTTTAATATCTCATTTCGATTGATGACTGACGATCAAAATTGTGGTAAGAGGTTTCTTCAAGAGGATCGATAGAATAGTCCAAACCTCCTGTCTCTCTTCCTCCATCATAAAAGATAGAATAGTTAGACAGTGAATCGTGGATATTCTGCAAAGACGCATTCAAGACGATATGGGCGCAGAGTTTTTGTGATGTTCTTTCTTGACTACCAATGTTTGAGTTTGCATGATTTCATTTAACAGCCTTCCGCCCATACTTAGATTAGACTGGTCATTGTTCTATCACGAGATTCGTGAACTCGAGGTTTAGTTGCTCATGAGAGACATTTTGGTTAGGTGTCAAAAAGACTTCTAAGGCAGACACGGCCAAGTGCCAGTTCAGTGATATAGTAATCTGGTCGGTCGATGGGCTCTCTATCACAGTTTCTGTTGATGGCATTTAGGTGATCCTTCTAATTGTGGTGCTGGTGGCAAATTGGCAACTAACTACAGTGATAAGAAAATACAGTCTGTGGATTAATGTATTACCGTGAGTCATGGTAGTTGTTCTCTAAAACATAGACCTACCATTGTTTATCTAGGAAAAAGGATCATTTCAAAAAGTAGCGTCATATTTGATTCTTGTAAAATGTGGTTCTTTTCTAGTTTATTGGCAGAAATTTTCCTTAACCTTATATTTGAAGGATATTGTATAAAACCCTAATCCTTGGTTATCGTAAATGTTCGAGGATTTGCATGGTATTACCGATTCATGGATTACTTCCTTCTTCGAAGTTAGATCAATTTTAACTTCCTGGGGATTGGTTGAAAGGATGAGTTGGCAAAAAGCCTAGATTCTTATTTAAGATGTTTTGAAGATGTTTAAGAATAGATGTGTTTCTTGATGTGTGTTTGAGTAATGGATTGATTTGGTTGGAAACTTATGGAAAGAGCTTAAAATCATAAATTTTACTTTTGTGGGTCGATTTTTCCATATAATGTATATATTTGGCCATAATCTGATAATTTTGTTCAAACTGGTGATCCAATTAAAAGAACCTTGAAGAGAATTTTATCTTCAAATAGATAATATAGATGATATGAGTGATTATACTGAGCACTTGTTTAAAAACAACTCTAATAATGATGTTGAAATGCTGATCCTAGTGGCAATATAGAGTACTGGGGATCTGGCTATTATGCAAAGGTATATGATACATGAGTCTAAAGAAAGACAAAGTAATAGACCATTGGAGAATTTTATGTAATGACTGAGAGCTAAGGAATCCACACTTATTATTTGCTGGCACCTCTGAGCAGCCTCTGCTTTTGACTTCCTGTGACACTAAGTAGACATGAATCATGAAAGAGGGGCATCTGAAGGCAGCCTTCTCCCCGCTTATGTTGTGTCTGGATGTTTGTGGAATTCCATCATTCCATGCTTTAATCTGTGGTGAGGGTCCCACTTAGAGTGCATGACACTTATCATGATCAGTTCCAGTTGTAGTCCCCAGAACAGCATTTATACCTACAAGCACCTTATGTAAGTCCCAGAATTTGTCGTTGTCTGGGAGCTGGATTGTTCCAGTCCTTGCAGAGTTTCAAGAGCTCACCATTAGGCCTGATGGTAAGATTTGGGATTCATGTTTCATCATCAACCCTATTATCTAAAATGCTTCATGTTTTGAGATATCTTGAATTATGTATAATTGAAATGTTTTATGAGCATGGCTTGTTAGGGATTCACTATCGAAATGGGCCGAACTCATCCCCATCGCTTCCCTCCACTTTAGATGTGTAAAGAGACCAACCGCGTGACATGAAAGTTGTAATTTCCATAGGTTTTTGAGTATGGAAAGATTTTATGCCAACCTTAGCTCACTGGGTGGTCGAGCATACGCTGATGAATATCAGGTTATGTGGATATTCCTCCAAGGGATCTCTGAGCCTGGAGGTCAGGATCGAGTACTCTTAAAACTCTCTCCTCGAAGGCGATGCGTACGCTGGGAAAGCGAGGGAAATTAAGTCCCGCTACATCGACCGAGATCGTTGAGAGGGCAGGGTCCGCGGGCTTATGATTAGACTTACCGGAGGAGCTTTCTCGAGTCCATAATGTGTTCCACATCTCCATGCTACGCAAGTATATTCCAGATCCTCACACGTACTGGAGACACTTAGATCGAAATGAGGGATGACTTATCCTAAGGAGTATACCAATGGCGCATTCGGTAAAAGAGAAGGAGCCTAAACATGACAATATCCTTAGTGAAGGTCCTTCGAGGAACCACCTAGTCGTAGGAACCACCTATCGAGGAAGCGACTGGGAGTCAGAAGACCAAATGCGAGCCAAGACTCTCACCCTTCCATGACACAGGTACGACTTCAGGGACTAAATTTTCTTTAAGGGGGTAGTTGTAAACGAATTCGCACTAAAATAATACGAAGGCTTGACCAAGCTCACCAAGTCAATTCAAGTTGACCAAGTTTGATCTTTTCGAGGAGGAATAGTTTTATGTTAACTAAGACACCATTCGCAGCCTCTGCCGACACGAAGTTCATGACATTTAACGTCACAATCCGACTTTTACTGATAAAAAGTTACGCCATTATAGTTCAAGAAGAGCACTTTATCGCTATTCCAAGTTCTGTCTGATTTTTACCCCGAAAGCAACCCTAGACCCTATATAAACATAAGCCAGATACCAAATGAAAACCCTAGCCCAAAACAACACTTCGAGCTCCAAACCCTAAGAGATCCCAAACCGAATACCTGGCCGAGTAGCCACCAAGGCACTGCGGAGAAATCGGACTGCATTTGCGGCACCACTCCGGCCGGAAGTTATCAGACACGCGTTTGACCACTAGGCGCGCATCGCTGGACGATGCCACTGTGAAATTTTGCTACACCAACGCCGGACTCACGGATCTGGCTCTACGACCTCGACGGGCGGTCGCGACCGATTTTTCACCCGAAGTTTTATGATTTTCTACCATTTTCCCCACAATTCTCAGCCACCCCATAGCTCCTTTCCACCATTTTTGGACCTTCTAAACACATCTAGTTGGTCCGTTTTTGCAGATTTCGCACCGTTTGGAAGTTACATTGAAAACGAAATCGGCCGAAGCTTAGATCGGGTTTTCAGGCCACCACAGCGACTGTTGGACCAAGTTAATGGTACCAATGAGTTCCCGGGGTCTCGTCATTGATATGTGTTTTGTAAATTTTGGACATCGCTTGGGTCGGGTTTCTATTTTTAGGCCGTTTTTAATTACCGTGTTTCGACTGAAATAGAGTACCAATTGGTCAAACTGGACAAAATTAAAGTCGGATTAATGAAATTGGATGTTTTAGGAATTATCGGATTTATTCAATTTCAGAAATTAGCTCCCGTGAAAAGCCCCACTTCGGTATCGAGCCTATAGGCAATAATCACCGACCTCGTCTGAGTCTGTTGGGATGGTTTCTACAGTTCTAAAATTATTCTAAGGCCTTCTGGTATCCCAATGTCAGGTTCGGGGCTTATTGAGCCTAAATGGTGTTTTATTCATATTATTGCATACTACGCCGGCCGGGGACGATCCTCAGCAGGGAACAGGATCGAGCGCCTGGTAGCCTGCGGAGCGGTTTATATGCTTTTAAATGATTTGGGGGTATCAGGTCGATATATCTATCGTGGATTAAATTACTTTACATATATATTGTTTTGATAAGATGGTCGCTGCATTCAACACATGATTTGCTCATATAAACAAGTTATTATTTCATGTGAGTTTTGTCATCATTTTAAATATTTGAAAGTTTTATCGTGTTCGTGGGATGAGCCTATGGTGTTCGATATTTTGAGTACATAGATCGAAGTTGTAAACCATCTTGAAAAACTATTGTTTTAAAAAAGGTTGATCGTGAGATTTTGTGAACCGACTTAATACTAGATTGTTGAAAAGTACATGTGGAGAAAGTGGAATTTTTTATATCAAGTTGCCACGTGATGGCCGAAGCCATCTCTGATATTTTCAAAGGTGGATGCCGTCGACTGGCAGACCGCGAGGCCTGGCTTGACCTCGACTGGGCTTATTAGCTGCTACGCTACCGTGAGGTCGGTCTCGATCCCTACTTGGCCGGGTATTCTCGGGGTTTTTACCATTGACGTGAGGTCGGCTCGACCTCGACCTGCCAAGTATTTCGGGTTTCACCACGCTGACTTGAGGCCTGTCAATCTACTACTGGCATTCCGGTTTTTACCACGCTGACGGAGGTCGGCTCTGATCCCTGACTACCGGGCATTCCCAGGCTTCTACCATGTTGACGTGAGGCTCCAGCCTAATCCCGACCCCGGCTTGGTATTCGGCTCACAGCCAGAACGTGAGGCCTGGTCAATCTGACCGTTTGGTATTCGGCTTGCCACTATGATGAGGCCTGTCACTTTGGACGTTTAGATATATACATGGTACTATGATAACTGGTTTACGGGTAATGGACGTTGCTGGATTTTCTAAACGTGGTATTACTATTTTAATACTCATGGTTTTGGTGCATCATGGTTATTTTTATCACTGATGACTATACATGTTTGCGGCTCGGGCTTTATGTCGTACATTCTTATTATGTTTTCTTTAAATACTGGGATCGCTTAATTTGTCGAGCATGATCTGCATATGTCGGACTCAAAGTAAAAGTTGGGTTTTGGTGAAATGTTTCTAAACTGGAACTTTACAAAGAGTGAACGGAAGGCTTCTGAGAGGAGAACCATTGAAATATAAAAGGTTATTTTTCCTTATAAACTATGCTACCACTCGAGATTTATTATCTCACATCATTGTTTTAAACTGCTCCCAGTCCGCATAGCCAGAGCCTATTCTGCGTCAGATTGAATACTGGCCTCTCTCCGTTTAATACTTGTCGACTTTCATCGCATTTATCTATTCCTGAAGCCTTATTAGAGCGGACTTATTCATTTCTACTTGTACCCTAACCACAATGCTCTTAATCGCCTGACATTCAGATAACCTTTTACTTAGACCTCATTTATAATCATTGGCGGGGTTCATATATATTTATATAATTTGGTATTAAATTAATACATGGTGTTACTCCCTCCTATAGCGGGTCCCACCGTATCTTCCCTGTGTGATCATACAAAGGGGACTTCACTCATGACCACCCCAACCCAGAGGGCATCCTGCCCAGTCCTATCAGCTTGCCTCACCCATATCAACCATATGAATGTTTTTAGAGAGATATTCCTTGGTTTCACCTAATAAACAAGATCATCGCAGCAAGCAAAACATCATCACATACAGATGAAATATAAACTTGCTCCCACTAACTTTCTTTATATATGCCACCGATCAACAATGTCTTCTTTAAATCCAAAAGATGTAATGGTATTATTAAACTTAATATACTATTGTCTCTGAAGCTTGTTTTAAGACCGTGAAATGATTTCTTAATTAAAACTAGTGTTCATTTCCTTTCTTTGTGAACCCTTCCGTTGTTCCATGTAGATATCTTCATCCAAATTCCCATTTAAGAACGCGCTTACATCCATTTGATGTAACTTAAATCAAATGAGCTATGCCATGATGATTCTGGTCAATCTTTCGAAATCGGGAGAATGTATCTTTGTACCCACACTTTCTTTGAAAGTAAACTCGCCACAAGTCCGCCTTAAATCGTTCTCGACATTATTTCCTTTAGCGTCGCGCTTTGTCTTAAAGCACCCATTTACAATTAATGGTTTACAACTATTAGGCAATTCGATGAGATCCCGTGACACCGCGCACGGGCCATAGATTTGAACTTCATTCATAGTCGATCCATTGAGCCAGAATCATCACTTCCAGCTGGCTTCAGGGAAACTAAACCGGATCTCCTATCCTAATATCAGACTCCAGCCCTCAGAATACACCACATAATCATCCAATGTATGGTGTCTCCTTTCTCTTGAGATCTCCCTCAAAGGTGTCAACATGGTATTTTAGCATTCCTCTTCTTAATGGCAATGATTTTCGTGTAATGAACCAAACTCTATTATGTTGCTCATTTTCCCAATCTATTAATGTGTCGAGGGACAATAATTCTCGAGGCAAAAAGAGTGGTGGGATATCCACTCTTACTTCTTCAACATCTACCTTCTTGGTTCATTACTCCCACTAATTCCCACTTTCATTCTAAGAACTGCACAATGGCTTCAACCATTCTCACACCGTGTTAGGACAATAAATCTTATACCTTTCTCCTGACATCCATAGCCACCAAATATCTGTATATCGCTCTTTAATCAAGTTTCTTTTCTCATGTTATAGATTCTTCGCTCCACGGGATGTCCCCATACATGTATATGTCTCAAGTTAGGTTTCCTACCAAATTCATAACTCAAAAGGAGTTTTTGAATCGTCACTAGAACTCTGTCAAGATATACATCATGTTTTTAAGGCTTCACCCCACAATGAAATAGGTAGCTTAAGAGTAACTTCCATCATAATTCTAACCATTTCCATTAATGTGCGACATTTTCAGCACACCATTCTCATTGTATGCCTGTGCATTGCATCGAGTACGAATGCCATGCTTTTCAAGGAATTTGGTAAAAGGGACTGTGGATTTCATTCCGATTCATCATATCCGCTATAATATTTACCGCCTCGATCTCGATCTCACAATTTTAATCTTTTATCTAATTGTCTCTCGACTGCTATGAACATCTCAAGATGTCAATGGCTCCGAGACTTTTCATGTATTAGATAAACATTACCATAACGAGATAGATCATCTATAAAGGTGATAAAATATTTTCCTATAAAACATGGAAATTTGTAGAGTTGGTCCACAAATTTCGTATAAATATTCCAAGGAGCTCATTACTGCGGGGCACCTTTCTTTCGTATGTTTAGCTTGCTTTCCTTTTATGCAATCTAATGACAGAGAGAAAATCAGTGAAGTCAGATTTTGTAAAATTCCTTCCTTCACTAACTTCTCTATTCTTTCCTCGTAGATGTGCCTCACTTTCTCGTGCCACAAGATCAAGAATTTTCATTAATTAAGCCACGCTTGAACCAACATTCAACGCAGGCTATTAAAGTCATTACAAGTAAATTCATTATCTAAGGAAATTTTTTATATAACCATCATACAAAATACTGTAACCAACTGTAATAGAATTTTAATATCAAACTTAATTGTCAAGAATCGAATAAAACCGTAATATCCAAAGAGCATCTAATTCGACAAGGAAACTAAATTCCTAGAAATAGAAGGTACATAAAAAAATGTTTAAAAGATCCACTGTCCGATGACCCGTCTCTACAGGTAAGCGATAGGTACCACCGCCTACCACTCCAACCTTGAGACTGGGCTTCCCCACATAGAGGAACTTTTCACTTCCTTTCTGGGTTTCGGTTGTAAGGAATCCCCATTAAATTAGTCACATGAGCGTGGCTCCAAAATCAATCCACCAAGTATTTGAAGGAACTTCAGCAAGATTGATTCATAACATACAAAAGAAAGATTAGCACCTCTCTTTCAACCAAGCCTTGCGCTTGGATACACCTCTTCACATGCCCTTTTTGCCACAAAGTAGCAACTTACCGTGAATTTTCCATCATGACTCGCTACCTTCCCCCAGTCCACTTAGGTGGAAGTTCTTCCCTTTGAATTTCCCTTTCTTCTTCATGACTCCAATAGTTACAACAAGAGTAAGAGCTATAGTCTTCTGCCTTAATCTCACTCCTCTCAGATATTTTTATCGATGAGCTCATCTCAAGTTCCACTGATCCTCGTATTATAGTGGATTTTGAATGGAGCAAATCGTGATGGAAGTGAGTTAAGGACAACTCTACTAAGAAGGACTCATCCATACCCATGCCTAGTGCCTTAAGCTCAGAGCCTTTTCACCATGTTTAAAATATGTCATTTGAATACCTTCTGACCATCATATTTCCATGGTGGTCAATTCATCAATGTGCCCGTAAGGGACTTATCACGCTTGAAGCGCCCTCAACACGCCGCCAGCCCCCAGAAATTGAGGCAACCGCTGAGGGGAGGTCTTGATATTATTGGCAATAGTCATTCTCATAAAACATCGACCGAAACTGGGCTGGGTCTTGCCTAGTTTTCATTTACCCACTGGCTCCCAGCAATCACATCCAGCTCGGGAGGTTTATCCAAGTATTAAAGCCAGTCAAGATCCAATACGCCCAGTGAGAATTGAACCTTTCATACCATTTAGAAAAGTTCACCCATCAAAATAGTCATTCCGCATGCAAGAGAGTAATGAAGTGAGAACTGACAAAATATAACAATGCTCAGAACAAGGCTCTTCAAGTATAAACAAATAGCAATGAATCCATGATATCATTAAGATTCTCCTTTTCAGTGGAATTTTTAATATATCCAGCCAAGCTCACTGGAGGAGCTAAAACACCTTACTATTTTGTGTCATTTATATGTTACCTGTGGTATCTTATTTTACCTTTCTAAGCAACACAAAATAAAACTATTAATTAATAATTAGCAGAAATTGACTTCCTTCGTTGGTCTCATTCTCCTAATTATAAAGAGGAATTATTATGAATTTTATAAGTCTCCCTTTTATTCCTTTTATGCAATTTATAACATAAGGCTCACTAATTTAGGTTACTTTGGCAACTATCTAAATTAGTTAACCTTACATTTATAAATTGTCATTTGAATAAAATTTCACAAGATGAAATTAATTCTTTTATTTGATCCAGCCAGCGTTGCAAGGAAAAATAAAAAATCTTCCTTCTACGCGTTGAGGATGGTCTTTATTTATTTTTATTTTTATTTTTTATTATTATTTTTTTATTCATTTTAGTGAGACGAATCAATCGTAGATAAATCTCAAAATTTAATCTTTATAAAACAATGATTCTGAATATTTAAATTCAATCTAGCTCTGATACCAATTGTTAAACTTTTTTAATACTGAATTAACACACACATTTCGACATCGGTTCAAACTCATCTCCGATAATAAAATAATACAACACACATAGACATATACTTGATAATCGAATATCTTAAACAAGATCCGTTCATACCGCATCTTGATTCTAAGAACAGATCTCGTTTCATACCGCATCATCAAGTATATGAACAACAATAGCTTTAAGCATACCTGAATCATACCTAAATTCTCCATTGGTCAATCTATCTTTGAATTCTTGTGGTTTTGTCTTCCAAATTAGAATGCAACTCTCGAATCTTTGTCTGAAGAACACACAACCATAAGAGATTTCCCTTCGCCATGATCTTAAATCCTTTATCTCTTCTTCTCCTTATCAAACTTCTTGATACATAGAATTGTTTTCTCAGAATTGATGGAAGAGTGTCAACCGCATATGAAGTGCTTCTATATATAACTTATTGATAAGAGAAGAGGGCCAAGAATACACGTTCAAAAACCGTTATAAACGTGTAATTCGAATAATCGTTCATATAATAAATTATATTTATTATAAATAACCGCCTTTATAATAAATTATATTTATTATAAATAACCGCTCTTATAATAAATTATATTTATTATAAATAATCGTCATTTGTTAATAAATTATACTTATTATAAATAACTGCTCTTATAATAAATTATATCTATTATAAATAAATCAGTTCTTATAATAAATTTATTTATTATAATTTACCTACTCCATCATGGGTAAATATCTTTATAACAGTTTAAAGATATTGGATATTCTTTTAATTGGCTAAATACAAGGTTAGTGGGCCACCCACTTAATTTTAATGTGGAAATAACATGATTAACATGAGAATTTTTGTAAGGAGATATTTAAGAAATCCAATGAATATGAGAAATAAATTTCTCATCCAAAATATATGTAAACTTTATTTTTTTTCCATACTATTGTTAAATTTGATATGATAAATAGAATTAATAGATTTAATATATATGATCTCAAGAGCATAGCAGTATGGACCATTATTATTCTACAAGTAATGAGATGCCCTAGAGAGTCATCGAACTTCTTATTATTAAGAGAAATTTCATTAAAAAACAAACCATTGGATTCAAGAAGAAATTAATAAAAAATAAAAATCAGATTATGGACAATCTTACATTAATTAATTAAAGACATCGTTTTTCCCAATTAGAAAATGCAAGAAATACCAAGTTAGATTCTGCTAGAAATGTGAAATTACCAAATTCCAGAAAGATAGAATACCAATTGAAACTCACAAAAATAAAATAATTTAAAGCTACTTGATCTAAATTACTCTATAGGCTTCCACATGCCTAGCTCAATTGGTTAGAGCCTTCAATGTTTAAAGGCAGAACATGAGAACAATTTACTACATTGTATTAAAAGTGATTAGCTTTAAAAAAATTACTCTATAAGTAGACACTTAAGAGAAAGCTATAATAAAGATAAACTAAAAATGGTTTCTCATGAGTCCAAGTTGCTACCTCATAACTAAAAAATAATGCATGCATCAATTTCTTTCCGCATTGGAACTATAGGGACAAGCACGTTAAACTAGTCAAGCTTAATTGAGAGAGTAAAGGCCAATCACCATTCATCGTCATAATCAATATTTAAAAGTATGATAAGATTTATAATACAATGACTAAGATATTTCATGCAGATGACAATATATAATCCTAAAAGAATTGATTGGTATCAAATATTCCATATGGAAAAAGTTAGTTCAAATTTTTAAAATCAACTATATCATAACCAGCTTGGTGGATTTAATTAATGCTTACAACATAAAAAACAAAATTTAATTATCATGTTTGTGAAAGTTATTTCATTATGTTTTCATATAACCTTATAGAGTTCATGGATTCTTCCTTTTATCTCATCCAGCTCATTGGATATTTCCAAAGGCAAAGAAATCATGTTCTTAAAAGTGCAAGGACAAATCGCCTTTTTAGTATCAAGAAAATTAAACGATGAGGATCCCCATATACAAATACAGTGGACCCTGTATACAATGGACCACACAAATTGAAAGGAGACCCATACACGAACCACACAATGAATGTATCATAGTGAGAAAATGATCACACTTATACAATGAC
Organism: Tetrastigma voinierianum; assembly: GCA_016808115.1. Lineage (NCBI taxonomy): Eukaryota > Viridiplantae > Streptophyta > Magnoliopsida > Vitales > Vitaceae > Tetrastigma > Tetrastigma voinierianum. The sequence goes on along the minus strand of JAEQBH010005566.1, from coordinate 39,181 downwards.
TATATAGTTGTTTGGATCACACAAATTAAAAAAATATCCTATATATAATGGACCATGAAAAGTGAAACATAGTGAGAAATTGACCATGTATATACAATGGATCAGATGGTCTATGATCATTAGTGAGAAAAAATCTATTGCAAAAATTTATACTCTTTGAAATTATTGAGTGATGAGCGATACTTGTGGAGAGGATTTAAAATTTTAAAAATATATAAGAAAATAGACACAGTCTATTGCAATACAGGGTCACATGGTTCAACAATGTAGTTATGTTCACCATTGAGCTAGAAAACCTTATAATAACAAACCATAATCCTCATAGAACTAAGTTAGTGCAAATAAAGAAACAATTAATTTGTGCACAATTTGTGAGATTTAGTAAAGGTTGGTCTTCAAAAGTGGGTTCTTTTATTGAACTATACCAATAAGTAAAAACATAACATTACTACAATTTATTACAACATGATTACAAGTTCAGTAAAATTTCTTTTTCTTTTTCTGGTAAGGCCATCAACCTTGGTTGTACGAATGCTTTGCATCGTCTAACACTTGATATTGTGTGTTCCATAGAAGCAAAAGGATTTGGAGGTATGATTAAATTGTCTTCTTCTCCTTCCAACATCCCAATCATAATTTTCATGGAAGGGCGATCTATCAGATACCGTTGAATACACCAAAGCCCTATGATGCTTAATTTCTTTGCTATTTTAATATCATTTTCTTCCTCAATTTGAATGCGTACCTCGTGCTCTTGATCCAGATGATTATAGAGCCACTCTGGGAAATATACTTCACTACTATTTTCCACTCTAACATCAATATTCTTTCTTCCTCCAACCATTTCAATTATTAACATACAAAAACTATAAACATCTGACTTGTAAGACACATTTCCAAAATTTCTAGATAACATTTCTGCAATGTAGCCCATGGTCCCCCTTGCTGCTGTCATAGATACCGCACTTTGCTCCTTAGAGCATAATTTGGCTAGACCAAAATCAGAGATCTTTGGATTAAAGTTATGATCAAGCAAAATATTATGAGGCTTGATATCTAAATGAAGGATTCTTTGATCACAACCTTGGTGAAGATACTCAATACCTTTAGCAATGCCTATAGCAATATCTTGAAGCTTATGCCAACTCAATGATCGATTATTACTAAATGTTGAAAATATAAACTTGTCTAGTGACTCATTTGGTAAAAATTCATAAATCAAAGCTCGTTTATAGCCATCCTACTGTAAAACCCAAGCAAGCTTAACTATATTCACATGATGTATCGTGCCCATCATTCCCACCCATTTATAAACTCTTCTCCATTTCCTTTGAAATCATCAAGGACCTTTACTGCAACAAAACTTCATTTGAGAGCTTTCCTTTATAAAATGCCTCCCATACCCTCCTTGACCTAGCTTATCCTTGAAATTATTTGTGATCCTTTAATATCAAGATAATATATCTTTGAAATTTGCAAGCTCTATAATCCTCCAAAACTTTTGAATATTCAATTTATGCCTCTCTTTCAACTTATTAGGAGCGATAAAAATAAAGATTATAGAGATTCCTAAAGTGAAGTGAAAGAAACCCAGGATTACTTCACATATGGCGGGAAAGGGTTTTTGTAAGCAAATGGAAGAGAAGAAACAAACCAAATTGAAAAGAGGATGAAAATGAAATCACCTGTAAGTAGCACTTTATCCATCGGAGCACCTGTACAAGAAAATAAACTTATTAGCTTGCATGAGGATGTAACATGAGTTTTATTTTTGTCAGAATTTGGATTATTTAACCTTGGTTTCTCAAGGGCCTCTCTACAAGTTCAATTGATTTAATTAGCATGTAATTGTTCTAGCTAAGCATGTGATGCCTTTCAAAAAAAAAAAAGAAAAGGGTAAGCATGTGATGAATATATAAGAATGCAAGTTCACATTCATCCATTGGTACTATTTGGTTGTACAGACTAAAGTTATCAAGACAAATGTGAAATTTATAAGGAGGAGCTTGCAAACCAAGATGATAAAGAAGGCCACAGTATACCTTTGCTGGTTTAGAATGCACTGACTGTGTTCCCGCTATTACTCTTCTTCGCTGGCATTTCTCTCCTCGTGGTTTGGCCAGCCGACAAAGGTTTTGACTAATTCATCAAGACTGATCATAATCGTCATAAAGTATAAAGTCTGGGATTTTAGCATTGAAAATCTTCCGGCAAGAGGTTAAGTCCACTTCACTGAGATAGTAAGGGGAATAAGTGAAATAAACTGGGTCACTTGAGGAACAAGTGGAGGGGATGGATCCCCAAACCCATCTACCCGATTTTTTTCTCGAACAATCAAGAAGGAAGAGCGGGATTCCAGAACCTAAGGGTAAGGTGGATAAATTAGTTTAAAACTACCAAGGCAATATTCATCCCCGTAAAGGACAAATCCATCTCCCGGAAGTGTAATCTATTTCCTTAACCTGCAGCGCCTGGGCAGAATTAGGCAAATTTCAAGATGGTCTACTTCTCTTCGAGCATGTTAACTCAAACCTCGATATCCACAAGGGTCGTGACTCCGGCTGATCTTTACCGAACGAAACCGGGATAACCTGACCATGGTGGCCGCACCTTGATGCCTTGCACTCACTCATATTGAATCCTTTCCATCAACTTCCGGGAACAACCTCATAAAACAAGAAGAAGAAGCAAAGAAGAGTAAAGGGATTCTATTTTTAATTAATTAAGCAACCGCTCTCGATCTCTATAGTTTGAATTTGCACTGCTTTTCTCCCATTTTATATTGATAGACAGAGTGGATAAGGTATACAAATGTCTCTTGAGTTTTGGCTCGTATGTCCCACTTTGCTTCTAAATTTTTTCGAGTCCCAAGATATTTTTGATACTTACTGATAGCTCTGGCCATACCCTACCGTGCCAAAAAGGTCCCATTAAAAACTTGCTGAAATTTCGACTTCGTCCAATAAGCTGAACACAAGCAAAGAAGTAGGCGATATTTTAGACTCACCTTCTTTGAACTCACAAACCAAAAAGAAGAGTCTCTTTTCCTGTCTCATGGCACAAGTCATGGATTGGGAGCAAGCTCGATAATAGTAGTCCTCTATGTCTTCTTCCTTTCAGTTTGTAGGTTTCGAAAGGATTACAAGTACTATATTTGCAGCCCCTCTTTCATGGGGCGAGTATCTCGAACATTTCCACCCTTTCCACTATAGGCGATCCCCTACCTGCAGCTTACTCCCGAGCATGAATTGATTTGTGAAACAATCGTATTTCACCATAAACTCCAAGGTGGAAATATAATGGGAAATTTCGTTACACAGATCAACTACCATGATTTATACCATCAGGGTAGTGGATCCCTGGCTCAAGAAGGCCAAGTGTTGGATCTCCACCTCTCCATTCCATTGCCGTATATTACGCATTTCCATCAAGCGTATCAATTTCCAAATCATGTGCCTTTATTTGCCTTCTCTCAACAGGCATTATTCTATATAATAGTTTTGATGAAAATGCGAGGAGTCACAATACGATAACCATTCCTATTATTCCATGCTAATATCACTACTACTACTACTCTCATCACCAACATATGTTTATGCAAGAGTTCAAGACTGTGTGGGTAGAAGATATTCAATTCATGCACGATGAGCGTATATATGGTTATTCAACCATTGAAGGCACTTCCTAAGCCCAAAGAACCTTCCATGTCGATCAAAGATTATTTGCTTATTCTCGGGCTTCATCTTTCATTTATGCCTTTCTTCTGCAACCACCAATGCACAATAAAAGGGCGAGAATGCTTTTTCGTGGAAGGGAATGGCGACTTCGAGTGCTACAAGAGGAACAACCATATTCCCAACACTTCAGAGAAAAATTGTGAGTGTCAGACGCCCTCTTACATACTTTCCCATACATGATATTTCAAGGTGAAAACAATTTAAAATAACATACAAAAATAATTTATTAATTTTGAATTAATTTTTAAATTTTCCTTATTTTTCTTCTATTTTTTTTTTAGTATTTTCCTCCAAACTATTGAGTAACCATAAAGATAAACCCCACTCTCAGACTCCATATCCGCATTCAAACTTTTTGAGAACCAAATACAAAGAAAAATCTTAAAAAAAGGGTGTTAACGGCGCATGAAGCGGAGAGGTTCCTTATTTCCCTAATTTATTAAGTCAAGTGAAAGACCAATAAGGAAAAAATAGAAAGAAGATAAATGAGAAGAAGGGTGTGAAAAACAATTTACTAAATTACATGATAAAGGTTACAAGCCAGAATCCTAAGAGAATGAGTTTGAATTTTCTTTCCTTTACATAAAAGAGTCAATCTCCTTTGGTATCCTTTGGTATCTTATCCCTCCCTATTTCCTAACAAAGATCTTTCTCAGCTGTGATTGCTTAAGGTTATGTTTGGTTCTTGGAAAATGCTAAGAGAAAGAAAATAGAAAGGAAAAATGGAAGAAAAAGAAAAAAAAATAGAATTAAATCTACATATTATTTTTAATTAAGAGAAAATAAGTAATGAATTAATTTATGTTTTGATATTCATACCCAGTTGATATGGAGATTTTTCTACAACTCGTAGAAGCCCATAACTTGTAATCATGGTATAGCCAACGTGAGCTAAAGTCCTCATCTACCACATCCAAAGGAAATGATATTTACACGGTAAATTAATTTCTGAAAATCTTGATCTCACACATTTAAAGAACTACCTTATCTTTAATGTACTGCTTGGGTACTCTTCCCTAATTTCACTGGTTTGGTTTAATCTCGCAGGGATTTGGAAGTTTATAACGGTTAATATATTGCAACCTTTTATTAGTAAGATTCCCACTAAAATTTTATTTCAAATAAAATATTTATTTCTATTCATTTTTCTTTCTTTTTTTTACAAATTCAATTTTTCATTGTTAATAGTGGGCTATTTTCTCGCCTACACATTCGTATTCTGAGTAAGATTGCTTATTTCGTATTATTAATTTCGCATGAGAACTCGGACTAATATGGCTTAGATGGTTTGATGTGGTGACTTCATTGATATGAACTCTGATTATCACACTTCACTATCCTCCCCGCAACTTCTTCATGATCGGGTAAAGATAACTTTCTTTCTTACATGTCTCCTATTTTAATGTTAGTTATGTTTTTCACTTATATTATTGCTCTATATATATTTTTAAATTTGTTGCATTTATTTCTTTTACTAGGAGGCAGGATACTGCGTATTCTTGGTAAGGCTACCAAATTCCAACCTACTGATTTTTTTTCCTTCCTTTTTTCCCTTCCTTTTTTGCCAATCAAACCGCTCCCCAGGAAACAATACACTTTTAAAAGCATGCTTAAAATCGATTGAATTATGGTTTCTGTAAAGTAGATATTGAGGTAGAGGTGGTACTAGTGGCTGGCTTGAAATTGGGCCGGACCAAATTTGACATGGTTTTTTTAGGCAAAAAATATAGTGGCCCGGCCCTAAATCCAAGAGAACTGGACCAAATTGCCTTTTAAAAACAAAACATCGCGACGGGTCGGGCCAAATTTATTTTGTTCTTGGCCGGCCTATAAATTTTACAATCCATCCTGATCCTAATTCGATGGACCGGTTAGCTCACGGATCGAACTTAAATTGCTACCTCCTCTAATGGACGCGGGCTCTAACAACACAATTACTCATTTCGCTATCTTTTTTTTTTCGAGATATTCAATTTTTTCATGACATTTCATTTGTGTTTAGTCATAGGAAGTGGGCCTCTCGATGTCAGGCCTATTTGCATATTTGATTTACAAGTTTATCTAAGCGACATCTATCACTAGATGATAGTATCGAAGAATTTTTACGCAATCACAAAAATCTCCAACCTATCAAGTACTCCTATTCAGACATAAAGAGGATGACTCATAACTTTGCGAATAAGGTAGGTCAAGGACGTTTTTTTCTCTGTGTATAAGGGAAAACTTTGAAGTGGTCGCATTGTTGTAAGACCCGAGAAATTCCAATTTCTGGAATAAGGGCAAAATCGTAATTTTGATTACAAAATTATAATTACGATTAAAAGTCCGTACCACTCCTTCTAGATCTCGTGATGACGAAACTGATTGCACCGTTGGATCGCCTCTCGCCGAAATCAGCTAAGACGTGAAATTTCGCACTTTACTGGCATAAATGAGCTCCGCGACGCTTTTTCGAGGTATCATAAGCCGTAAAAGCCGTGAAATCGATTTTCGATGCGCATTTAAAGGCACAGATAGCATGTACTCATGTACCATAAGTGGTATGAGTAGAGAAATTATGAAAATGGACGGCCGAGGTAGTGCCGAATATCAAATCTGGTAAAAGAAGGATATAAAGGTCATTTTGTTGAAAGTTTAAATGACTAGAAGACAAAATAACCAATAGTGTCTTCTTCTCCAACTAAAGCAAAGACCAAAAACGTGAAGGACATTATTTTTGATGCAGTAGCTTTCTCCTTTCATTTCTAGAGAGAGAGTCTCTGACTTCTCTCTAGAAATACACGCGATCGTGACCGCTGATTTCATTTCCAAGCATGAAGGGAAAACGCTCTACGCGAGCAAAGGCCAGGACCCCGTGATTGCGAGTTTGACAAACTCCAAGAGGCAGGATTTTCTCCCCTACTTGTGTTTTTATTCTATTTTTAAGTGTTTTTTTCCATGTTTCGTTTGTTCAGGCCGTGAGGGCGCTGATCGGCCCCAAAACATGACCGAATTGTTAGAAATTTTCGGGATTTTCCGTGGTCGTCGTGACTGCCGTAAAATTTAGAGGCTGTCGCGTTTTAATTCCAAAACATTTGCTTTTTAAATCATGGATTGAATCTTGGATTGGGCCTGAAATGGTCAGGATTAAGTGTTCACAAGGTGGAACCGTTGATTTAGGATTTTTCTGAATAAGAATCGTAGGTTTCACTATTCCAAATAGTGTTCTAAGAACAAATACGTGAAATTACGGCTTGGCTGGCACCCGAATCGAATTGCTTGTGTTTGAACATTGTTCAAGTGAGCTAATTTTTGTGTGTGTGAAATGATAAAAATCATAACATGTTGTATGATTTAATTTCTATAAAATGGTCCATGTTATATATTTCAGATGTGATTATACTCAGAATGGAACCGGGTATTACATGCATTCCATATGCACTGACACCCTAGGATTATAGGAGTGGGAGTGCATGAATTCAAGTCTGTAGAGAAAAGGTTCTGGAGCAGAATTTTAAAATGCTAATCATCTGAAAGTAAGAAATTAAACTAACACAGTCAACCGCTTCTGAGCGCCAAATGATATTTATTCATCGGAGGGTAGTCCATAAATAAATAATATATCAACCGTCGGAGCGGCCCAGTTGATATTTATTCATCGGAGGGTAGTCCACAAACAAATAATATATATCAATCGCCTGAGCTACCATAATCAGTATATACATTCATCTGAGGGCTGCCCACCAATAACACTAAAATTCTCGCGCTGGTGCCTCTAGGCGAGTGAGAGAGCTCTGAGGACTCTGATCCAAAGGTCAGTGTAGACATTCGCAAAAGATCATGCATTTGCTTGAATGTGTGTTTACTTTAAATATCAGACCGCACTTAGGTGGTGAGTAGCCCATCAGAAGCATTCTCCCATCGAAGCTTTAGCTCACCTCAATGTGGACCCCCTTTATTTTTACAGTACTATTGAGCTGCAAGGAGAGGGGGATGGCTCATTCTGAGGATCGAGATTAAGAAAAGCTGATTGTGGCTTTGGTATTGATGATAATTACATGTATTAGAAATTGAGTATTTTAATATATGTAGTATGAGAGTAAACGCTGAACCTTGGTAAATCATTGGGCATAGTCACATGTATATCGAGTAATCGCTTTATGGGTCCAAGTGGTCAGACATTGGATATATCATATTGACTGCCAGATGTGAATGTGTATTATCAGAGCTCCCCATGCTGAGACTTCGCCTCGATTAAAAGTGGCGTTTAAACCGACCTCCACTTGTATTCCGAGGGTCGACGGTAGTCAACGGACTTCGCTCAAGGTCACAGCTTTGCATCGTGAGCATGTGCATACGACTGCCTAGTGGAGCTCTGCTGGTATCCATCACCACTGGGTGGTTTGATGAAGAGTATAGGTATATGGAAACCTATGGATAGAAAATTTGGGCTTAGGCCATGGTTGAGGAGGAGCATCACCATCAGTGTGGTTTGATGTCGAGTTTAGGTATTGATTACCTAAGAAAATCAATGACAAAACTGACACTACGCACGTGTTTGGTGTGTTTTCAGGTGATTGGATTTTATAAAGTGTGTCACAGATGCTTGGTTGTGCATAGCATGAATTATAGGTGTCAGGCGATTGAAATTTATGAGTTATATGCCGGTCGATAGCATAGGATGATGTACATTTGCAAGCTTACAAAGGTGTAAACTGAATCAAGGAAATAAACAAAATAAGTTCATAAATTTATTTGGTTTAGAGGTGAAGAAAATTACTTGTAAGGTTTTACCGTGTAAAATCGAAGAAAATTAAATAATAAATTTTTCGAAATTTATTTCGCTTGTTTGAAAATGAGAAGAAATGTTAAGGTAAAAGAAAATAAATTTTTGTTAAGTTTATTTGGTTATATGGAGAAGAAAATGATTTTCTAAGATTTTACAAGTGGTAAAATTGAAGAAAATGAAGGAAAATAAATTTTTATAAATTTATTTGAGTGGAGAAAATTTTCAGTGAAATACTGGAAAAAGAAAATAAATTTTTATAAATTTATTTTGTTAAGAGAGACGAAAAATAATTTTCTAAGGTTTTATGGGAGTAAAATTTAGAATGGGTTAAATAAATTTTATAAATTTATTTTGAGCATTAAGAGCATGGAAAAAAAAAATGATTTTTAAAGGATTTTTATGATTTTCACTGGGCTTGAAATAATGAAAAACATATATATATATATATATATATTTTATAAAGAAAAACGAAAAAATCGGGTGCGATTTTGAACGGGCTACTCGCCTAATCAGGTTTTAAGGAGGGATTGTATTGCAATACCAGATTTTGTATTGCGCAGATTTAGGCTTTCAAGGCAAGGTTGTATTGCAATACGTCACGGTTAGGATTGCGGTCACAATACGCTTCACCGACAGGATTGTAAGGCAAAGGACCAGACGCAATACGCCATCAGGCCCACGAGCATGCCAAGGGCATGGCGCTCGGGCGTGCGCCGACGCGGCAACGGCTGACGGGCGCTGGCGGCGTGCGTGCTTTCACGGGCGGCTGGGCGCGCAAAGAAGTGCGTGAGCGGGCAAAGTGGCGCATGTGGGCGCTGAGCGCAGTCAATGCGCGCAGCAAAGTGGTACAGCAAAGAAGCGCAGGCGCGCCGGGCGTATGGACGAAGCGCGCAAGCAGGCGCAAAGAGCGTGGGCGCGCGGCCCGGGCGTAATTCGAAGGCCATGCGCCCGCGCCCTCACACTTCGGCAGCGGCACGGCACGCCCATTTTCGACACGCGACTCGCTTTTTCCCGAGTCACCAAATGAACACCGTTCATTGTAAAATAAAATTTTTTCGAAAAAAAAATTTTTTATTAAATTCAAATAAATTCAAATAAAATCAAATAAATTTTGATAAAATTTTCGAAAAATAAAATTTTTGAAAATAAAATTTTGTTGAAAACAATATTTTAAACGCGAAATTGATTGCGATACACTGAGTTATGTGTATGATTGTCTGGGTCGTGGTTATGCCTTTAGAGATCAGATATTTAACTACCATTTGAAATGCAGGATTACACAGAGTCAAGGTGACGTAAATTATATGCACATGGTGTGATGCGTATAGGAAAATGGTGAATGCTAAGGTCAGGGAATTATGACCTAGGATTAAAATAAATGAACAAGAGCCTAGAATTTTATGTAATTAAATGAATTAAGGGCTGGAATTTAGTATCACTTAGGAAATGAACGGGTCAGTTCAAGGTTGTCAAGTATATTAGTAACGCAGACCGTGACAATAGTCAAATTGAAATGAAAAATTAATTGATTTCATACAGTTGATTGTGTAAATGGTTGGCAAGAGGACGAGACGTAGAGACGCCCACCCGTGGCACCGGTCAGCACCATTGACAATCGGGACCAAACGCTTGTATTTGATCAATGTGCTCAGAGAGGCCTCTGGAAAAGGCAGGCCGCTATTGCAATGTTAGTGGCTAAAGCAGTGGACATGGAGATCCTAGTAACCCAGAGGTTTAGGACGATCATCCGACATTCACAGGGGGGTGTAGATCCGATGGTGGTAGACACTATTGGTCTGGCGCAGAATCTAGAAAGTGTTATGGCTATAGATTAATTCTCCGACACTCACTGATTAGACTAGCCATGCTCTAGCTAGAGAATGAGGCCCAAATATGGTGGAATAAGTGCTGACCCCTAGCACCCAGAGGAGCCATGTGACATGAATCTCCTGGCGATTGCATGCAGAATAGTACCATATGCGTCAAGGTCATGGTTAGATCTCGAGGACTCTACCACAATGGACCTCGAGGATTATGGATATGCCAGAGTTCTGGCGGTCATCCTCGGGATGATCATATCGACAAATGCCATAAGCGCAGCCATCGAACAAAGCGAGTGCTACCACACACGCCAGACTCGCACTGCTACCAGGGGCGGGCACAGATTTCATTCCACACAATATATGGCGTTCGGTGGCAGACGCCGCTGCAGCCAGCGAAGTCGGAGTCTTCCTGCAGGACGAGGCGCATCGGGCTGATCAGCCTCAGTGGTTTCGCGAGCACGCGAATATTTTTCCAGATGAGCTACCTGGACTACTCACAGAGGGATGACTTGTGATCGCAGTTACACCCTGGTACTCAAACTACTCCCATGATTCCACACAGATGCACCGGGCCGGTCAGAGGGAACTCGCAGTCCAAATAATGATCTATCGACAAGGGGTTTATTGGGACGAAAGACTCCCACCAATGGCCCGGCTCAAGGCAAAAGAAGGACAAGATCCTTCGATCGTATCGGTTAAGGGGTACAACAGAGTTACATCAAGAATCAGTACCCATTACCGCAGGGATCATGATTTATTCGACCAATGAGAGAGCGCTTAGTCACTCCATGACAGACCTTCCCATCGGGTTACCATCAACCGAGGGTTAGGAGGATATCCCCAAGACTACAAGGACGCAGGCGGCACTTTGAGTCATTTATGATGTTTTTAGATTATTGAATGCACAAATGCATTCACGACTTATACAGGCAACGAATTTTAGCTTCAGACTGGCTTGTCGAAGCCTCGTGATGACATTCGTCTACCACAAAGGACATGAGTATCACTGGAGGATTGTTTTACTTCACAAGTGTGGAGACCACGCTGTACGCTAAGTCTAAGTAGAAGTACGAATTTCGCTTGTCGAGGTGAGATTGGACACGTAAGGCAGAACAGAGTGTCAGGCCACCCAAAGAATGCAGGGTGAACATGAGATCCAGAGAGACTGGTCAGCAGCCTTCAGACACGAGTCTCTCGGGACTGGCCGATATCACAAGACTGGAGAATGGGCCAGTTGTCCATTCGACTCAGATCGTGAGGACTTCGGCCACTGGGCATGGACCCCATGGCCAAATAGTCCCTTCCACCTACCTATATAGATCTGAGGATACTCTAACACCGACACGCAATGCCAAGACGAGGAGGGATCAGCTTTCTCCTAGCTCTCGAGAAGAGGCAAGAAGACTTTCTGTTTCTCACACTGCTTCAAGACTGTACAGATTAGTGTATGAAGGAGGCGGGATTTCCTCGTAAATGTGGATCCCAAGACTGGGACAATATAATTCCAAATTTCTACTGTGAGAACAAGAGAGAGAGTATACGCTCATTCCTCCACACCCTAGTACTAGTCAGAGAGGAACTGGCCAGCTTCGAGGTGCTATACAAGCACTTCCAAAGATCACATGTAAAGGAAATGTGAGGTGGGTTTAAGTCAGATGGAGTCAGAGCAGTAGCGGTTAGACTCCGGTAATGAGTTGGCTGCCATGTCGCCAACAGAGCATGAGGTTGATGCTAACGGCACTGGGTTGTCGGGCGACCGAGACCCAGCCTAGCTGTCAGTACTGGTTACCTGCATTGACGGTTTAGAGGCTAAGGCCTTTAGAGAAGCTATGATGGATGTTCTTCCTGTAGTGAAGTAAGCAGGAGTCAATTCATAAAGTCAGATTAATGGTGGATTCATTGATATCCGGCCATACGGACCCAGCGGAGGGCAGGTCGGACATTATTCACTTACTTCCTCGTAGTAGTATGGTTGAGTTGCTTTTAATGATGTCAATAGAAACTCATAATGAATGTAGAAATGTGTTTATACTAATCAGTGTCAAGAGTTATGTAATTGCAGATGAAAACACACTAATAAAAGTTATCATGTAGACTTGTAGTCGAAAGGATGTGAGCCGGAGGACTCGAGGTCGATACCTTTAGGAAACTGCATTGAGTGTTGTTGAGCCGGCAAGAGTTTCAGATATGGACGTCATTCATTATTACGACTAGGCTCGACGGTCCATAGGATCACTGTTGATTGTGACCTCGAGGGAGCCATATAGTCAATTAAGCGAGGGTCAGTGATTAATGTACAGACGGACATAACACTCCAGGCTGCAGACGCTTGAGCATGTGTCCTGGTCATATGGGAGGTGAGGAGCAATTGCCCTTAGTGAATTCACTGACGATAAATGAAGCTATCAAAGTAGTATACAGATGGCACATGTGAGGCATTGTGGCGGAGGCTATGATCACCGCTTATTGACCGAGGCTGAGAGAGCTCCCATCAATCGGGTTCCTGATGACAGGAGACACCTGTAGAAGGCGGTAGCTTGATACGATAGCCTCTCCTCACTACCAGAGCCAAGAGCCATGCTAATGTGAGACGTCAATTTTTAGAGCCCGAGGTTAGTGTGATCACGCTTTTCAAGGTGATGCCTAAGAGGGAGTGGTCAGATTCCAGAAGGAAGCTTACTGTAGGTTTACTGTGGACCTTTCAGATACCGAGGAGAATAGGCACCATTATAAGAGACTTATTGATTGCACCGCCAGCATGTTAGGGTCCACGAGGTTTCACGCCTCTCGTTCTAAAAACATCCAGATCCAAACTTCATGCAGGATCGGGACATCGAGGTCGCACACGACGTGACTTTCGAGGAAGACCGCAGGTATCTTGGGACAAATGTGGATCAAAGTTTTATGACGCAAGATCAGGAGGCCAGTGGAGTGCTGCATAAGACCAGATGGATCAACGCGGGAGCACGAGGACACGCTATGGGCCGATCCTTTCGCGGATGAGGCACGCGGGTTTAGCCGCTTAAAGTTTAAATGGTTGTTTACATGCATGGCAGAGCGCTGCTGCATATGTATACGTGTTTGATAAGATCGCGAGAATTTCCCGACGCAAATTCTTTGGCTGAGGAGAATGTAAGACCCAGAAATCGCGTAATTTAATAAGGGGCAAAATCGTACTTGATTACAAAATTATAATTACGATTAAAAGTCCGTACTAATTTTCTAGATTCAGATGACGAAACGGGATCGCACCGTTGAACTGGTTTCACAAATCTAGCTGGTGCACGAAATTCTGGCACTTGCCGAGATGACTGAGTTTCAGACGTTGAGGCATCGCGTTTCGTGCCAGAATCGGATTTTCTGATGAGATTTAGTAGAATGAGAGAATGTACCTACAAAATCACATAAGTATAAGGAGAGAAATTATGAAATGGACGGCCGGTGTAGTGCCGAATATCAAATCTGCAGCATGACATAAAGGTCATTTCAGGTTTTAGAAATAGATCGAAGACAAAATAACCATCAGCGGTTCTCTTCCAACTGGAAGCAAAGACCAAAACGTTGAAGGAGATGATTATTTTGATGCAGAGTTTTCTCCTTTCTTACTTCAGAGAGAGCTCCCATTTTCTGAAATACATGCATCGCATCAAAAGATTCACCTGGCTACGAAGGAAAACGCCTACGCGACAGCTACGTGACCCTGTGATTTATGAAGGAACCTACAGAGGGTGGTGATTCTGACAGTTTTGTATTCCTGATGAAGGGTTTTTCCATGTTTCGTTTGTTCTGAGGGCCGAGGCTTTCTGATCTATCCCAAAACATGGACCTAATTGTTAGAAATTTGGGATTTTCTATGTCAGGTCAGACTCGCCTAAAATTTGAGGGCCGTTGGGTGTTTTAATCTAAAGATTGTTTTAAACTATGATTGATTTGATTGGGGCCTGAATGAGTCGGATTGCAGGTTCTGGGTGTGGAACAAAGATTTTAGATTTTTCAGAATCGCAGGGCTCACTATTCCAAATAGTGTTCTAAGAACAAATACGTTGAAATTACGTGGTTTGGTTAAGTAATTCAATCGAATTTGCTTGTGTTTGAACACAGCCTATGAGCTAATTTTTGGTGTGTGAAACAGATAAAAATCATAAATATTGTATGATTTAATTTCTATGTAATATTCATGTTATATATCATGTGATTATATCAGAATATAACCTGCATACATTAAAGATTCCATATGACTGACACCCTAGGATTATATGGAGGAGTGTAGAATTAAGCTCCAGAGAAAAAATAGTTCGGAGGCAGTCTAAAATGTTAATCATCTGAGGGTGAATTAACTAATAATATATCAACCGCCTGAGCACCATAGTTGAGATGATTCATCTGAGAACCACAAACAAATAATATATCAACCGGCTTAGCCGCCCAGCTTGACATTTATCTAACGAGGCAGTCCATTAAATATATTATATATCAATCGTCTGAAGGCCAATTGATAGTATATTCATCTGAGGGTTGCCCCACTAATAAATAATTAAATTTTCACACAAAGCGCCTAGCGAGGTGGAGAGAGTCTAAGTGAGACTGACTGAAGTTATCATGCATTCAAGAGGATCATGCATTTATCAATGTGTTTACTTGGGAATATTAATTGTAATTTAGGTGGTAGAGAATACATTTAGGCGATTTTCACTGAGCTTTAGCCTCATCCCGTCATGACCCTCATTTTGCACATGGTACATTGAGCGCATGTAGGGACGGTCTTGTCTCTGTAGACCGAGATTAGAAGAAAAGTCGGATTGTGGCTAATATCATGATAATTACATGTATTAGAAATTGAGTATTTTAACATATAGTATGAGTAAAACGCTTGAACTCTTGTAACTATTTGGTATATAATGGGCATAGAGTCGAGGTCAAAAGAGAATCCAAGTGTTGATTGATATAATGAGAATAATCAAAAGCCAGACGTATTTCAGGTATCAGACTGGGGCAGAGCTCCCGACAAAGGAGACTCGCCTGATTTCAGGTAAAGTAAGCCGGTAACTAGGGACTTCCATTTCAGATTCGAGGCTGACTAGTAGTCAACTGACCCCGTTTTGGGATGCCACAATCAGAATTATGAGGCATTGATCATGTCAAAATCTACCGGACAAGATCACTGAAGGGAAAGAAGTACACAGAAGAATTCATCATATTAATGTGGTGAGACTTGTGAGGATTTGTACAAGGTCAGCGGCACTTATTTATGACTTCATGCCGAAGGAGTTTTTTCTGTCAGTCATTTTTCTTAAAGAAGAAATAAATCCCAGAGTTAGTTTGGAAAGACGATAAGATCATGGCTGGATGGGATGGTATTGAATACCCACACTGGCGTCATGGGACATTCAAATCTTACTACTTCCTGATATCGTCACATAATATCCTCCTTCTCACTTATGACTTCACACCAAAAGTTTTATTCGGGCCTCGGCAAAGTCAGATTCAGATGAAAGTATGGCATCTTCCATCGCTGTGAATGAACATCAGACATCGCTCCAATCGCTCTAATAAAAAACATCGATAGTTCCGCGCAAGGCCAGATGTTTGTTGTTGGAACGTTGTTACCGGAGACAGGGGGAATAGAAAGAATGTGAATGTGTACATCAAGCAAAATATATTTATCATTGGTTGATGATGAGATGTCACCAAGGGATAACATGGGATTGAGACACCAAGATCAAAGAAGCTTGTTAGGAAAATAAGATTGCCAGACTATGGTGTACAATTAGCTCATAGATCGGCCCTTCAATGAGCAAGCCTGGGAGATGTTGGCTGAAGAGGTCTGAAATGTTAGAAATGCCTCTAAGCTCACTTGGCATTTCGAGAAAATGTCACTGAGAATCATATGAGCAATCCAATAGAAGTAAGAATTCACTCTAAAATATTTATAGGTACAATTTTAACAAGTGGAAGGTAGTGTAGCTTTTTTTTCCAACTCTACAAGTTGCTGTTTCCTATGATATTATATATTTGTAATATGTAGGCACAAGTATGGCCTATAACTCTTCTTCTTAAGGTCCAAACAAGAGATAACGAGGTATCAATGATACCCTAATAGGTATATGTGGGGTGGTAATATAAATTGTCAATTGTTATTTATGTTCATATGATTTAAGCAGCACCAATATGAATGCTAATTGATGGTCTAAGGCATTTATTCAGTACCTAATAATTATTATTTAATGAACAACAATTAAAAATATATATGAAACAAAGTAAACTAACTTTAAATAAGAAGAAAAAACATAAAATAATGAGAATAGAATATACATAATTTTTATAGATAGAGCATTCACCAAGTGTTCATGAACGAAATGTTGGAAAATTACGCTTGATACTTCAAAGGAATTTGGATATAAGAAAGACTACCAACACAATTATTCTAAAATGATCTTCCTTCTTTGCGGTACAAAATAGATTCAACAAACAATTAATCAGACAACAAATAACTAAGTAATAATAATCAACCATAATAAGAATAATTTTTATGTGGAAACCCCCAAACGGCAAGGAAAACATAGGCCACTTTAAACTTCCCCACTATTTCGGTCAATGACAATAATGGTTACACCAAGTTCTTCTCTAGCAAGCATATCAGAGGCTCACAACAACCATACATCAAGAACACTGGCCTCGGGAACACCAAACAATGAACACTATCCCACGATGGATAAATCGGAGAAAAGATGGAAAGATTCATCAAAGGGTGGAGGCCAAATGGGCATTAAGTGGAGAGCTTGTCTTCTGTGGCTTAAAGTTATGTTTAATACTTAACAAGAACTTTATGTATGGGATTAATAGAGAGGCATCTTTCATCATCATTAAAGGGGAAACACACTTTCCATTCTAATGGTTCTAAGGCAACACTTCAACCATGGATTGAGCAATAATTTCATCCACATCCTTTCTCCGGAATGTTTCCAGGACGCAGGAAGAAGAGGGCCAAGTGATTTGATTATAGTTCATATTTCAAAGGCTATCGGCTTGAGACTGGAGGGGGATGGCTTCCTCTTCAAACGTATCCTACCCTTTTCATTACTGTCGATCCTTCACTGTAGTTAGAAGTTTTGTTATGAAATTATTTGTTAAATAAATTTACTTTGTACTGTGCTTGCTAAGAATTAGATTGTACTCAGAGAAGGAAACTGAAGACAGCAGAAATCTCTTGAATTGATTCTATCCAGGACTGAGATTTTGGGAGCCTGCATATTGAATTTTGGGCAAACAAACTGTGTGAATCACAAACAACATTCTATTATAGAATACTACTTCCAAGTAAAAAGAAATAGAGATCAGAGAATAATTAAATCTAATCATATTTGCTGTTTTCTTATCACTATGAAAATTGGAAGTAAGTCACTAGGGTTGTTGATAATCAAATGTGATTCGCTATGATGTAATTATAAAAGAAATAAAGGCACATGAATAATCTTATTTCGTCTTTGCTTTGAATCCTGAGTTTCTTTTTAACTCGAGCTTTCTTTCACTTCTTCTTCGGTGCCTTCATCCACGGCTTTAATTTTCTTCGTGATAACCTCAGAACCATCAAATTATATATGAATATATTGGCGTGAAGGCAGAGAGTTTTTATGATTTCATGAAGCACATCACTGGAGGAGTTGGAGCATACAGATGCTTTCTTGGCTTTTCCTTTCGCTTTTCTAATGGTTTTCATCACCCCCATTTTGATCAATGATGAGTACCAAGCCAGGCATCTTGTCACCTCATCTTTCGAATCAAGAAAATTTTCTATTATCCTTCCATGATGAAACTACATGTATGGAAAGGAGGAAAATGCATTTGTACAAAGAAAAATAACAAATGGATCCAACAATCACTCTAATCAATACTTAAAAAAAAAAAGGAATGCGAACTCTTCATGAGCATCTTTTCAGCCTCATAACATTAGATTGTGGTTTTTGAATAATAAATTATTCATAATTTCTCCACCAATACTGGAGAAATATACAATCCTGTCAATAAACAAAATAAACCTTTCAAATGCCATTTTTCCAGGTAAGAAATTAAGTACACCTTTTCAAAGACTTTTAAGTCAAAATTAGTAGGAGAGAGTTTAAAACAGTAAAGAAGATCACTAAAACTGAGGAAAACAGATTCTAGGATAAAACAAAAGAATCCTCTAAATAGTTACCTATTTTTGAAGATATTAAATGTGAGAACTCAAGATAAAAGAGCAATCCATGACAAACCTTGCTCTGATCACCCAAAGTCAGACCAAGAAGAAAATTACAAGTTAAATGGTTAGAGTCCAATTGGTGTTTCTGAATTTGACAATAAAATTAGACGAGGGTTTCAGGCATATTAGTAACAATGTAATTGAGGCCAGGGAATGAGGAAACCGTCAAAATTAAAAAATAGACTAAGAATGCGTAATGTCCTCGAAGGAACTATTGTTGTTTATAGATGGTTCTCATAAATTAACCACAAAATTTTAGCGAACTAGACTTATACTACTAGTCTTTGAAATATGCAAAGAAGAACTATAATTGTAAGAGGTAGATTAAGCAAATCTTGAGTAACTTATGTAAATTTGGAAGTATGAGTAGTTCAATTGACTAGCTCCTTGGTTTCACATGAACCGGGCAGACAATATTTATTAGTTGAGCAAAGCGAATTATTTAGTTCATTTAGACAGGAAGAGAAATTATATTACAGATCCAACAACATCAAATGGACCAATCATCATGAATAAAAGAATCATTTTTTAGTGAATATACTTCTTAGTCTCCCACCAGAACTCTTGAACCTGTCCTCTTCCTCCTATGCCCACTCACAAAGGCTCTATACACCATCTGAAATGTGCCTTATCGCATCAGAATAAAGAACATAGATCATAAATAGATGAGTTATGCCTTTAAATTTAAGAACATTTCATGAGATCCGGAGGGCATCCATAATTACTATTCATTCTGACAAGACCCATTTCCCCACAAACTATAGATTCATCTTTGACCAACAAGAGATTTCAAAATACCAAAAAAAGATTACCAACACTTCCTCTAAATGTACTTTATTTACACATCAACGAGAATGATGATAAAGGGAATGGGAGGGGTGGTGGCATGTGGTTTGAGGTGGAAGTCGAACTGAAGCTCTCATAGGTTTATTTAGGGTTCAATTCCAAATTCTACATATGGCATATAAGATTAAATGGAGAGCATGATTAAACATTAAGTTTCAGAAGTGTTTTTCTTAATGGAGAAACGAAAGTTTCATGCGGGAAAATGAAAAAGCTTTATACATATCTAAATTGATTGAATTATTAGAAACGATGTACCACTTCAAACACCACATTCAAATCAGTTTCACTAACCATATAAAAATTTGATCGATATGGGTCAATGGTGACAAATTATTGAATGTTTATAGATGCGTTAATATTCTAATTCATTTTAAACACACCCGCCAGCCCTGCTGTTTGATAACACAAATACAATTGACAAAGTGAAGGTTGGAGGATGATTAAGATGCAGTAAGCACAGCTGAAGAGTAGTCCTGGTAACATATTAGAAGTATATTTTATGGGATAGGCTGATAGTATAACATCACAACATTTTGGGTAATGGCTAACAAAGAATTACTGATGCATAACACATCGAATACTAAAATACAATGTACCTATGAGCATGCAATATATTTACGGTTTTAAACAAGAGTAGCAAGAAAATAACAAGGCAATTAACATGGCCTAAATGGCATTATTTTTGTGACCATCCCTAAAATCCATATATTTTTGAATTATTCTAACAAATGCAATATTGATTATACGTATTATATAACAGATATGGGCCCTCGATGATTTGAGAGAGTTTATTAATCATTCTCAAACTACAACCTTGGTAATCTCTAACAAATTCACAAGAGAGATAAAGTCTAAAGAAATTGGTATGCCATGACGAAGATAAAAATATGTGTCTACTCTTCAGATCGATGGACTTAATAAAGAGCACCGAGGCATTCTGGTTAGGGAGGAGACCTACAAATTTCAATTGTGTTAAACTAATAGACCAAGATTGGATAGTAGGAAGAACTTAAACATATCAAGCTTACTCGAGGTTTAGTATGCTTATTCAATGTTTCTTCCCCATAAAAAGTTCCATGCCATCATCACGCCTCACATTCATTGATATCCACATGGAATACAATACAAAAATAAAAAAATAAAAATACATGAGAAAAAAGAAAAGTGAAAGTTTGTTTAACGAATTTTGTTCTGTTTTTAAATCTATGTTGTTTAGAGTGAATATGAGGTCGATTTATTTCCTGCCTTTTTTTGCCTTTCCTCATCAATGTCAGGCTTTCTTCTTTTAAATGATATAGTTCCACTTTAACACTGCTTTGGTGAATTTCAGCTTCCCATTCACTCAAGGGCCGACCACGTTTCGCAGTTGAACAACATCTTTCTTGTCTAGAACTTGAATTGTTTATGCACGGCTGATCTTCGCCAGGGCATAATCTTTCTCGCTGGCTATTATCCTGACAAGCACTCGATTCATGACAACATCTCGACTACTGATTATGTCTGCTCAACAGCGAAATTCCTGTGCAACAAAAAATCTATATAAGGTGGACAATAGAATGGGGTAAAGTCAGTCAAAGAACCTCAAAGCCTCTATCGCAACGATAATACTTATAGCTGGATACAAAGAAACATTTTAAGATCTTTTCACTTCAGATTGCCTGAAAGAACCAGGCACCAAAGATATTCAAAATGTACAACCTGAGCAGCAAGACGTGTTGAGAGGGAGATAATCGGCTGAGCTTAAATTACCAAACTGGATGCCACCATTTATGTTTCAAAGTGCATCTAGAATTACTTCGATAATCGCTACTGCTGCTATTAACTAACGGGTCACTCGCAGAGGGCCTGCATTTCAAAAATTATAATCATGGCCCACAATATATATATATATAGTAGTATATATATATATATATATATATATATATATATATATATATATATATATATATAGAGTATATGATTTATTTTTAAGGTGAATAAACTCAGAGTTTAGAATGGAAAATTTTCTTGTGGTAAAGAATTCTGTACAAGTTCGTCCATCTTTCTTCTTTCTTGCCTTTGTCTTCACTTCAAGACTCATCCTCTCCTCATACGCTATCTTTGAAAATTGAAGTTAATCTCACATTTTATTTTACCATTTCAATTTATTTTAACTCGTCAATATCAAAAAATACAAAATTTTGTAAGTTTCCAAATACCTTATTTATATTTGATTTTTTTAAATTTTCATTAGACAACCAACATAAGAAAATCATTTTCTTCTTCCTTCTTTCTCTCTTACATATTACTATTGCCATTATTATTATTATCAGAATGATAAAACTGGACACTACCACAAGTTGGTGATTACTATATTTGAGAGGATAATCAATTTTTCTTAGTTAAAGTCCCTTAATCAGATTGGGGCCTTGGGTCCTTGAAGGCAGATGCTTATTACGTATTTTACTCGAATGTCAGAATTGAGATGTTGATCTTTTTTATGTCTATAAACAATAGTTGACACAGATTAGTCTGATTCATCTGAAAAGATACAAAGAAAAACAAGAAAACAATAATCACCCATTTCCGGCTTCACTGGATAAGAGAAGAAAACAAAGTCTAAAGGATTAGAAAGCTTGTTTGTTTTAGTACAAAATAACTCGTTGTTGTTCTTCAAGTTCTCGGCTGATTTAATGATATGAGTGTAGTTTGTCGACATATCTCCATCTCCATTCGCCCTCGAGATTCACTGAACACGACATCGATTCTAATAACCATAGTCATGTACCCTCCATTTGACTATCTCTTTCATAACCTAAAATCAATGCTGATCCATGATTTCCATTACTACTTCAGATAAAAGATTAATTTCTTCACAAAATCACATGAAGAGTAAGGACCATCTGGAAGATGCCGTCATCTCGTAGGTATTCCCATAATCCATATATTTTGGTCGGATGTTCATGTAAATGAAGCCAAATAATGTAAAATGTTAGTTAATCAAAGATAAAAAAAAAGCACACAAATTTAACAAGGTCTGATATATAAATATCTACATCCCTGACCCATGAACAACTCACCAATCAAAGAGAATTACAAACTTATACAAATCAATTTCCTAATAGAAATCAGAGTCGTACTAACACACAACATAATTGATAATACTTCACAACACTCTCCGAAGAAGATATGGTGCATTTAATACATAGATGAAAAAGACCCTTTTATAGCAAGGAGAAGCAAAACCAATTTTTCGATGGGATTTTACAAGAGGCAAAATATAACAATCCCCACCTGAGATTGACATAATCCCATCTGAAACTTTCTTTGATTGGGTCGGCAATGCCCAAATTTGCTCAACGGTAATCAAACTAGCAATGTTGATCAAGTCCAAATAATGATTGAATTTGATCAATACATTACCATCTACTAACACAATCTATCGATTCTCGATAGTTCAATTTTTCAAGAAAATATTTGACCTTCACTAATAATTTCCTGCATAAACTGATAACGAACATCAATATCCTTTGTAGACTTCTTACTTACTGGTGCTCCTGATAGAGTAAATATAACTGAAGGTTGTCGATCGTTGTTTATCCAAGTCACTGAAGATTACAACTGAATCAACAGTTTAATAGCATAATCGATCACATGTATCATCTCGCCTCAAAGACTAAGAACATCTACAGTTTACTGGCAATCATAGGAACCTGCATTTCATTACCTACCAATTGAAATGCATACACAGATCATGCCTTACACTGGCCACTACTACACCAGAGGCCTCAAACATTACAAAGAGCAAATCAGAAGACGAAATTTTCATCTAAACCACACACTACTTCAATCACTGTACTACCACATAATGCGTTATTTCTCTCGTGCCTTCATAACCAAAGAGTATCCAAATTATATTGAACCCATCCTATCAATCAATGCACAAGGCCTTTAGACTCCAGAGCCCCCAAAGAGATGAGATTCTTTCAACTCTGCATAACGAATATCTCAGCTGCAAAATCCTAATTGATCCATCATGATCTCAACCGATTAACCCATCCCACAGATATACAACATCACCACTACCCATAAACAACTCCACCATCAACTCTTCAAACTGAAGAACTTTACTCCTTACGTGGACACATATGATAAAAATATCCGAATCAAAATCCATTCATAAAACCAACAATAGTTTAATGAATTTAATCTAACGTAACTCGTAAACACTTGTCAGGCACTCTACGCCTCAATGGCACATCGATATAGACTTGCCTCATCTCTTCAACTTAGGACAATCTTTCTTCCAATGCCCCTCCTCACATTAAAAGGCACACTCTCATCTTTCCCCAAATTTCCACCTTGATCACTTTGTTTCCCATTATTATCCAGACCTCATTGTCAATGCTTCATCGACTCATCCCATGTTCTCTCTTTAATCATTCTTCTAAATTTCATATCTAATAAGCAAAAACAAACTTCTTCAAAAGCCGTTTTTCCTTCCTAATAATGAACACCTCAAAACCAGTTCTTCAATAATTTACGTTATGATTTCATGGAAAATTAAAGTGAATATATGTTTCTGCAATTAAAATGATTGAGTATTATATACAATTGGAATCTATTAAAAAGAACAAGGCATATGGTAATTTAACTGTCATGACATGGGATGGAATTTACTACAATATAATGGCCAAGCTTCGAGATAAAAATCATAAAAACGAAGCCTAGCTGGCCAAGAGCAAAAGAGGAGGATTCACAAGAGAGACAGATGTCTCTCTAGAAAAATCTATAACACAAAAAGGAAGGCTAAGGCTTGCCTTAGTCAAGTGACTTACAGAGCAAAAAAAAAAAAAAGAAAGAAAGGGAGAAAAAAGAAGAGGAAGAGAGGGAGAGAAGAAGAACCAGCCCTTTGGCTAGGGTTCTACCATTTTTGTTTCTCATTCTAAGATTTGTTTTCACCAAGTATTCAGGAAGAAAAGAAGAAGGAAAAGGAATGAGATAAAGCTTGAGTTGGCCAAGGAAATTTAAGATATGAGACTCCTTTGAAGATCAATTCATTGTGGTTTGTCTTGTTGGTAATTGTCATTTGGTTTGTGGTCCTCAATTGAAGGGTTTTAATAATATAAAGGAAACAAGCTAGGTTTGTGAGATGCTGTCAAAATTTTCCCCAAAACCCTAAGTGAATTATTCTGGGCCATACCTGCTCCAGAGACCCGATTAGAAATTCCAATTCGAAAGGAAACCTAAGACTCAGGACTATTTTCCAAGAAAGATCCCAAAGTATTAACATGGGACTTAAGGACCTGAATTCTGGGCTCCAAAGACCAGTTACTGGTTCTATTTGAAACGGGAGTAGTCCCAATATGTTTAGACATATCTAAGTTTGGTAGCTCAGAAATCGATGATCCTAATTTTGTATACTAATAACCTAGAATCGTAGCTCAAAATGAGTGTAAACTGCAAGCAGACAGACTCAGAGATTGGCATTAAAATTACACTTAAGTTTGGATGATTCAATCAAGCGATTCCAATTTTCTTGAGTAAATAGATTCATAGAGAACAATGTGCATGAAGGGTGCTGCTGATTTGGAACCTAATAGTAATTCCAGAAAATAAGTGAAGCTGACCTGTTTTAAAATTATTTTCATGTTCTTTCTATAGGATTTCTGGAGGACATACAAATGTCTCTCATATGAATCTCCAAACATTAGTGGAGATGGCTCAGAGGAAATAAGTCAATATAACTTTACTATGAGATAAATAATTTGACTAAAAGTTATAAGTGATTTGAAGTTTAAACAATGGTGAATAAATAGAATGGAATAATAAGGACAATGAATTCAAGCCATGAAGAAAGATAATAAATGTATAGTTGCTATATAAAGAAGTACATAGAATATATTCATATGGATGACAAGAGATAAGGGTGAAAGTACTTTATGAAGATGAGAGAATAATGGATAGTGAATATCTCTATATGCATACATGATAACAATAAGCACCATATATATGATATGTAAATCAAAACATTAAATTGATTGTCTTCTTATGACTGCAGTGTAAATGGATAGATGGCATGCCTAGTTAGGAGCGCTATGTTCAAAGGAGGCAAAGGAGAGAGTCACACTCAAGCGAATTATGACAATGACCTCGTCATCATACAGTAAAGATGATAGAGACTGGTCGTTTGGAAGAAGATACAACACCGGTACATACGCTTCTGTAGATCCATTTTATTTTTAGAATATGCGGTGCATAAACAGTAAAAGAGATAAAGCGAGTATCGATAAATGAAACATGAATCATAAACATATGGAAGTAATTTGTAAAATACATAATGGAAATATAAAATTTGAACAGTCATTAATACTATGACTAATATGATAGTGGGAATTCGATAGATAAATAGATGAAGTTAGTATAACATATGATTAATATAATGAATTAAATTATTTAATTGTGATAAGTCTATGAATTAGAACTTACTAAGTATATGGTTATATATATGTGTGTGTATGTATATATATATGTAGAAGGAAGTGTATAAAAAGTCATATTTAGTATTATAACAATGTGATGAGTAATGACATGGTCATCCATGTGAAGAATTCAATATGTTTTAGAAAAATATTACTAAAATATCCAAGGGAATAGAGGCTAGAGAATGTGACATTCTATATCAACATCAAGGGATATCTCAACTATAGGTCAGTTTCACCAAGAAGGTTTCTCATTTAATGTGTTACTCAATCAATATGTTGTATATAAACTTTAAAATAAATGTAAGATTTGTAAATGATATGTATGCGGATATTTTGAACTGTACAGCTGGGTATGATAGCATGGTGGTTTCTAATATATATTACATTATCCGATTATATTTAAGGAGGTTTTAGAACCGCTAGTTAACTAAAAGTTTAGTTAGTACTTCGCGACACCCTTCCTGGGTCAAGAGCCAAGTCATGGGCGAATATCAGCGCGGGTAATACAAAGATCCAACCACAGGGTGCAGGAACCAATCAAGAACATGTAGCTCACGCTCATCTCAGTCTCATCTAAGTTTAATAAATTAACAACTAATTATTAAACTCATCAAGATTCAGAACCAATGTCAGCGGATTTAATAAATATTTCCATGAATCTTTCACAGAATTAAAAACTGGTCGAAATGTCCAAGAGGAAATTTTGAAGCAATCGCAGATACAGGTACACGATTAATGGTGATCAGATGATCACAATATCGCGAAACTCTGGACTGGACGAGTTCCTCTAGATGTATGACCCTAGGAAATTCCAATTCTCGAATAAGGGCAAAATCGTGAATTTCGACAACACATACAAAATTAGAATTTTGGTTAAAATCCATAATTAATTTTCAGATTCCATCACTAAAACCATTTTACCGCTGAATCCAGTTAGCACGTGAAAATTTTGCAATATTCGAGACAATGATTTGACCGCTTTGAGGTATCGCGATTTCTGGGTGTCGTAAATGACTTCATGCGATGAAACACATATATAAAGACGCATCAAGCACCATAATAGCATGAGAGAAATGATGAAAACGGATCGCCAGATAGTGCTAAGAGTCAATTCGTAAAAGAGGGACGTAATGGTCATTATGGGATTTGATTTTAAGTCACTAAAGGACGAAATAAGGAATAGTGACCTTCTTCATTAAACCAAAGGAGAGAAAAACATGGGAAGGAATTTTCGTGATCCAGTAGCTCCATTTTTGAGAGCTTTTAGAGAGAGAGAGCACTTCTCTCTAGAAATACACAAGATCCAACCGTCAACATTCTTCTTAAGTAGAAGAAAATCGTTTAATGGACACAGCTACGCTAAGGGATCGATCGAGTTTCTTCAAACCCTCAGGCAGGATTTTCTCCTACTTGAGTTTTACCCTATTAAAGCCATTTGGCTTATTGCCACGAACGGCGTCGCCAGGTTGTTTTGATCGGCCCAAACATAGACCAATTATCGTAATTTCAGAAACTTTTGCGCTGCTTTCTCGTGACAAACGTGGGTACGGGTCGTCAGTGCAGGCTGTGCTGATTTGTGTACCGAATGGCTGCTTGCGCGCACAATGGAAATTATCATGGATCGCGTCTGGCAGAACCGTTGATTGGTGATTTTAGAATAGTGTAATCGGTGGCTCACCACTCCTTAAATGTTGTTCTGAAAATATTTCGCGAAATTATGTGTCGGTTAAGTAATCAATCAAATTTGAGCGCAGGTTCAAACAGCCCGCGAGCCAATTTCTATGTTTGAACCGATATCACTCATATACCAGGTGATTTAATTTTTTACGAGTATATTCATGTTTTATATATCGGTACGCGTGATTAGATCAGATCGAACCGCATACGCATTCCATACGCACCTGATCATCCAGGATTATAGAGATAGTACGATGAGTCTAGAGAAACTAATAGAGGGTACCAAAATGTTAATTATCGGAGGCAGTCCAGAACAGAATGACATCAATCAGCTGAGCACTTGTCTGATATATCTACCCGAGGTAGTCCAAAACAAGTAATATAATAATCATGGAAGGGCTCAATTGATATATATATTCATCAGAGAGGGAGTTATTCACAATGAAACATTAATTTCTACACGAGGCTTAGGAGCGGAGAGAGCCCAGAGGACTGGATCTCGAGTTGGTCATGGTATTATCCATGCAAAATCACATAAGATTGTTTTGAATGGAGTTTACTGGAACATTACACTCAGACTAGGTGAGTAAAATTTCTTACTTGTACATGATTCTCCCCATGCAGAGCTTTATTTACCTGTCATGGGACCCTCTTTATTTATGCATGTGCACAGGGAGTGAGGGACTATCATTCTAGAGGGCCTGAGATTTCAGCTAGTGCTCCTGAGTGTGGCTTCGCTTGATAATATTCTACACGCATTGAGACTTGAGCACTTTAATATATGTTTACAAGAGTAAATATTTGAACTCTGTAATCCATTTAGAATAGTTGGATCTATAGTTGCGATGTATCGTAGACATATGGGGCCCAAGGGTTTATTACCATGTGATTGGACATATCAGTATATATCACACTGCTGGAGAATGTGGCAGGTTCTTGTAATCGCAGAGCTCCTACAAAGGAGATCGCTCATTTTCTGGCGGCGTCGTAACTCGGTTATCCACTTGTATTCATGAATGGCGTAAATAACTGACTTCGGTTAGCGCCACAAGACAGACCTCGACGATTTATGAAAATACGAGAATCGAATCTCCTCGCAGACAAGAACCAAAATTTAAAAAAATGAACTTTCAGATGATTCTTAAAAGCCAAAACATGGTGGAACTTTCAGAGATACTCATGATGGAATTTCAAAATCACAACAATAAAAAAAATAGTAAATGGGAGATTGGTTGTTTTATTGTGCAAAGAACCTGATTTGAGATTTTAAATAGCTAAGATAGTTCAAATAGATAGAAAAACAAATAAAGAAAACCTAACCATTTTCAAAGCTCTCACCTTACCAAGCTCAAGTCAAACTCCAAAGTCCAAACTTGTGAAAGGCCAACGCGCCTTCGAGCCCGAGGCTTTGAAAGTGCACGCTCCTACTCCTTCCCATCTCTTTTTCCTTTCTTCTTCCTGATGCTTTTCCTTATCATTTTCAGTATATGGAATGTCGCAGAACAATGGTTCCTCTTTCAACCCACCGCAAAATGACATCGTTATCTTTGTAGACAGGAAACTACGGCCGCTGGTTTTTTATTTTATTTTTATAATAACTCAAACAACATCGTTTGAATCATGAGAAACGATGATATAATTGACGCTGCAGAAGTCCAGTATTCAAACGGTTTCTCTCATTATGGATCAATGAATACTTACCAAACGTACAAATGCTTTTTCACAAGTGACAACTTATTCCAAACGACGCCGTTTTGCATCAGCCCAAAACGGTTGCTTGACACCGTGAGAATTTTAAAAACACTATGACAAAAATGACGTTGTTTTGGTCTGAAAACCGATTTGCAATCGCAAACCTCCAACCCCCTATTTTTCCTATTTAAATCAAAAATACACCCTAACCTCCCAACCTCTCAATATCAACCACATAGAAAAGAAGAAAAAACTAGAAAAGTACACGTTAGTTTAATAAATTACGTAAAATTATCTAAAAATAGGAAACTCTTTAACCTTAAAAAATCAACCAAAATATAGTGAATTTTGTTTACCTATAATTTTCCAAATAATTTAGAATTTTCTAATTTTTTTTTGTTTTTTTAGAGATAAAAGATTTTATACTCTAGAAAATTAAAAAAATCATAGAAATTATAGGCAAAATAGCTATTTAGAGAATTTATCGATTCAAAGAATATTTTAGAATTTAAATATCAAATAGAAATCATATAATTTCACTGTCTTACTTTAGAACTCACTTCTACTAATTTCAAATTAGAATATTTTTAATATAATAAGAATAATAAATTGGACAAATCATAAATCATATACTAGAACCAATAAATACAAAATATAAATATTATTTGATTCATTTACCTAACATAACAAGATTAGTCTAAAATCACACTTGGTGAAAACAAACATACCAAGAATAATGGTACCACACAGAGAATATAATATTATTGGGATTGATTAATTAATTTTGATCAGACAATATTAAATGAATACAGAATATATTATAAACCATTGATAAATAATTGTAAAATATTTTATTTGATCTTTTCCCATATTTCATTAATTTATTTAGTAATAAAATAGTATTTTATAAAACAATAGAAATACATTATTATAATTATTCTGGGCAAACTAAAACACTTTAATTTACTAATTGAAAATGTAGTATAAATTTATTGGTCTATTGGGGAATGAGTTTCTTTGGTCAAGAACAATTATATTAGAAAATAACTTAATTGTATGATATTATTTTACTTTTATACATTATTAGGTGAATTATTTGAAATGGCTCCAAACACGATATTATCGGGAGCATGTGTAACCATTCATAAGAAGGAACCCTCAAATGTGGCACAGGAAAAGTTATTCATGTGAGGTATAACAAGATTACGAACACACACGATATCCGACAAGAGAAGGGGATGTCGGGCGATTGAAGGTCAAATATTAGCCTGTGGTGTTTGTTAATGCTTGAACCAAAAAATCAAATGAAAAAAAGATGAAACGACTCGATAAGTTCTTAAACAAGAGAGATTTTTATGAAATTACGAAGGTTGATTCTGATGAACCGGAGGAATGAGATGACCACTTTTTAAAGAAGGCAAATTAAACATGCAATGAGAAAGTCATCAAGCTTTGAGAGAAGGGGATATTAGCAAAGGAGAGGGGGCTGTACTTTCTCAACCTCAGGCGTACTGCGGAGTCTGATATTTAACAAAGATAGAGAGAAGAGTTGTGATGATACCCCTAAAGGACACTATTGGATCCCATGCTCTTCCTTCCAAAACAAAATCAATAAAAAGTTTGTTCTTCCGCGAGGCAGAAAGTGGTAAAACCATCTCTAATCTTGCTTTAAATGAATACTCCAATGAATCTGATAGTGGCCTACACTATCAATCTAAGATTGAGTTATAGTAAAAGAAGGTCTGGGGAATAATGGTCCAAGAAGATACCAAATTAGAAAATACATATCTGTAGAGGAGGAAAGAGCTGAGAGAAGAGAGAACATATTAGCTGAAGGATCGATGATATGGATGCACCATCATGTGTGATGGCTGGGAGTTCAGAACCAGGAAAGTCTATCATCAATTTTTATGGTTTACTGGATGGGTTACTGACATACCTTTCTTCACTGACACTACAACATGGCCTAAGATCAGATTACATCTTTTCCTTTATGATAAGATTGTCAGGAAGGTCGGGAGGAAACATCAGATAAGTAGTCACTGATAATGAGGCAAGTTTTAAAGCAGCTAGTATGTTGTTGATGGAGAAGCGCAAGCATTTGTTATGGTCTCCTTGTGTAGCACATTGTATTATTTTCAATGCTTAAGATATATTGGAAATAATAGAAGTAAGATTATGAGACTTATATCAATCAAAGATGATCATGTTTATTTATACATTAGCTGAAAGTAGTCAATTTGATGAAAGTGTTCACTGGCTGAGATCTCGCTTCTGAATAACCCGCTGACATTTGTCACTAAATTTATTACACTTGAAAGGTTTTATACGTTATGAGGGTGATTTGAAGATGATGCACAACAAATGAGGTAGAACAACAAAGATTGGAGCAAAGAGGAAAGAGACAAAGATTCAACTTTATCTAATTGATCGATTTTGGAAGGAAGGCAGGAAACTAAATCATCATGGAACCTCAGTGGAGTTTTGGAAATTGGTTTATCAAGATAAAAAGTCTACACTCACAATCATTTATAGCTACTGGATAGAAAGAACCTCAAGTATAAAGGGCATCAAAGGAAACATTGGGAAAGGTGCATTCTGTAAGTCATCGAATAAAAGGTGGAAAAATCAATTGTGACAGATTATTTGCACGCTGTGCATGTACAAAAATTCTCTTATATAGTTATTATTCAATGACGAAGTGTATATTATAAACTAACAATTTTACTTCGAGTTAAAGATATTTTTTAAACGAATGTTTCAATATTTGAAGCAATTCTCCAACACCAAAATTTTAAAATTGATCAAAAGAAGGTTATCAAGATTAAAGTCATATTTGATAGGTAGTAAAGTTTGGAACAAGGTATACAACTCTGTGCTTTTTTTTATAACAGAGTTTGTATTTGTAATGTGCATTAATAAAGTAAAGCACATTACAAATGTAGGTGAAATTATTGAAAGAAGGCCATGAGAATTTGGAAGGGCACTAACCAGAAAGCACAATTAATCTCTTCCTGTACCTACATTATATTTATTTCTTTTTTTAAACAAAATTGTCATTTTCATTAAATATATATTGGTGCTTTAATATGTTTTGTTTAATAACAGTTGAATGGGTGGAATAATTATGGTGATGAAGGTCCACATCTTCAAAATACTATTACTATCAAAGTTTGCCAAACATGTTCATTCCAATAGAAAGCAAGCTTGAGCACATGGTCAGTGATTCACACACAAAGGAAATCGCTTGCAATGAGAAAGCTGCATAAGTTAGTTTATGTCTACTATAATATACTTCGAAGTTAAGAATTTGATGAAGAACTAAGCGATGAAGATTTGTATAACTGAATTCGACTTGAATCATATTTTTAATGATGATGATATATTAGATGAGTGATACGAGAAAGAGAGAAGAACCTATTGTCATCGATAATTTTGATTGTTGATCAAGATCTTCTCTAGAGTAGAATAGAACAGATGACAGGATGTTGAGGCAACCGTATGATGAACAAGGAAAAATGTAGACCCCAGAAATCAATTTTCCAAAATGATAAAATGGTACTTCGATCAACCAAATTTTTCTAGATCTCTGATGATGAAACGATCACCGCTGGAATCGTCTCGTGAACTTCCAGCTACTACATCAAATTCTCACAATTCAGACAACGGAGTTTCAACGCTTTTCTGGCAATCGAGCGACACTTCGCACATCGTGAGTAACAAGAGGTGCCACGTGTCATGGGTAAGAATGAATAAACAGGAGCCTGGGCTGACCTGCGAGAGATGACATGGCAACATGTGAAGGGGTGAACAGATAGCAGATGATATGGCTATGGGACCCAAGTCAACCAATGGAGGTTGATATGGCATGAGAGAACAAAGTCTCCTGACACAGCCACCAAACTAAAGGAGGAAGAGAAACTCGAGAAAGAGAAGAGGAGCTTTTAGATAGAGAGAGTCTACCCTCTCAGATTTACATATAGGTCCTGAATCTCCATGACACAAGAGGTAGGTTGATCCTCATCAAGAGCTCCGCTGCTGGAAAATCGCATTATGGAGTTTTCTCGACAACCGGGAGGTGTGTGGGTTTTCTTCTCTACTTTGGATATTCTTTGTCTGGTGCCGAGAAAATGGCTTGGTGTCAGGAGGCCAAAATGGCTGATGGGATTTTGGGTTCCAAAGAAATGGCAACCATGTTGATGAGGGCTGTCCAGTGACAGCCCACGCATCGTTTCCAGACTATTAAAAAGTCCGATCGATGGTTGGACCAAATTCATCCATGTTTTGTCGCATTATTACTTAAATTAGATAGCATGATATTTGCTTAAATGAATTATTTGAAAGGTCTATGGAAAATGATATGCACGCATGCCAATTGATGTGTTGACATACTGTTTGAATTTATGAAAGAAAGCAATCGTGTAATGATATTGAATTGATAGAGAACTGCTATCATCATTGCACTATGTACTAGGGTGACATCGTCAAGCCTGGGGTGGGTGCACTGCATGGCTTGTTCACCACCTAGGACAGCTGAGTTATTTGATGATGTCCATTAGTGACTCAATTCAAATCATAAAACAGTGAATTAATGTGTCGGGCAGCGCGCATGGGTCGCATCCCCGTGTGAAAAAAGCCTAAAAACACGGTGTAAGAGACCCGCTAAGTATGAGCCAAAATTTCGATGGGCGTAAGAGAGACTGTGGTGTCAAAAGCATATGTTGTTCAGAAAATAAAACATTAATAACTATATTTGGCTTAGATCAGAAGTTGTTGAGCGGAGATTTGGGATTGATTTGGGTGATCGGTTACCCATCGGTACCGTATCGGGTGTTAGTGAGCCAGAATAATTCCAAGAGGCGGTGTCATCGGTACTACCAGCATCATTTACACTCGGGTATAGGCACGCAGGTCATGAGACTCGAGATATGTGGCAAATGGAAAATATTTGGATACAATATACAGATTGGTTCTATAATTTAATTAAATCGTATGGAATGAGTGCTCAGGGTGGTACCTTACTTCATGCGGTATTTTAGCGGGGAGCAACAGCAGAGAATTCAACCATCGGGCATTGCCTACCTGCCACGGATCCCCTTCTGCAATAAGAGATCGGGATGACCCACGCCTTCTTAGGCTCTGGGATTATGAAGCCGTCCCTGGATCGGTGGCCTTGGATTCATGTTTTGGTATATATTAGAACCGACTAGTTTAATTTAGGTTTTATTAGTTATGTAATAATTTTTAATAATCTATAGAAGACATGGTTTTGTAACTGCATTTGGATTATAAGCGACGATGGGCCCATTGGTCATTTTACCTGCAATGGTCTTCACGATATGAGACATGTGCTCTGCAGTTAATCGTGGTCAACGAACTCCCGATAGGCGCCGCGTAAGAGGCATCAAAGCCTCAGCGTAAGGCTCCTCGAATACTTTTTCCAATTTTAAGAGCGAATATGCAGAGGCGATGAGTCAACAGAGGTAGCAACATTGGTGGTGGCAGGAAGACATAGTGAAGAGACAATCTAAAGGGACAATGGAGCAAGTGGTGGTACTGGAGCAATGGATGTTGATAGTGGGTTATGTTAATCGTTAGATCATGGCATGTCAGGACATGAGAAATGAAATGACAGCTACAGCAAAGATAATATTTCAAGAGAATAATCTCAAGATTGGGAAATAATGGAGTAAGGTGAAAGATTATTCAAATTTCATAGCAAGGTGTCGGGCAGATTATTCCAGCAAGGATTACAGATCCAACTATAACTAGAGATAACACTCAGAATCATTGACTCTGAATCAAACTCATTTCGGAGGAGATCATATTGGTAGTTCAAAGTAGTAATCGTCGAATGCTTTTAATGTGGTATGACTTGACCATTCAACCAATTCTAATATTGAAAGTGGTAAACAGGAATGCATCATTGCAAAAGGTTGAAATCTACGCCATATGCTCGTGATCTACCAAAGAACAGAATGGAGATATGACACAAACTAATAAATCAGTTGAGATTAATCAAGAACCTCTTCTGGAAGGAGGCAAGCCCCGAGAGGAATGTAGTGATGAGTAGGGTCCTACCACAGGGCACCACTTTACTTAATCGGATCCATTCCCATTTATTTTTTTCGTCTATAGTATTTCATGAAACATGGTGTGATAGTCTCCTTGTTTCTTAGGGCATACATGTTTTGAGCAAGAGACAGTGTTCTTTCTCTCCTTCGACTTTACAAATAAAAGAGAAGCTTTAGAAACTATCTAAGAAGGAGCAAAGAGAGGTAGCAGAAGAAAATTGTAAGAAAGAAAGTGCGTGGGTCTTGTTGGGTTTCATAATGGGATTTATAGTGCAGCTATTCTGGGATAGAACACTTGATTATTCCATGGTTGTATTTTTGTATTGATCTCATTTTCTATGGGTGAGCGTGAAAAATCTAAGTAATTAGACAAATTTATTATATATGGATTTTGTCTCTGTCGCTCATGGTTTTTCTCCTATAAAGGAGTTTCCACACAAATCTTTGTGTCACGATTTTTCCTATTTTATTTCTATTCTAGATGAGATATTTCGCTAAGGTTATCTCTACAAGGGTTTTTTTCCAACATGTAGGAGGAAGATACGATGGAAAAAGAAGGCACATCATAATATCAAGGCAAATTTTATTTATAATCGCATCCTTTTGAGCCGCTTGTTTCTTTGCTTCTTTGTTTTTCTCAATGGTTCATTGTCATAATATTTGCTTTGCTTGTAAAACCAAAGCCAAGTTTCCAGAGCATTCTTTTCAGATCGCATACTATCAAATTAATACATTTTCGTTTGCTTTTAACTCAACAATCAAGGCGACAAAGATCAAAGTCTCGCATATAAGATAAAATGATAATGATAACAATATTAGAACAACTTAGTTCGTGGCTATGAAAGTGAAGATACTGTGCTACTATTGTTTTATAGAAATAAAAATCTTGTTTTGTTATTAATTACTTAATAAATTAATACTCATGAGTCAACTATTAAATTCCAGATGTCCAACCAAGTGAGACTTGGGTGAAATTAATTATGAATCATCATTCCTTCAATCACCCAGCTGTAAGTTTTTCAACTTACTTGGAAAATTAAGAAGTCTGTCTTCCAAGTCCAACCATCAGGTTTTTGATCAACTACATCAATGGCAATATTAAGTCTCAGTACAGAGTTAGTTGTCAAAAGGCCTCAAAGTCCCACATTGGCTAGAAAATGGAAAAGGTTTATGAGAGTTTTTAAGCATGACACACCAATTGAGGTGATATTAGAAAGAAGTTTCAAAAAATAAGAGTGCCATGAGACTGGTCACCATGGAAGTCCAAGGATTTAGTAGTTAAGAGGCTACAAAGGTAAGTAATGAAAGAACATCGTACCGCTTGCCCTTTTAATACTTTAATCAAGGTTAGTTTTTTACTGTGGCTATAACATTCACATATGATAAAGTTAGACACAAAATGAAGTGTGTTGTTAGCATCTTATTTGCACTAAAAATTTTCTAAATGAAAGATAGAAGTATAAAGTCATGTTCTCATGGTTTTTTTGAAAGTTTATTTTTCTTGTTTCATTCAGATTTTGAAGTTTTCCAGGTAGTTCAAGGCTTCGTTGGAACATATGAAATATAGCTCACAAAAGTTTAGACTACCAATGGTTGCTGAAAGTGGGAGCTCAACCCCATAGAACCCACACAAGTCATCGATCACATTCTGAGAGATTTGAGAGATACATTGAGATATAAGAATCACTGTAGACGATGAGGAACACAAAAACAAAGAAAACACATTTAGTGAAAAAAACACCTCAGTAAGAAAAAACTAGTCTGGAAAGAGAAAAGAGTTTCACTATGAATTTGGGTTGCTTATGTAGTATCAACAGACAGTCCTTAGTATGTTGACATGACCTAAAAATGTAATTCAGCAAAAAAGCCTTCCATACTCTAGCTCTATGCACCATCACAACAAATCCCCATTTTTCTAAACTTTTTCTGCCAAAAGTCGATCTTGTAGAAGATTAATGAAACTAAAATTCGAGGTCAAAATTAACAAATGAGTTTTGTGGCATTTCTCAATATACACATTAGAGAACAAGAAATGGGATAGACTCCGACAAAACTCTACCCGAATGTGAGGTTTGTGGAGAAATTGATTAACTGAATATGTGAGGCTTGGGGACAATTTCTAAATATACTAGCATCACACCTCGTCAAGTTCTAGGGTTCTTGAAAAATGATCAATAATAAGGAGTGAGTTAAAAGCCTGTAAGGTCCATAATATTAAATACAATTGAGAAATGAAGAAGAGCATGCTATATTTTTACTTAGATTTTAAACAAGCAAAGAGAAGAAGAAATAACAAGGCAACAAATATGGTTTAAATGCATAATTTAATTCATCCCTGTAAAATTCATATTTTTAGAATTATCTCCAAAATGCAATATTGATTATACTACTTACAAGGGCAAGACAAGCAATCCTCAATGATTGAGAGAGTCATTTGGGCCATTCTCAATCAAGAACTGAGAGAATCTCTAAACAATTTAAGATAAGATAGTTCAAAGAAACTAGAAGTCGTGACTAAGACAAAATATAGGTTCACTCTTTGATCGATGGACTTTGTTAGGAGGAGCAACTGCAGGCGCTTCCAGGAGGAGACCTGGCCAAATGTCACTGTGTTAATAATGGACCAAAGACTACATGGAAGAACCTTCCACATACAGAAGTTTGTTCGAGGGTCTGAAGACACATCTGTTCTTCCTCCAAAAGTTCCATGCCAATCACTATGCCCATGTTCATTGATATAATCCAATAATGTAATACAATTTCAAAATAAAATAAATAAAATACATAGTGAGCAAAAGAGTAAGTGAAAGCTCATGACCTAATTTGAGCCCGACAACCCATGTTATTTATTTAATATGATGATCATTCTAAATTTTTCACCCTCTTTGTTCCATATTGCTTTCTTCTTTTAGTGGATATGTGTTCCATTATAATATATTTTTAGAATTTTTTGAACTCTATTCAATAGCGGCCTTAACCATTCTCCATAAGAACTCAGATCCTTTTTGTCCGAACTGAGCTGTTTTACGCACGATGATCTTCATAGGGGCAATCTTCTCCTCATGGGCTATGAACTGGACAAGACCTGATTCATGACAACATCCGTGACTAATAGATTAGTCTATTCAAACAAAGGAAATTCTTGGAAATTAAAATTCATAGAAAGGTGACAACAAACTAAACAAGCGCTTCAAAGAATTTAAAGTTCTGCACGTAACTTATAGTAACTATGAATCTGGATACAAAGAAACACTAGATCTTCACTCGTGATCACATAGTAAACTAGAAGGTCAACCAAGATATCAGAATAAGATAGTCTCGAGTAAGAAGACAAAGGGAGATGATTTATTTAAGGAAAGTTTAACATTAAAATTGATGCCACTTTACTATGTTTTGAAAAGTGTATCCATATCCATTTGGATAATCACAACAAGGTGCTATTAACTAACATACAAGACAAGGTATTAAACGATCAATAGTTTAGGGCTAGGCATTAATTATATCAAATGGCCCCACTAGATTAGATTAGATGCTATTCAAGATGACGCAAAGACATTAACTAATCACATTATGACATCTGGACAAGACAAGCAGTTGATTTTAGAAATCTCCTTTCGCGTAACATTTACAAACAACCGCCTCTTCATAGAAAATTAAGATGAGTCCACCACCAGAAATACCTAAATCCAACACGCTTACAGGCCTTCCTCCGTACTCATCCCTTATGCAAATTGAAGGAAGTCTTTTCTGCCATAGGTATATATTCTTTGTATAAAATAAATAAATAAATAAAATAAATAAAAACAAACATAAGAAAAATTCTCTTCCAAAAAAAATGGAAGAAGAAAGATATCTATAGTT